>WBNA01000236.1:885609-902994 GCA_013398345.1 Nothocercus nigrocapillus | reverse complement strand
CCACGGGCGGGTGCTGCTCCATCGGCGTGTCCCGTCCCCCGCGGCTGCGGGTGCCCTCGGTACAGGATGGGTACTGGGGTGGGTGCCCCCTTTCTCCGGGACGCGGGGACCTGCTGGGTGCCGCTGGCCCTGGCGTGGGTGCCAACACAGCGCACACAGCTCTGCCCCAGAGTCTGGCAGTGCCCGGAGCTTGGAGCTCCTCTGGGCACACCGGGAGGAGCAGGGAGCCGATAGGGGTGCCAGCTGGTCCCCTGTGTGGTGGCACGTTGGAAGGGAAGGGGTAGCATGGCCAGTGCACGGCTAGCATGGCTGGTGCTCGGGCTAGCATGGCCAGCGCATCGTCATTCCCACCTCTGCTCTGCTGCAAGCCCAGGGCTGGGGGCAATTGCTCCTCTAAAGGCTGCCCTCCTTCCCGAGTGCAAAATCCTTCCCCATCAAAGGGTTAAACCACCATCCCTATGCACCTTCTTCCTCTGCGAACGGCTGCCTCCATACCAGCGCTTCCTGCTCATCTTGCCATTTTTTTTTAATTTTTTTTAACTCGGGCTTAAAGAGATTTGCACTTTCTGCTTCCTCTCCTCATGAAGGAATTCACACGCTGGCGGCTCTGCTCGGATAAGAGCAGATGGAGCTTCCCACTCCCACCCTGCCCGGCGTCTCCTCCCGCGGCCCCGGTGCTCGCGCCGCTCTTTCCAGTAGCCCCCTCTTCACAAAGCGCATCCTGCTGCGGCAGCTCCCGCCGGCCCCATCCTCGGGGGCTACGTCCCCACTTTCCCCCATGCTCTTCCCCCTGGCACATCTGGCTGTCGGGGAAGTGGCAGCGGAGCTTTGCCCAGGACTGTTTTGGGATGCGCTGCTTTGCTGCAGCTTCACACCGCTGATTTGTAAGCCCGGCAGCTCCGGTGGCACCTGGCCTGACACACGTTTACACACACAACGCATTTACACACCACGTCCATCAGCCACAGTGGTTTTCCTGCAGTGGAGCAGGTGGTTAATATTCAGGATTTCCCATTTTTTGTTCCTTTGGGGGGATAAACCCCTCACTGGAGTGAGTGGAGCATCTCTTTGTGCAGTTGTGGTTAGGCATGATGGTCTGTGAGGTTCCTGTAGGAACAAATCCCAGCAGTTTCTCGCTCTGCTGGCCCTGGGCCCGGCCCTGGCCGCGCTCACAAGCTGCTTCTTGCGGAAGGAGCTTGGGAGAAACTAGGGAGAGAGGAGATGGGGAAGGAAGATTGTGGGGAATTCTCTGCCCTTCCAACCAGCACCGAGTCCTCAGAGACCCTTTTCCCCCCATCCCCTGCTGTGGCCTTTCTTTCACTTTTATTCCACAGCCAAAACTTTTTCTTTTTTTTTTTTTTTTTTTTTTTTTCTTTCCAAATGAGAAAAAGAGAAAAGGATGAAAAAGCATTGGGTGCATCCAACTTTCTGAGGGCTGCTGCTGGGGGTCATCCCTAGGCAACATTTCTGGGGCTGCCAAGAGCACCAGGCCCTGCTGCAAAATCCCGGGGAGGGTTTTCCCTGCAGAAATTGCAAAAACTCTTCTATCTTTTCCTCTTCTTGCTGCAATTTTTTGGCATCCCAGAAAAATGGCAGCTGGCAGACGCCATGCCAGGAGAGCAGGAGGTTGGAGCGGCCACACGCTGGGTTCACGACAGCATCTCAAGAGCCACCCGAACGCGGGAACGCCAAGCGCTCGAGTCACGGGGACGAACAGGGAAACGTGATTTCAAATGTCGACTATTCCTCCAGGATAGCGACATCAGGAGAAATGAATCCTGCGGGTATCCCAGCCTCCTGCCCTGGAGTTACCCAACGTCCGTCTGCCCCACTAAGTGGCCTGGAAAACAACAGGGTTACGCCGGGTACCGCCGCCAACATGTTCCCACTGGTTATTTTCTGCCTCGGCCCTGCCGAGCTCATGTAAGATGCAGGGGCCTGTTTGGAAGCCACATGATTTATGCATTTTCCTGCGGATGGATTTGCCTATGGAGACGTGTCCAATTTGCTCGGAGTCATATGAATTTTTAACAGACAAAACTGCAAACCTCCCCAAGGCCCTGAGCTACCCCGATCGGGGAATGACCACGGATTAATGGAAAGGTGTTGTTGGCGCTCAACTGTGCTTAGGTTTAAATAGAGCTGAAAATGGACTGTCCAAAGCGGTTTCGTCTCGCAGTGCATTTCTGCGTGTCGCCCGGGAGCCCAGGCGTGTCCTGCACGGTGGCCTTTGGTGCAGATCCCTGCATGTCCCTGCCTGCCAGGCTGGTTTGGGAGCTGGGGAAGGCGAGACCTGCTCCTTGCCCCGCTCTGCAAGGGGGTCCGGGAGGGCAGAGCCCGTGCGCGGTCTGGGGATCTGTCCCCTGTCCCCTGTCCTTGATGAGACAAGGACCTGCAGGAAAGTGTGACAGCAGGAAAGTACCCAGATATGGCCGAGGTACCGCTGTTGGCACTATTGTCCCCAAAAGGGACCCACAAGGATGCTGACCCTAGAGGGGTCCCCACAAGGACCCTATCCCAGCAGCGTCCCCACAAGGATTCTGACCCCAGAAAGGATCCATGAAGATCCTGTCGCAGCAGCGTCTGCACAAGGATGCAGACCCCAGAGGGGACCCCACAAGGACCTTGTCCCAGGAGGGTCCCACAAGGATTCTGACCCCAGAAGGGTTCCCACAAAGGGTCCCCACACCCTGCATGAGATCTGAGGGCAGAGCAAGGAATTTTCTTTGCTATGAGGTGCTTCATCCCCCAGATTTCTCCCGCACGACTTTCGCGGGCGCCCTTCTCGTGGCATGTAAACACTGTGCAGCGCCCGGTGAGCCGCGGCGGGCTGCGATGAGTGTCTTTGTTCTCGGCCTTTCTCCATCGTCCTCCTTCCCACGCGGAGCCAGCAGGTCACTGGGCGAAAGTTCAGCGCCAGCTGAAGCCGAGGAAATTCCTGCAGCTGCCGACCCCGTGCTCACGTCAGCCAGCGGAACGCGAGAGATGCCGCTCCGCGGGAAGGCTCAGCCCGCCGCCCGTCCCTTTATTGTTAGCAACAGCAAACCCAAGGGCGACTCCAACAAAGGGGAACAGGGCAGGAGTGAATCACCCCAACGCTGTTGCAGAGAGAAATTGAGGTCATCCCAAGAAGCAGTAGTGCCTGATCCAGTGGAAGCTGGGGCACGTCCAACAGGAATCTCCGAGTCGCTCCCGGCTGAGCGCAGCCGGCACGTCTCACCCGGACACGCGCTGGCAGGAGTCCCGGCCGGAGCCCGGCACCTCCATCAGAGGCAGCCGCAGCAGTGATTTATGTGTCACACGTCCACGGGACACAGCGCTGCTGGCTATGTCATTCTGGCACGTGGAAGAGATGGATATGGGTGTCACTCACTCTTCCCAAGCATGAGCTTCCAAACAAAACCCCATCACAGGGTGGTTGTCCTGTTCCGGAGAGGGGCTGTAAGACGGAGTGAGGGACCAGCCGCGGTCCTGGATGGACCTGTGCCACGTCCAGCTGAACTGGATTTAACCCAGGGACACTTGGAAGTCTACTGAGCTCTTGGGCCAGAAGCCGTCTCTCCAAAGCTGCAGCTCAAAGCACAGGGCCAGAGACCCCGTCATTCACCTTGGCCACTTCAGAAGGGCTTCTCCTTCTGAAGGTGGTTCCTCTCGATGGAGATTTACTTCCAAGCAGAATGAATCATGAATGACCCGTGGAAAATTCCTTCTGTCTCCAGCAAAGCCCAAATGCATCATGAGTACGATGATATCCCACAGGCTCCATTTCTATCTTCCTTCTTCCAGCCTCCCCTGCCAGCAGCCAAAGGAACCTCACGTAGACCCCCGGCCAAGTAAGACCCATGTCTGCTGGGTGACAACTGCCAGCAGACAGAAGCCCAGCCCATAACATCACCTACAGGCTCCAGGGGACAGGGTGGAGGTTGCAGCCTTGGCTGTGTTCACCGTTTCCATCATAGGGTCCTCCTGCGTGCGGGAGGTGCTCATGGACCATTAGTCAGGAGCAAGGAGACCAGTTTTCATAGCCATGTTAAGAACCCGAATAAAAGGCCATTGACGCTCCACTCTCATTCCACCATCCCCCTTGTTTTCCTGGCGGGCTGAATGGAAGTTATGCAAGTCTTTGCTACCCTTTATTCTTCCTGCCATCTCCAGGGCTCCTCGGGGAGCTCTAAGGTTACTGTGTAGAAGGTCACACTCACCAGAAGACAGGAAATCAGAGGTCTTTGGTTAACATGGGAGGCCTGGCAGGCAGAGAAATCAGACCGTTATTTTTACAGTCGTGTCTCAGTTTAAACAACATGCGTTTCGAATTACTGGCTCTTGCCGGCCGCGCTCGCGGTTCGCTCATGCAGAGAGCTCCAGGTCTCCCGAGAGGGACGTTCCACATCAGAGCGTCTTGCCCTTGGTTTACTCTCCAGGCTGCACACAAAGGATGGAGCTCCGCACTGTATGAGACCTTTTATTTTGCCGATCTCTGGAAGGGAACAGTTGTACCGGGTGAGGCTGGTCCAGGTAAGTGTGATCGTCCTGTCCATGACGCGGGTGTCTTTTCCATCGGGTCATCTGATGACATGAAGGACTCATCAGGATAACTGTGGAATGAGAAAAAACTTTTCTGGAGGGTCTACCTGCTTCCAGGAAGCTGGAAACAAGCTTGTTTTGGCCTGGCTGGAAAAAGAGCCTTGGGAGAAGTCCAGTGAAGCCATCATTTCCACAGGCCTTCTCAGGAAAAAGAGCTTTTTAATCAAAGCCAAGCATGGCTGGGCTCTTTTTTCTCAAAGTGACTAGGGTGGCTTCCCATCTGCTAGTAACACTTGCCCAGAAACAGGTACAGGGGCTTTGGAAGAGTCTTCAGCGCGTGTCATGGTGCATGAGATTTCTCTAGATGTTTTCTGAAAGCCCTTTCGTTTCCTTTACCTTTTCACGCAGTTCGTGATGCTGATGGTCCCTCCCTGTCCCTCGAACTCTCCTCTGGGCTGCGGGACTGGGGCGGTTCTGGCCCCGCTTGCCAGAGATCAGCAGATACCACTGATGTCCATGACCCCGTCATCCTGCTGCCAAAAACCGTCCTGAGCCGCCTCTGCTGACAGGCCACAAAGCTCTTTTTTTGGCTGGGCTGTGGTGTAACCCTCAGGGTCACTTCTGTGCCCGGAAAGGTTTCTATCCGCCCCAGGACACCAGAGATGGCCGGGCCCACTCTTCCAGGGGCCACTTTCATCACACATTTTGCTCATGAAGTTGTGCCCCCCTTCAGAGTGCAGGTCCCCGTCTCTTCAGAACTCCAGTGAAAGCTTAAAAACAAAGGATGAAAAAGCCCCAAAGCAGAAGATTTTCCAGCAGATACTTTCCCAGCAGCCTTGCTGGTGAAACAGCACTGAAGGGTGGGAGCCCGGGAGGCTCCGGGAGGGCTGCAGATCTGCAGGGACGGGGCGGTAGGAGGTAGGGACTGGCCCCATCTACAGCCCTGGGCTCCTTCCCCCGCCTTGGCGGTGATTTCATGGTTTGTCCATTTCCTTAGCTGTAAATTGAGCGTTTCCCTTCCTGCCAGGCAGATCGGGGCTCTCCCCAGCCCTCATCTCTGGCACGGGGCTTCATTTCACAAGCAGGAGGCACCAGGCATGGGGACACAAGGCTTGGGGACATCGGAGTCCAGGTCCCATCACCCAGAGTGTTTTGGGGAGCTGGGGACACTTGGCACATCCAGGTGCCAGCGTCCACCCCCTGCCCTGGACGTCAGGCCAGGAGCTGAGTCCTGCTGCCTGGACCAGCGCCCAGACAATGGGTCTTACAGGGACCTTCGTGTCCTTGGGCTCATCCTTGGGGTCACCATGGCCCTCCTGTAGAAGCAAGGGGGTAAACTGGTGTCACAGCAACCTTCATCCCTCCATGCCTTTGCACAGAGCCATCCTATAAATATCTCCCACGAGAAGAACATTTCCAGGTTGGAAATTTCATCCTTCCCTTATGTTCTCTTGCAGAGCCAAGGGAAGGAGCATATGGCAACAAGGCAGTTCAGCTCGGGTATGGCTGGCATAGAACAACCTGGAGTTGCTTTTCCTCTCTTAGAAAAACAAATGTGGTGGGATTATAATTTTTTCTTGCCCCAGTATAGATGGGTTTTTCAATCTGCGGGACTTTGCTCTGCAACGGTAACAAATCCGGAGCAGGTCAAAGTCTCGGTCTGAACTTTCAGATAAGATGCTCTCTTTGAACCAGCTCACCTGTCAGGCCCTGAGCATGTGCCCCTTGTTGCTGCATGAATTTGGCACCTAGTGACACTCTTGGTCACAGGAAGGATAAACAAATATCCATGGAAAAAAAGCCAGATCCCAAGAAACTCTCTAGGAGGATCAGGGTGCTGGGAAATGGCTTCCTCACTGCACAAATCAAAGCCCAGAGAAAAGTGAAATTAGGAAGTCCTCAAAAAAAAAAAAAAAAAAAAACCAAAATGGGGCATTTCCCATCAAAGTGACTCAGGATGTCAAAACAGCTGCGGCAAGCAGTGACACCCTGAGATCATGGGACACACCGGATTTGGCAGTTCAAACTGAAAACTGCTATTTGCGTTTTGAAATGGTGCTTTAAAACCACAGTGCTTCACTTGTAACCGGGGAACATCTCAGAAACCACCCAAATCAATGCCCATGGCCAGGTAAAATTTCATTCTGGAGGAAACCGTGTTTTCCAAAGGGGGAAAAGGTCTTACCATCCTCTGTGTGTCCGTCACCCAGTCCCCAGTAAGAGGAACAGGATTTCTGACGAAAAATTAAATAATAATAATAATAAAAAAACAAGAACAGAAGAAATTTTGCTGCAATAAACTACCACCATGCTCTGGGCTGGGTTTCCTGCATCATGGATCATCACACACTTGGTTTTCCTCCTGTGTGGCTCCCCAGGCAGCTCGGAGCACAACCAGACCCCAGGGTTTCTGGAGAAGAGCTGAACTTCAGGGGAAGTACCCAAAGAAGGGGCTATTGCAATAGCAATAACGCTGTATTTACAGTATTTACAGGAAAAAAACACTCTGTTTCCTTGGCCGAGGAACATGTGCTGTCATGGTCGGCAGCAGCGTCCAAGTGAGCACACAGGGAGCTGCCCAGGAGCCGGCCCGGAGCCAGGAGCGGCCGTCAGGAATGCAGCCTTGCAAGACGGACCTATTCCCGTAACTCAGCAATGACTCAAGACTAGGAAACATGGAGCTCATCCGTGTCGACGGGGCTCGCAGGCTGGAAATTGCAGGGGAGCGGCAGGGCCACCGACGTCAGGCTCTGCTCACCCAGGGTTTATTTTTTCCCAGCTCTTCAGAGCAAATCTCAGAGCAAAGCTGCAGGAAGGGTTGTTGCACTGCCTGGGACCCTGTCCTATATTTTGCATTTTGGGTAACCCAAAGCACCTACAGAGGCAGCACAAAGAAGCACGAGACCACAGAGGGCATTTGAGGTTTGCAGATCTGTAGGTCAAAAGCATCTTCCAGGTTTCTGAGCTGCTAAGAAAATCAACATTAAATATCTCTGCGGTGCCACAAATCATTATGTTAAGTGTCGGTGAATTGAGGGAACTGGTGATCCTGGTGGCACCACTTTGACTTTCAAGGTGATGCTGGATGTCACGGAGATGCTCAGAGCCGCTCTCCACGCGATACCTGCTTGGGAGGCTGCGCTGGGGCCATTGCAGCAGCCGCAGGGCTTTGAACAGAGGGGATCAAGCCCATCCCGGCAGCTTTGCCCTCTCCTTACTGGAGCTGGGATGTCGCAGGACCTCGGATGTCGCAGGACAGCCCCGGCTGGGAGCTTGTTGGACCAAAGGAAAACTGCAGGTCAGAGGGACCCTCTCCCCCTCATTCCTGCTCCGGGACAGTTTCTTGGCTAAGTTTCCTCTCTTTCCAATCCCTGCGATGTCCTGAGCTGGTGTGAGGGATGGAGCCTTGTCCTTAGCGTGTCTCACCGGCTCTGCAGCTCTGCCGTCCTTGGACTTTAGTAGGTGGTACAAAAATAGCTGTCAAAAAGGGAAGAAGTGACCTTTGTCATTTGAATAAATATTAGCTTGGTCAGCATAAGGGTGGCATGTTTGGGGGGATTTTGTGGATGGTTCCAGGGGCTCAGAGCCAGAACTGGATGATTTCCACTCTCTCCCAGCAGCAGCCATGAAATGTCCTGGGAAAGAGGCCTCCTCATCCCGGCTCTGCCGTGAGTGCCGGCAGAGCCTCCCGTGTGTCCCTCGTGTCCGGCTTCCTCGTGTGTCCCTGTGTCGGGAGCACCTTGTGGCCCTCGGGCTCGCAGTCCCTGACGTGGTCCCAGCGTGGGGATGCGGATGGGAAGCAGGGATTCTGCAGGGCTGGCGTGGGAAGGGGTCTGGCTGCAGGGTGCTTGGGTTTTTAAGGCAAATCCTTGCACCATGAGAGGGGTTTTGAATGCAGAAGAACAAAAGCTGCACAAGTGCATCCAGCTTGGGAGCTGTGGGCCCGATTTAGTGTCCAGAGGCTCAAATAAACTGCTAAATCTCTTCTCCATGAGGGTGGAAAAGGGTTCCTGAGGGAGCCAAGAGCCTCCTTTGGACACAAGAGCCCCAACATGGTCATGGAGGGGGGATGCAGGAGCTCTGATGGAGCATCCCTGCCCGTGGGGCTGATTCCACGTGCTCCCACCGGATCCTGTGCAAGCCCCCTGGAGCACCCGTCCCAGGACAAGCAGAACCGCACGGAACCAAGCCAGCGTCATTCCCTAAAGCCCCCGTGCGTCTTTGTAGGCACCGACAATTTCAAGCCCTTGGAAGGGTCACGGACAGTCCTGGCTGAAGGCTGCCAGCAGAAATCCTTGGATTCCTCGCAGGCCACGACGCCGGAGCGCCGGCCGGAGCGCTGGCCGCGGGGGGCCCAGCCCTGCACCTGCTGCCGCGACCTTTCTGCGTGAATGAAATTAGAAGCAATTAAAGATTAATCTTGGCCGCCGCTCAGATCAAACTTTCTACCAATTTTAGCTGTTGTTGCTCGGGCGACGGCATGCACCCGCGTTCAGGCACTCTCGGTGATGCAACGGCGAGCGGGGATTTCTGCTAGCGCAGGGCTCTCGCGGCCAGGAATAGACCCCGCAGCTGGAGCCGGGGGCAGGTGAACCCGGGTTAGAGCTAAAGTGTAAGTTTACCGAAGGAAGCAACAGGCAGGGCCTGCAATACTTGCCTTTCTGCCTAAAAATTAGCAGCTTCACCCCCTACTTTTCAGTTTATTCTTGCTGGGATCCAAAATGAAGCTCATAATGAGAAGTCAAAATATTTCCCTTGGAGAGTGCTGCTGTGAGGGTTTTTTTTTTCCTCCTGAATTTCCCCAAAGGCAGTGCTGATCCTTGGAGTTTCTGAGCCAAAGTCTCCTATTTTGGGAGCCCTTGAGCCTGGAAAGCCAGAACAAGTTAACCTGTTGCTGTGAGGGCCACCATAAGTTAAACTTTCCTACTCCAGAGGGAACAGGAGCTTCGGGGACGCAGGAAAGGCTCCGCTGGCAAAAAGAGGCAGCTTACGTTTCACAGCCGGAGCAGCCGGGAGTCATCGGGAAGGCGAGGATGGGAGGGACCGGGGTCCCTGTCCAACGCAGGGAGCTGCCGCGGTGCCTGGGATGCTGAGCAAGGAAGAGGGAGGCCGGGGCCTCCGCGGAGGCTGCACTGGGTGGCACCTGGCGAGCCCTCCGTGGCCTCTTTGGCCTGCAGCAGACGCTGACTCACGAGGGGCAGGAGCCAGCTCAGCGCGACGCAGAGCAAACAGCCGGGGCAGCGCGGACGTCGGGAGCTCGGCCGGGAGCCCGGAGCGGGGCCGGAGCCGGGAGCGAGCGTGGCAGTCTGGAGCGAAGGATCCTTCGCCAGGACGTGGCCCCTGGGATCCGGCAGCGGCGATGGCACCTGGTGCCACAGGGCTCCTGGCACCACCATCGCCCCGAGCTTCTTCCCTCTTGCTCTTTCCCAGTCTTTTCCCAAGGCAGGGTGGGATTGGGACACAGGCACCTGCTGCAGCGCTGTCCCCTGGTCGGGCTGTCTGTCAAGAGTACCCAAAAAAGTACCCAATAAAGTACCCAAAAAGACATTAACCCCCCAGCACGCACCGCCAGCAGGGAATAGACCCGGCAAAACAGGACGTTTCGGGTTCTGCAGCACCCCCGGGAGATTTCACCATCATCAGGGATCACGGGGAAGGGGCTGTGAGAAGGCAGGACGCCACGGTGATGGGCAATCGCCTAAAAAACAGTGATAGCTGGAAGTTTGGGACAGAAATTTGGGCTGGAACCTGTTTTTTCTGCCTCCCAGTGACTGCAGTGGATGTTTTTTCTGCTTCCCTTGGCTGAACACGGGGCTGAGCCGAGCGGTGTCCTTGATGCCGGTGTCTGCAAGGATGAGGTCACCCGGCGCCCGCCCCGGGCCCCCGGCCCAGACGCGGGCCCTGCGCTCCAGACGACTCCTGGGGACAAGTGCCACCCTCCATTTGTGTCACCGTGACAACATCCCCTTGCCAACGACCGAGCGCATCGCGCGGAGCTGATGGAGACACGCGATTAACCGCGCGAGGACATTTCCTGGAGCGGGGACATCCCTGGTGCCGGCTGGGCTGGAAGGCCTAGGAAGGCTCCATCGGTGCTCGATGTGTCAGTGCAGGGCCACCTTGTCCCTGCAGTGCTGGTCGTCTCCTGCTCCCCGGGGTGAAGGAGACAAGGATCTATGCTTGGATGGCTGGAAGGAAATTTCCTCCATTTGGGAAGGAAACGGAGGTCTTCAATATTGGGCTCCCAAGGACTCCCTAATCCAGCATCTTCATGCTGAGTGGGAGAAGGTGCTGGTGTGCAGAGGGAAATGTCGACATCCTGGCTGATGGGACCGGCCTCCGAATCGCTTTCCCGGTGGGATGCGGCTCCGCGCGCTCTGTGCGCTATGTAGGGCATCCCCGGGGAGCCAGCAGCAGCTTGCGCGCGGCCGGGGCTCCCGCGGCTCCTGCTCCCCGTCGAGCGCCCGGAGACGCGCCGAACTCATCCCTTTGGAGGGGAGATAAAATGGATTAAGGGCTGCTGAACGGTTGCCAAAAGAATGGCCATTAGAGCCTGGGGAGCTTAATCCACACCGGGCTAAAAGCCGGCTGGCGGCACCACCGCTTGTGCCGTCTGCGCGTGGATTTTAGGGGCTATGGAAACGCTTGGATGCCACTAAATCCATGCCGAGCCCATGGGCTCTGTGGAGCAGCGGGACACAGGGTGCTCCTGCACCCATGGGTGATGCCACCAGGCACGGCATGAGCTGCTAGGGCCGCAGGTTGAGGCTCCTCCATTCTGGGCACGTTATCTCCCTGGTTCTCCCTGCTGCCCTTGCCGGCGCGGTTCTCCGCTGACTCACGGTTGTTATTTCCTGCCCGTATCTCCGATTCCCTTCACTGTCCTCACCCTACCTCTCGCTCAAGGCCCAGCGCTGCTCGGGGCGTCCCTGACCCACTCCGGGATGAGCTTATTCCTCGTGATTTTGCAGGAACATGACGTCCTCTGCTCATGCCTCCGAAACGAGCCCGCATTGCAATGCCCGGCCCCAGCGGGAGCACGGGGGGCGTCACGGGCAGGATCTCGGTGGTCTGACTCACTGCAGGAGCAGAACCGCCCGGGTCCAATTGCCGGTGGTGCCTGTGCCCGTTGTCACCCCCGCAGCACAGATGTCCCCGAGCGCAGCACTGAGCCACGGGCAGGACAGCCTGGCTGCCTTTTCCTATGGAGCGGGACCTTGCACCGAGCCGAGAGAAAATCAACTCCCAGGTCACGGGCAGCAGAGCGTGGAAGCCCTTGGGGCTACTCCGGCTTGTCAGGGCATCCCAAGCCGGCCGCAGGCGCCAGCACCCGCCTCCCCCGGATGCTGGAACCTGTTCCCGGGGGGAGGCCCGAACGGCCGCAGCGGCTCCGGCGGCTCCGGAGGCGGCAGCGCCGGGCGGGTGACTCAGCCCGAGGAGGTGACGAACCCCGAGCCCGCGGGCCGGGGCCCATGGGCAGATATTGGCATTTGAGTCACGTCTTGCTGGCAGGGCACGGGGCGGGTGCCCGGCACCGCAGGGCTTTATGTCGGAGCATCTGTCTCCTAAGGCCCGGAATAGAGGAAATGGTCCCCAGCGCCCATATCCTGCTGGACTCAGCAGCCGGAGCTTCTCCCCGCAGCTGCCGGTGACCCTGGACTGCCAGATTCCGCTGATCCCGGCCACGTCCCTCGGCCACCAGGGCTCCTGCACATCCTGGCATGCCGGGAACGTGTCCCCCGACGTTCCCACTCCCCATCGACACCTTTCCGTCGGGACCAGCCCCGCGCGCGGGGCCTTGCCCAGGTGCAATTCCAGAGATGCTCCTAAGGGAGTGTGACGGGATAATATTCATACTACAGACGCGTGGTTCAGCAAGATCCTTAGGGAAAAGTCCAAGGGAACCTGAACATTTGCTATTAGAAAGGAAAACTGCTGCGGATTAACAGGCCTGTTAGCCCAACTTAAAAACATACGTAAAAACAAAAGTAGACGGCAGAAACTTGAAGTCTCTGAATGATACAAAATGAAATATATGGAGATAACATATACACGGGTATATGGTACATATCCCTGACATGGGGCCCGGATTAGCCCAGACCTGGAGCCGCTTTTAGGACCAGACCGGGGCAATTCCCCCCTGCTCACCCGCAGTTATTTTAGACAGCAGCTCCGACACCGCAGCTGCAAACGGCCCGGGGGACGGTTCCCAACAGATGACGGTTGGACGCTGGCGGCCGTGCCCGGACACGCAGCCGGAGCTCTCCGGAGACGATCCCGGCAGTGCCGTTTGCCCCGAGGCGGCAGATGTAGGTGAGAGTTAAGCGGCGCTGGGAAGCCGAGCCTTGATGCAACGTTTGCCGGAGCAGCGTGTTCCAGCAGAGCCGTAAACACCGCGACGGGAACCGACTTGCCTTTATCTGCCCGCGGGACCTTGGGACTAATTTGGGAAAGAAATGGGGAAAAAAAGACAAACAACAACAAGGCGGGTGGTTTGTTTTCCAGCAGCGCTGGTTGTGCCTCCCACTCAGGCCGGCTCCGTCAGGGACCCTTCCTGCCTTCCCAACCCTGTGCTCTGCTATTCCGAGCCATTAACTCGCCAGAAAAGGTTATTCCTTCCCCTGGGAGTGGCTACGCTGGCCGGTGCTGCCTGTCGTTCCCAGCGCTGAAAGCTTTTCCTTGCAACACACTTGTTTTTAAGGCAAAACCTGCCATTTAGGGGTCAGGCCGCGCTGCCCGTGTGGCCCCACTCTAGAACCTGCGCCCGCATCCCGCCATCCTCGGGCTCCCAGCTTGTCGCTTCTCAACCCAGAAGGGCTCCAGGAAGCTCTTTCTATCCACATCTACCCACCCTCTGGTGCCCTCTGCTCCCTCTTCCCTCCTTTCCTGCCCCAAATCTGGGAAGCTGCATCTGCCTGCGGCGCTGTGGATGCGGCTCCTGTTATGAAACCCATGTTTTATTCATGGCAGGCGCAACACGCACGGCGCCTTCGCCCGCGCTCTCGACAAGGCCCACACTAAGCGGCTCAAGCGTTTATATTCCATGAGCACGGCCCTTGGAGCCGGGTTTGGCAGAGAAAAGAGGGAACGGGTCCCGCTCCGTGTGCGGCCACGTCACAGGTCACCAAAGCTTTGGGAAGCAACAGGAGCCCCAGGGACCGGCACAGGGCTGGGCGGACGGTCCTGGGCACGGAGGGCTGGACCCACTCGCCCAGGGTGCTCAGGACCGAGACCCAGCGCGGCCGAGGCCGGTTGTCCCTCGGGGCTCCGTCTGCCCAGTGTTGGCTTCGAGGAGACCATCGTCCTGCTCGCTCTTGCCTGACCCTTTTCATCAACCCCGGTTAGACAGTCACTGTGGGTCCCCCTGCTCAGCTGCTGCTCTTTGCACTTAGCAACGGGAATGGGAGCAACACGCGGAGCTGCCCAGATGCGGGGATGCTCCGCGGGAAGGACCCGGTGCAGGGTGACAGGGACCTGCTCGGTCTGAACCCAGGGCCCGCGTGTCCCAGGAGCCTCCGCTCTGAAAACCCCTCGGCACTTGTTAAATTTGCCAAATCCAGACGATTTCCTGTTTAGAAATTCCTCCTGGTCTGTACATGAAAGGCCCTTTGAGCAGCGAGGAAAACTTGCCTAAATCTGCCGGGAAGCAAAACCTTTCAGTTTGTTGGAAGAATGTGAATCTTCCTCTTACATGGGAATTGGAAACATTTACTCTGGTTTTGGGCCGTGCTGGAGCATCCAGGCGGCAGCGCCACTCTGAGCTTCTGGAGCGGGTACTTTAAAACCTTCTTTTGCAAAAGACTTCAAAAATCCCCAGGAGAGACACTGCAGCCAAGAGCTTTGTCCCTGGTCCAAGGGGGTTAGCAGAAGTCCCCGGTTCACAAACCTGGGACAAGGCACCAGGAGGATGCAAAGGTGGATCCCGAGTGGCAGCAGTGGGATAATAGCTGGGACTTTGGTCCAGGAGACCCTGGGTGGTGCTTGGGAGATGCCATGGATCCAGCATGGCCCTCATGCTGCTGCAAGGGCCAAACCAAGCTGTTGGCGATGTCACCCACTCCCCTGGCCCCATAGCCTGGCCCAAAACCTGCCCAGACACTTCTCTCCCCTCCAAAAGCCTCCAAATACTCAACCTGCTTGAGTAGGTGCCAACGTCCCAGGGGAAACCGAGGCTGATTCCGCCCCTGGGCAGCGCTGGGCACCAGCTCCAGCCCACTCCACTCGCCGCTTTTGTTCTTTTTTGTTTGGTTTTAAGAAAAATGAAGTTCGGCCGAGGGATTTGCCACCACTCCAGGGATTTGGCCATTAATTTCTAATGGAGATTAAGAAAAACCAATCCTTTAAGCAGCTTTTGCAGCCCGACCCCCAGCTCCCCTCCCTGCAGGGACCCCCATCCGGAGCTGAGCAGCCCCCCTGCTCCGGGATCCCCCCCATGCTGTTCCAAACCCAGCCTGTCCTTGTCCCCCAGGGTGGCCCTGCCACTGTCCCCAGGTAGCTCCCAGGTCCCTGAGGGTTTGGGGACAGATGTGAGAGGTGGCGGCAGCCCCAGCTGTGCAGCCCCTGCCTGGAGCCCTCTCACGGTGGGAGGAGGGTGAGGAACAAAAACCTCGTTAGCAGCCCGACCCCGTTAGTAACCATGGCGACAGAGCAAGGTGACCTGGAAAGACAAAAATAATAAATAAATAAAATAATTAAAAAAAAACAAAACCTCATACTGCAAAGCTGCTCCCGCAGCGAGCGGCCCCCAGGGCAGGGCTTGCACGCGAGGCCGAAGGCTGCACGTGGTGCCGGGAGGGCCCTGCCCCACGAGGCCCCTTCCCTGCGGGTTTTGGAGCCGCAGCAAAAGCTCCATAATGGGAGCGGGACGGGACTTCTGCAGCACCGTGGGTACCGGGGGCCTGGGGAGACGGCGGCTGCTGCTGCAGCAAACGAGCGCGGGCAGGAGGAGGGAGAGGAGGGACGTCCAGGCCAGCGGGCGCAGCAAATGGGGCCGGACTTCCCATCAAGACGGGATAAACGTCTGCGGTGCAGAACCCCCCTCCCGTGCCCGCGGGAGGAACAAAGGCGGCCGCGCGGAGAAGGAAGCGCCGCACGAAGGCAACGAGCACGGGGCAAAAAGCAGCTGCCGCCTCTTTCCACAGGACGCTCCCGCTGTCCGTGGGTCTCCTTAATGCTGGGCATTCCACCCCAAAATGGGGAGCACATGGCAGGGAAAAGTGGCTGGAGATCCCAGCTGGTCGTGGTTTGCAAACTGCAGGGGCCAGTGGGGTGCTAGGAGCAATTCCAGAGGCAGGGAGCCTGCCTCTCGTGGAGGGATTTGCCAAGGGATCTTCCCAGCAGGAGGCTTGGCAGCGCTTCCCTGGGATATTCGGGAGCTGGGCACTTTTCCTACCTAGCATGAGACTAGCACTGGCTACGAGCACCCGGGGACTTGCCGGAGGTGGGAAGTGTCCCTGTTTTTTGTGTTCCACTAATGGAAAGTCCAAAGTGGAGAATGTTAAAAAGAAGCCAGATCTGCCCAGAAATGCCCCCCAGGAACCGTGTGTGCTGCCTGGGGTGGCAGTGACCTGGGTCCCAGGGGCTGCGATGACCTGGATCCCAGGGGCTGCAATGTCCTGGATCCCGGGGGCTGCAATGCCCTGAATCCCGGGGGTTGCAATGACCTGGATCCTGGGGCTGCAATGTCCTGGATCCCAGGGGCTGCAATGACCCGGATCCCAGGATCGCAGCACTTCCTTCCACAGCCGCGCAGGGTCTCTGGAGGAGAGCGGCTCACGCAATGCGCTCTCTTCCAGGCACTTCTGCCTTAGAGCTTTATGAATATTGTAGCAAGGCCACTCCTTTCATCTCCGCTTCCTGCTGGGGAGCCCCAAACCTTCCACACATTCATTTCCACCTCGCTGTTTCCCTCAATTATTTACAGCCCCCTTCCCCGAGTGGAGCCCTTCCATTAGTGCATATCCCGCGGAGCTGCCCCTGCAATTTGAGGACATGAAGATCCCCTCCGTTACTCTGCAGAGCCTCAGGTTTCCTCAGGGCCACGACCTGGACAGGACGGTCCCTTTAGCCCAGACTAGGTCAGGTCCCCGTGGAGGCTGGGGAGGCCATGGCTCTGCCAGGAATTGGAAGCATCCCGAAACTTGATGGGACCTGGCAGGACCGTCTGGGGTCCTGCATGTCCCTGCGGCTGGGTGGTTCCCTGCTCACTCCACTCATTTCACTGCTCGTTACCCCGACCGCTCTGTTTATTGTCACTGCTCTTCCTGACACCAGCTCGATCCCAACTTCCCGCACGGGAAGCCCTGTTCCATCCCAGCCTCCCTCCTGGCTCCGTGGCGGGTCCCTCTCATCCGCACAGGCCGGGGGCATCCAGGGTGGGGGGGACCCGCTGGTGCCCAGCGCTGGCCTCGCTCCTGCGTCATGCTCTGAATTAATCATCAACGCTGCTCCGAGCCGGGCCCTTCGCTTCCCGAGATTTTTTTCTTTTTGCACATTAAAAATTAACGGTGCTAAATGATTCATAGCAGGTGGCCCCTGTGCCTGCGCTCTGCAGCAGTGCTCAAGCACGCAGAGTTTTCTTTCCCCGAGGGCTGGTGCGTGTCCCTGTCCCCAGCCGTCCCCTCCAGCGCTGGGCCTCATCCAGGGGGCTCCCGGGCTGATCCAGGGCTGATGCTCTGCAAGGATTCCCTGGTAAAAATCTGGTGTGGGAAACTGTCCCTCCCGCTCAAGCAACGCCTGCAAATGTTACATGGGAAATGTGGCCGCCCATAGCCAGCAACCATCCCGCTCGGGGGCCTCAGCACCCGCCCTGCGCCCCCCTTGCTCCTGCACCCCGGCACCCACCCCAGGCACCCACCCTGC
>WBNA01000236.1:849175-867245 GCA_013398345.1 Nothocercus nigrocapillus | reverse complement strand
GCGCGCCCTTCAGAGAGAAGCTAAGATGGCGACGGCCACTCGCCTCATCCAGCGGCTGCGCAACTTCGCGGCGGGGGTAAGGGCAGCCCCAGGGGCAAAGGCGGCCCTGGGGTCCCTCCCGGAGAGGGGAGGGCGGCCCCGCGCTGAACCGCTCTCGCCTTGCCTTGCAGCGCGACCTCCAGGCCAAGCTGGCGCTGCGCTACACCGAGATCTCCAAGAGGTAAAAGGCGGTGGCGGCTGCTCGGCGGCCCGGCCGTGAGGCCAGAGCTCAGCGCTGCTCCCTACCTGCTGCCACCGCGCCATTTCCTACCCCTTTTTGCTTCAGGATTTCACGTTTCTGCCCTCTGGAGAGCAGCTCTGACCTCCTGGGCTCGAGGGGACAGCTTGTCACAGAGCCCTGCGCAAAGGGGGCTGCTCTTCCCCGGCCTGTGCTTTTAACAGGGTTGCATTTGCATCAGGCACCTTCAGCCATCCTTAAAAGCTCTGCAGCCGCAGGCTGGGCAGCGCGCAGCGACGCTCACCTCCACATCTCCCATCAGCACGGGCCCTTATTTACCATAACACACGCTGAAATTGTGAAACTTTTGCTGTCCAGAACGCAGCCGCCGCCTCGGCTCCCGGTGGGTCCCAGCCACAGGTTGGCAGACAACTACTACTGCAGCCGTGATGGGCGCAGGGAGGCTTTCCCACCCATCGTCGTCATCTCGGCGCAGAAAACCCTCGCTGCCGGGGCCCAGGCTGGCAGGTAGGTCTGGCCTTGACTGCTCCTGCACGCTGAGCAGGGCTGAGCTGCCTCAAAAATACACAGTTCTTCCAGAAACTACTGTTGTATTCAGAAGGTCATAGAGTAACGCTGAACTAATGCTTCAGTTCTGTATTCTTGAATAAATAAACAAATTGGCTGGCTGTTGACTTACCTAAGCTCTCCAGCCCTAATAAAACCCATTCTCCTGATGAAATTTGGGAGTTCTTTATTAACTGCTATTAAAAGCTACTTGACTCTCTTTTTCTTCCTCTATTCCAGTTCAGGGTCTGCGGTGACAACAGCAGAAAAAAAGCCAGTGACACCAGGGCCACCACTCAAGAAGTGGGAGCTTTCAAAAGACCAGCCGTATTTGTGAGAAACAAATGGTGCTGGATGCACAGGTAATTAAGAAGTGGCACCTTAATGTGGAAACCCGCACAGGGTATAGTTACTGTGATGCTAAATGTTTTGAATTTATCCTAGTTCTGCTGGTACATGACTAATAAATGTATTTAAAGCTGCGATGCCCCCCTTTTGTCTGTTCCATTTGAATTACAGAGGTTACTTGCTTTCAGTAGTGCCTCTTGGGTACTGGTGTTGCACGAGTGTTCACTGAATGCCCAAAACAGAGAGAAGTGCTGCTGAACGTGTTGCCTTAGGGGCAAGAACCAGCAGGGTTTGAGGGCTGGTCACCAGCCTGAGAGCACTGGGAAGGAGTGGGGCAGCAAATCCCAGAAATCCCAGCTGGATGGGGCTGCCAGCAGTGCTGTGGTACAGGGGCTGCCCGGCTCTGTCAGGTGCATGGCAGAGCTCAGCTGTCACAAGCTGTCCCAGATCATCCTCTTAGCTTGAGCTGAGCAGAGCCCGGGACTTGCTGCTCTGTTAGGCTGCGTCGCTTCCTTCGTGCATGCGGCTGGGACGTGGATTTGGGAGCAGGAACCTCTTCCAGTGCAGCCATGGCCAAAACTTGCAGCCGTGTTTGTGACAGTTCGTCACAGTGTTTGTTCGTGACAGTAACTTCCCTCCCTCGAGCCCATGGGGCCCAGCCAGAAGCACTTTTGTTATCCTAAATTCTCAGGCTCGGACACTTCAATTACAGGGGGGATTGCGCCGCTTTTCAGCGTGGTATCAATTTTGTGCTCTGGGCCTCTGCATTTAGTTAAGTCATTTCACAGAAATAATGGTTAAATGTTAAGGTTAAAGCAGGTACAAGTCCTGCATGTCCTTGGCAAAAGAGGCCTTCAAGGGTTAAACAGAGGTCCATGCTCTCCCTTCAGCTTGCTATAGGGGATGCCCTGCTTGGAAATAGGGTAGTATATGACAAATGCAAACAGCTAATAAGAACAGAATGAGGAAAAAGAGAAGCACGGAGCTGGAAATAGCCCCTTATATAAAGTGTTAGCGCTTCAATCCCATTATTGTCTTAAGGAGCGGACACTTAGCTGCTTCCAACTCCTACAATGCAAACCCCAATCCGATCAGCAATCGGCTTTGGGAAGCCGGCAGGTGCCATGTGGCACCAGGACATGGGCAGTGTCCCTTAGCAGTGACTCTTTGCTGCTCCTGTGAGCTGAAAGCCCTTGCCTTCCTTGCACATGGCTGGGGACAAGGGACCTGTGAAGCCGAAATTGCTGTAAGAGGAGTCGCTGCTGTGGAGGGTCCGGCACAATGAGGCAGCCGGGGAGGAGGCGAGCAAGTCTCTCCCCTAGTCTGAAGATTGGGGATCCCCGCGGCTTCCTCCGGAGCCCAGAGGAAGAGGAGCTCTACATCCCCTTTGCGCAGGACAGCCTCATAAAGCCGTGGAGCTCCATGCACAACGTGGCAGACAGCAACCAGCAGGAAAGCGGAATTCCCATCCTAAGGAACAAGTATTTCCTCAACATTAACGTGGGAGGTGAATCATTCCAGATTGCTTGCAAGGCAGCTGCCCGCTATCCCATCACCAGGATTGGGAAGCTCGCCATCTACACAGACCCCGTGAAGAAGCTGAAGCTCTGCGATGATTACTCGGTGCAGAGGAACGAGTACTTCTTCGACCGAGATCCTTCGATTTTCCACTACGTCTTCCACTTCTACCGCAGCGGGGTCCTGTGGATAAGGGACGAGGTTTGTCCCAGTCACTTTGTGGAGGAAATCGAGTACTGGGGACTCCATCTGAAATACTCCCAGCGCTGCTGCCGGATCCTGCTGGAGGAAAAGCAAGATGAGCTCAGCGAGTACCTGAAAATACAGAAGGAGCTGGAGGCAGAACTGGAGCCCTTGGACTCAGCAGAGCACTTTGAAGGTAAATGCCTGGGGAATTTCCGGAAGAAGATCTGGGACCTCATTGAGAACCCTTACTCCTCTATCCCAGCCAAGATCATTGCCGTCATGTCGAGCTTCTTTGTGCTCATCTCCATCGTGGGCATGACTTTGAGCACCGTGGAGGAGATGAAGCAAAAGGTTGGGAAGAGGTGGATGGAACAGGTGGAGATGATCTGTGCCATTTTCTTCACTTCTGAGTATCTCATGCGGCTCATCTCCTCCTCCAGCTTCCAGAAGTTTTTGCGGGCAGCATTTAATGCTGTAGACTTAGTGGCCATCCTGCCTTTCTATATCCAGATTCTCTTTGAAAACCTGGACGAAGCGGACACGCTTTACCATGAGGAACTGCACAAGGTGGAGAACGTGAGCAAGCTGGGAAAAGTCCTCAAGCTCATCAAGCTCATGAGGATCTTCCGCATCCTCAAGCTGGCACGTCACTCCACCGGCCTCCGGGCCTTCGGCTTCACCATGCGCCAGTGCTACCAGCAGGTTTGCTGCCTCTTCCTCTTCATCGCCATGGGCATCTTCACCTTCTCTGCTCTCATGCACTCCGCGGAGCACGATGTCCCGGGCACCAACTTCACCAGCATCCCCTACGCGTGGTGGTGGGCAGCGGTAAGGAGCGGGGACCTCGGCCCGGGTGGTGCGCAGTGCGGCCCACGGGCAAGGGCTGCTGCTCACGAGGTAGAAAGGGGCCCAGTTTTCCCACCGGCTCCGATCCAGCGGGAAGCCCAGAGCCTGTGTGAAGGGAGGAAATTGGGAGAGTGGGACTAAAGTCAGATGCTCTAAACCAGGCATGGAGGCAGAATAGTGGGTGCAGGTGGCCTGGGGACATCCATGGCACCTGGCACCCAATCTCCTGGTGGCCACAGCACAGTTCAGATTCCCTACGGATGGATGCTTGGACTGAACCAGGCAAATACGGGGACACCTTGCTGCAGCCTAGGCCAGGAAGGAGACGGCAGAGCCGAGCAGGCTGCGGGCAAGGACAGGAACCCTGGGGCTGCCAGAGCCCTGGGATGTCCCTTGTTCGCTTGCGCCACCAGAGCCAGCAGCCCTGCTGGGCCAAATGCTATAATAAGCCTGGGATTAGCTCTGAGCTGACCAACAACTAAAGCACTTGAGAGGCGGGGGTTACCGAGGGGTTTTTGATTTGCAGACAAAATGATCCCCTCGGTCACTTCTGCTATTCTAATCACCCTCCGCCACCACCAGCTGCCTGCCTCTCATTACCCTCTTCCTGAGGAAGTGTCTCTTAGCAAAACCAGCTGCTCCAGGTGTTTAGATGAGCAGGGATGAGAATTCCCAAATGGCTGATCCTATAGATCAGCGTATCTCTGTCTTCTCCCAGGTCAGCCTCTCCACTGTGGGCTACGGAGACATCGTGCCCGAGACGGTGGTTGGCAGGATTGTGGCGTTCGGCTGCATCTCCTTTGGCATCATCCTGAATGGAATGCCCATCTCAATCCTCTACAACAAGTTTTCCGATTACTACGCCAAGCTGAAGGCCCACGAGAACGAGACGAGCCTCTCGCTCCAGCTCTCCAGGAGGATCCGCCTGAAGCGCCGAGTCCTGCGGCAGCTCTCGTCGTGCTGCGGAGCCGACCCTCGCTGCCACCACTGACCCTCTGCACAACCCCCCAGCCCGGCTCATCCCCCTTGGTGACCCTCTGTCCTGGCCGTCCCTTCCTGCAGCTGCTCTTTTGGGTCCTGTCCCCTGGGATGGCTTTGGGACATGGGGACAGCAAGCAATGGCAGCAGGAGGAGCTGGGGCAGAGGGACCCGCTGGGGGCTGCGCCCGGCCAGCAGAATCCCTGGGGAAGGGACACCCCGCAGGGCCTGGTGCTGATTTCGGGTGCCCCGGTGTCAGCCCCGTGTCAGCTCGTGGTCGCCAATAAGCGACCTGATATTTTGAAGCTGTTGGAAAGAGGCTTGGAGTGGATCAGCCTCCTACTCGGCTCAGACCCCCTTCCGCCGCAGCCCGGAGTGCGGGGTGGCAGCGGGCACGGGGCAAGGGGCTGTGCCAGCGGGTGCGAGGTGGGACCCGTCACCTCTCCCGTAACCCCAGGCACTCATCCCAGAGCTCCGTCACCTCCGGACACCCAACGTTGTACCCACCTGCCCCCTTGGGCAGCGGTCACAAAAGAAACCCTCCCTTGAGAACTGTAGGTTTAATTCTCCAAATTCATTTTACAAGCCACAAAAAAGTGCAGCATGTACAGACATTTACAGGACCCTGTACAGGCGGTTTCTGTCATATATTAGTGCTCTTGCTATACACATATACAACTATATACAGCCTGCAGGAAGCCTTCGCACGGGCAAGGGAACCTGCGCGCCCTTCGCACCCTGAAACGGAGCCAGCTCCTCTCCCAAATCGCTTGTTTGGGTCAGTCTAATCTGAGCTCAGCCTGAGCCTTCCCAGGCCCTGCTGGGGATGAAGCCACCGTGGCCACGCTGGGGACAGCCGACCAGGTCCCCACTTTGCTTCCCCCCAGCCTTTTTAGTACCGGTTTTGCAGAACGGAGGCTCTCCCAGGGCGGTTTTGCATTGGGGCCAAATCTCCGTGCAGCCTCCCGGGGCTCCCGGAGGGATGCGGGCAGAGGGATGCTCCTTCCTCCCGCATCAGTGGCAGCCGCAGCTCCCCGCCACCATGTCATCGTACTGCTTGAGCACCACGTTCTCGTCGTCGTCGAAGTAGAGCAGGTTGATGGAGTAGAGCTTGTCAGGGACGCAGCAGGGGCTGCTCACGCCCTCGCTCAGCTTGAGCGCGTTGATGATGGACTGCACCGTGGCGTGGTTCGTGGGCCGCATGTTCTCGCCCAGCGGGAAGGGGCAGGCGCCCTTGCAGTGATACGCGTTGTAGCCGCGCGGCGAGATGATCCAGCCGGACCAGCCGATCTCCTCGAAGTCCACGGACAGGGGATGCCGCTGGCAGGGCTGGAGGCGGTCCAGCGAGCGCGTGCTCCGTGGCCCGCTCCCTTTGGGCACCGTCATCCTAGCAGGGAGATTGGGAGCCTGGGGCTGGAGATCTACCCGAAATGAGGAAAAGATAAGTTAGGGACTGCACAAGTTTTCCTGAGTGGCAGTTACAGGTCTCACCAATTCCCTGTTCCCATTTCTCAGAGGAATCTAAACCCAAAGGGTTTTAATAATTGCATCTCGATGCATGGGGAGAAGTGGGGGGAAAAGGTTTCCCATGGACATTCTGGGCTCTCTGTGGATGCAGTCGGAGCTGCCAGCACAGCGCCCATCACCATCTCCTCCGACCCAATTACACCCGCAATAACCACAAGCACCAGGACCCAGCAGCTGCCACAGCAGAGATGATTGATGGTGGCTCTGCCCCGTCCCCCTCTCTGCGGGCACAGGAAGCCCCTGGGACGCACCTGGGAAGGCGCCGGTGGGCAGGGAAGCTCCGCGGCGCCCGTCGTCCGTGAAGAGCACCAGCATGGGCTTCTTGCTCTCGTGGTGGTCCCGGCCGGAGGCAAAGCGCACGCCAGGGGCGTCCGGCGGCCCCCCGCCCAGGCTCTGCACCGAGACCAGCAGCCCTTGGTTGCTGCTTTCGTCCTCCGTCCAGTCGCGGACCTGGGGAAGGGAACGGACGTCACCGTGGGGCAAACAAGGCAGCGTACCTGTGGCAGGTGACAAGTGTTCCCAGCGGAGCCACCTCCCCTTGGGCCATGATGCAGCAAGTGCAGACAGGGACAGCGGAGCTGGTGTCCAGGTCACCGTGCTGTGTGTCCCCCCACCCCGCACCCCCCAGAGCGGGGTTATGGCACTCACAGCTTGGGTGATGGCAAAGACCTCCCAGCCCGAGCCCTGCAGCGCCAGGAGCCGGGTCGCCAGCAGCTTCCGCCCTTCCGGAGCCTCCAGCCTCGTCTTGTCCAGGACCTGGTAGATGCTCACCTGCGGACAGAGGCAAAGGGCAGTGACCGCAAAGCCGGGTCGGGTTGTGCTCCTGCAGCCAGGGACTGTCCCCAGGCACCGGCGCGTCCCCGTCCCCCTGCTCACCTGGCAGAAGTGGTGCCGCTTGGGCCCGTCGCTGGCCCGGGGCCAGAGGCGAAAGAGATGCAGCTCGGCCGTCAGGATCTTCTCGTTCTTGGCTACGCTAGACAGCACAAAGAGGAAATGCATCTTCTCGCTGTGGACTGAGGAGAGGGACGGGTTAGCAAGCAGAGCCCGACCGCAATCTCCGCCAGTCACTCAGCCCCATCCCGCATGCAGGCGGAGAGGGACACGGAGCCCCCAGCCCCCTCTTACTCTTATCCAAGAAGCTGCGGACCGTGTTGCCCTCCAGGACGCCGGGGTTCTTGGTGACGCCGTCCGCGTTGGCCACGGTGTTGAACAGATCCACCATGTACTGGGGCGGCTGCTTGACGTGGGCCGGCGGCGCCGGCGGGTCCTCGATGCCGAAGACCTCCAGGAGCCTCTTGAGCGCCTCGGCCCTGCGGCTGGCGCCGTCCGGCGCCGCGCTCGCCGGCCTCGCCAGCGCGAGCAGGAGCAGCGCGGTGGCCAGCATGGTCCCGGCTCGAGTCCCGCCAGCTCGCCCGCCCTGCATTTATAACTCACCTCCGAGAGGGAATCGCAGGCAAATATGCGCCCGAGCCATCAGGAAGGTAAAGAGAGCTGATTGCCGTGCTAACAAGGTGCCAAGCTGGGCTACCCAGTGCCCTGCGCCAATTAGCCCCAGTACACAAGGGCCCGGGAGGAAGGCTCCGCGCGCCAGGCTGCCCAGGGCGGCCTCGGCTCCCTCGGCAGGGCCCCGGCTGCGCTGAGTTTGCTCTCCCTGGGAGACTAACTGGGTTTTAACGACGCCGCTAATGGGGCAAACAGGAGGACGTTTGTGCCGAGGAATTCAGCAGCTGCCAGCAAAGAGGGAGAGGAAGGATGGAGCAGCCGGCAGCAGCAGCTCTTGCCCTGGAAACGCCTGCGAGCGGAACTGAAATTCAACTTAAAAATAAATAATTAAACCCAAGCAACTGGCTTCCTAAAGATTAAAGGGCAGTTATTGATAACCTCCGAGTGACGGATACCAACGAAGCAAGAATCCTGTAGACTCAGGTTAATGGGATAAAGCCAATTCCTCGTTGCCCTTCCCCAAGGGACGAGGAGCTGAGTTGCGCTGCCCTGTGTGTGGCCTCTTCACACCTGGCACTTGTTTTAATGCCCTGCAACTTAGCAGAAATATTCCTGCTGGCACAGCGGATAAAAACAGTAGGATTAGAAAGGCCCGTTAGCTCTTACATTGACCTGGAAATAGGGAAATCTCTGGGATTGAGGCCCTCAGATACTGGCTCTCCCCAGCAGCCTGGGAAGGCACCGGGAAGCAGGCGCCGTCTCCCTCCATCCCAAGCTGGCCAGGATCCCCGTGGCTGCGAGGCCAAGTCACTTCCAGGCTAATACGATTAGGAGACAAACTGCAGGCTGCAGTGCCCATTGGCATCTTTAATTTATTCCAACCTGCTGTTTGGAGGGTGGAAGGGCTGTTAATTACCCCGAATACACAGCGAGGTGATTGCAGGCATGCGGCACAGGCTCCTACTAATCGGAAGAGGAAACTATTCAAAGCCTTTGCATCCTTTCCCTCCTCTTCCCCAGGCATGTTCCTGGTGCCAGTCAGTGCTGCAAATCCCGCTGGATAATGCTGGTCACCCCAGGGCCAGAGGGGACACCCCTGTCCCCAGCTCTGCTTGCAGCATGCTGCCCCTTTCCTTCTTTTCTCCCATTTTCCACTTCTGTAAACGGGAGCAGCCCAGGGGCCGTGCCAGACTCAGGCTCATCCCAGGATGCCCGTGCAGACCTGAGGATCAGGGAGCCCCTAGGAGCTGCAAATTGCCCCTGCTGTTTATTTTAGAAGCTGCCAAATATTCTGCGGGCAGCTGATTTATATGTCCCTTGTTTAAATTATCTTTAATTCATAAAATAGCCCTCTCTCATTTACATATGGTACAGACAGTCTGGCAGGGCCTTGCAGGACCAACCGCACATCTCTCTCTGCCTTGCGAATCCCTGTGGATAAAGGGGCCGGTGACTCCGCAGGGAAGGGAGGGCGCAGCCCCCAGCCCTCCCGGTGTCCCCCCTGCCGGAACACCAGGGCCGAGCTCAGCACGCCGGGCTCCGCCAGGGGCTCTCGCGGGTTCTCGGGACACCCTGGGCTCCTGCCTGCTTCAGGGGACAAATGTGGATCAAAAAGGCCCTGCCCTGGGCTGTCGGTACCCCCAGACACTGCCCCCGGGCACTGCTTGTCACCACCTGGAGCAAGGACAGATGCCCTGGGCAAGGGAGGGGAAGAAGAGGCAGCTCCCTGCCGGGGGACATTCGAAAAGGGAGTTTTTAAGCCTTGCTCCCTGGTCAGTAAACCACTTCCTCCCTCCCAGCCTAGGCAGAACAGGGCTGCTTTATTTCCCTGCAGTTGGATTTGCTTCCCTTGCCCTTTACTGCATTCCCAGCCCTGAACGCATTCCCAGCTGCACCCGCCGAGCGCGGCTGCCGCGACACCCAGGGCGCTATCGCTCGGTGCGGTGGAGATGCTGCTCCCAGCACCGCTGCCGGGCCCTGCGCCCCCAGAAACGCGCGGGTGGGCGAGCGCCGTGTGCTGCTCCAAGCCTCTCTCCGCGTTCCCCCTCCCCAGTCCTACCCCAGGACCACAAAGATGCTACAAATAGAGGCTGTGAAGGCTCCCAGAGGCCCCTCAGACCAGACCGTGCGGACACATCCCGGAATGAGACGTGCTGGGACAAGGCTCCGGCTGCATCCGAGAGTCCGCGCGGCCAGGGGGGCTGATCCCGGCAGCTGTGCTTACCTAAGCAAGCAGGGCTCCCCCCAGGAGCGGCTGCCCAAGCACCTTCCCACATCAATTTCCTGCAAAGATTTGCAAAACAAAGGCGTGAAAATCCCCTGCAGCACCATAGCCGGGGACACCCCGGGGCCGGGCCGCCCTCCACCTGCAGCCCCAGCCCCAATACACAGCCCGAGTGCGGCGGCACGGGCGCCTGCGCGTCGCTCTTGTAGCATAACGGAGGCAAATGCGTAGGGAGAAGAATTTTGCCCCCCACCCAGCACCCCGGGCCTTCCGAGACGTAGTTACCCATGCACAAAACCTGTCTTGAAGCAGAGAGTTGTCCCTACCAAAATGAAACGTTACTATTGGAGCATAAGGCGTATTTTAAATAAACACCTGTTTCCTTAATTGCTTTGAAAATAAGTTTTCACCGCAAAAAAAAAAAAAAAAAAAAAAACAACAGTTTGTTACTTCATGGCACTGGTGTGTAAACAAATTTGGGGCGGTGAAATTTATTTTCTCCAATATAATAATTTATACACGTGATTTCTGTGGCAATAGTTTGTGGCCAGGGTGCACTTAGCTCTCCTGAGTTGAAGCCGCTTGTGCCGGAGCATCTGCTGGACCGCTCGGATCCAGGGTGCGGATGCAGCTGTCCAGCCGAGCCGCCGGGAGGGAAGGCTGAGCTGCAGGACACCGACCTTGAGCCGTTCCTCTCCGTGTCCCGCAGAGCTGTGCACAGTTTTGTCATAATATTCCACTGGGCAACGCGATAGCATTTTTCCTTCATCTCACAGTTCTCCAGCATCTGAACCACCTCTCTGCCACTCAGGTTTTTGACCAGAGCAGTGATAAACTTTGTGGGCAGGCAGGAAAGTCCATCTGAAAGGAAATGAGAAGGCAATTTAATTTGGCCCCATATCTAAGACCCAAAGGCTGCAGCCTCTCGCCCACGGGTCCAACGTGGAGCAGACAGGGCTCGGGCACCAGCATCACATGTGGGTCCCCTTGCTCTGGCTCTGCTGCCTGATGCAGAGGAGCAAGTTCCAAACGGATGAGCAGAAGAGGATCCATTTTCCTCATTGGGTTATTTCCGTGCTGTGCTAATGGACTAGACTGGAAATGGAGAGCAGAGATTTAGACAAGGGGCTGCAGCAGGGGAAGCAGAGCATCACACGTATCACTCTGCCAGTCACCAAAGCAAGGAGCTTTCTGTACATAGGATCCTAGTGTAAAATTTGAGTGAAGCTGCAATTTGGGCAAAGCTCCTCTGAGAGCTTCAGATCCTCTCTGAGGCTCCGGTGTTTTAAATTCCTCTTAATCCTAGCGAAGTAAATAGCTGCATGTCAGCCCATCTCCTGCTGACGCCCACCCTGAGACAGCCAGACTCCATCCACGCTCCTTTACGATACGTGATGGGGAGCAAACACCCACCCATCCTGCACGTGGCTGCCCCACAACCGGCCAGGATGCAATAAACCCCTGCAAATACCCTGCAGTGCAAGCCAGCTTTCCCCATCTCACTTCCACATGGTCCTTTCATCGCACTCCCACTGCGACAGCATCTCCCTGCGTTGGCACAAGGAGGATGTTACATCCAGTTGTGCTGCGGGAACACAATCCCGTGCCAGCGCTGGGATAATCTCACAAGGAGACGCATGGTGAGGGGGGGAAACGCTTCCCAGGGGAGCTGTCACAAAGAGATGGAGCTGGTCCGTGCCCAAACCACCCCCGCTTTCCTGAAGCTCCCAGCTGGCCCCAGGCAAAGCTGGGAGCGAGTCGGCATTTCCCACCGAATGAGCCATCTCCCATTAGCCATTCCGCAGATCATAGCCATCAACCCGCACCTTCCAGCCACACACCTGGGAACTGAATGTCTCCAATGATTCTCCCTCTCCTGGAAGGGGAAAAAAACACAACCTAGGCCAACCTAGGCCACCCATCTAAGCAGCCCCACTGCTGCTTTCCCGGTCCCCACGAGGATGGCAGCGCTCTGTCCCTCTCTAGCGGCTGTCACAGCCACGTCACGAGAAACGCTGCCTGAAATCTTTCTCTGTAGGATGGTTTTAGATGCAGAAAGGCCAACGAAACAACATCAAGTTTAAAGAGAACTAGTTGATCTTAGCAAGCAATTGCAGAAAATCACTTCAACGACAAAAACTGATGCGTTTGCCTTCTCTGACTTGACTCTCAGGTTATTTCGGATGTGGGATAACTCACAAGACAACAATTATTAAGCCAAAATAAATTATTTCCACTTTATTACAGCGGAAGGTTTGATCTGACTGGAACCATCTAGCTTGAAGTTTCCACTTCCAAGAGATTTTGAGACATCAATGTAGTTCACAGATGCTGAGATGAAAGGAGACTTCAGAAGGTCAGAAATGAAACTCCATTTCTCAGTTATCACTATCAAGAATCTTTGCTGCTCCCAGTTCCAAGGAAGAGTTGTTTGGGTAGTTCCCTATAACAAGGTGATTTAAATTCCATCCTCCAACCACACACAGAGACAAGGAATTCCAAATTCATCCGCAGACCTGCACTGTGAGAGCCCAGAAAAAGAGGGGGAATGAAAACTCAGGTCCCAACAGCAGAAACGACAGTCAAATTCCCTTGTAAGCCCAACAGGCGCCCGCCTCCCTGTGCTGGAGGCTGGGTCGGAGCACTTCCCCATGTCAACCGCCACCTCCTGGGCACTGTCTGGAAAGAGGGTCTTCAGAGCCGGGAGACGGAGACGTTCCCCGGGCTGCCCTGAGAGCCTTCGGTCACCTCCATGCCGCGGAGCCCTTCGGAGCGCAGCAGCCGCTCCACGCGCACGGACGGGCTTGCAATGGGAGCGGGCCAGCTGCATCGCTCCGGGCCACAGGGCCGAGTCGGGACGTCTGACCTGCAGCTGCACAGAACAGCGGCGTATTTTGCAGAACACGGGCACGGAGAAGCCCTCTCAGCATCAGATCTCTTCTAAAAAACTCTTCTGACCAGGAATTGATTCAACTCTTCCTCCTCTCTCCCTGCACACCAACACTGTGTTGCTGTAGTGCTGCTTTTGATATTTCTTATTTATTTCCCCAAACCCTGCTAGCATCAGCCAGACGGTAAAGGCTAAAGCAGCCCTACATTCACCCTGCTCTATGGGCCCAGCATAAGAAGCCCTGGGGAATGAGCGTGGACCTGCCAGCCTGGAAGATGTTGCGCCTGTAGTGCCATACGTAGCATCCCGCAAAGCTTGTTCCCATTCCCTCTCCAGGTTTAGAGATCCCAGTGCTGGACAGGGCAGAGATAGGACATTAGGCACCCTCAGCTCTCCTGGTATAGGAAGGAATCACAGTCCGTGCTGTGTCCTACCTGTGTATAGGGAATCACAGGCCCAGGCACCGACATGCGTCCCTTCACTACACCCAACTGCTCCTGCTGCAGGGCTGACACAAACACATTTCTCACTTCCTTAGTTTTAAGGAAATCCAGCATGGAGACGTGTCTGGAGAGCCCCAGGAGGCTGGGATGGTGGGAGCTGATCCGCTGGGACAGACAATTGGACCAGCACTTTCCAACATCCACACTTAGAGAACTGCCAGAGACATCTGTGACACACACGATGGACAAACTCATAAGCCCTCAACTTGGACGTGGTCGTTTTAGACTGTCTCCTGTTGACACAAGAGCCTGATATTTTTCAAAGACTAAAATCTAAATCTGAACGGGTACTGCTCTTCTGCATTGAGAAAAACAACCTAAATCTCCTTGAAGAAGCCTCAGACTTCCGGTCACATACATTAAAACCATTTTTACATCTCTGCTAAAAGCAGCTAAAGCCAATTTTGCCTACCCTTGCTGACTGCAAAAGGAACTGAGCCAATGGGCTTCCCTTGAAGGCTACAGCTATTGCCCTGAAGAAGCCTGATTTGCGAGCAGACCTACCGGCCAGGTTACTCACTCGTTCCTATTTTACAAAAAACGCTCTTAATGTCGGATCACCGGGGTGAGGAAACCGTGACACATCTAAGGAAATGCCATTCTTAATCTGCTGAGGGAAAAGAGGCTAGAATAATTTCAACATCAGGAAACATCTGAAGGATGATGCATTTTGTGGAAGTGAGTGAGAAAGTTGAAAGGATGGAGGTTTCTAGCAGACAAAGGGAGAACTCACCAAGCCCGACAGGGAGAAGCAGCTCTGTCTCCTGCAGCTCCTCTCTGCAGTCAGATTCCTCCGCTCACTCCCTCCGCCGACGGCTCCAGAACCTGCGGTCACAAACCAAGCTCAGCACTACCCACTTATAACCCATCCAGCTCAGCTCGGGGGAGACACAGAGCTCCACGCACAAGGCTCCAAACACCTGCTGTCATGAGCAAACAGAAGGGGATTTGGAGTAGTTTATAAAGGACATGACCCCTTTGACCTCTAAGACCTGCCGGTTAGGCTAAATATCCAGATATGCAGTCTGATTAATTATGCTAAGAAAAAGCTGTGTTTAGCTCTGTTTTTCCGTATGACATCAACCCTCTGGTCTCTTCTACTTAAGCACTACTGCAATGCAAGCCAGGATCGAAAGAGAAAGCTGTTTCAGAGGAAACTCAAGCTTCAGCTACGGCACAACGCAGCCCGTGGGCTATAAACTCCCAGAGATTAATGCCCAGTGATTTCCTCAGAGTCAAACCCTACATCATTTGCGGAGCACTGGCAATCCCCCCGCCGCAGGAACCTTTGCAGATGAACAGCGCTTGGAAACAGCCTTGCACCAGCGCAGAGCCACGAGATGATGAGAAGAGGGGAAAAAAAAAGAACTTACTGGCAATGCCAGGGCCGTGCAAGAGCCATGCCAGGAGGAACGCCACGGCCAGCGAGTCCTGCACAGCTGCATCCTGAGCAACAGCGGCGCCGAGGGGTTGCCGGCACCCCGGGCACTTACAGCAGGCCCTCCCTCGGCGGGCGAAGGAGGCGGCGAAGGGCTCGGAGACAAACGGGTTCACAACTGCTCCCACGCCGAGATCCGTGCAAGCAGCGAGGCCGGCTCGGAGGGAGGGCACCTCACCCGCAACGCGGCTGCGTGGCTCGCGCTTGCCGCAAACCCGCGAGGCTTTCGCCAGGGTGACGCTTTGGCCCCAGCCCGCGGTGCCTCCACTGGGGGTCTTTGTTCTTCCCAGCGCTTTCGAGCTAATGGAGTCTGTGGTAACAGGGAGTCGCTGTTAAGTCCCCTCATTTGAAAGGGAAGTGCATCCTTCAGCCTCACGCATCGCTTTCAATGGCCTTTTTAATGGGGAGATAACCCTCCTTTGTCCCCCCGACATCAGAATTTACACCAAAACTGGCTCTTTGATAAACAGGCTGCAACGCGGAAAGACTCAGAGCCACATCAGTAACCACAACACATCCCCATTGGGGACAACCACAAGGAGAGGCCTGAGGCTCCGTTTTTACCTTTCTCCAGCGCTGCTGAACCCTGGAGCCAAGAGGATGCGTCTTCCTTTCTAGCATCCAGGAAGAGCATCCCCTTCACCCGCGCAACACAGAGCGGAAAGCAGCACAGCTACTCAACAAAAACATTTAATTGCGTTTGGCTGAGAAACACACATACAACGAAAAAAAAACTCTTGTAAAAATATATAAAAAAAGAGCATGTCTGGACATCTGAGGCAGTCTGCTCCCTGCAGAAGGCTCTGCGCTGCTGCAGCAGCCCTGGAGAGAGGCCGGGAGGGCTACTCCGAGCAGCTGCTGCGTTACATGATGAAAGTTGGGGAGCTCTTTTCACCATGATTACTGGGCACAGTTAAGTGACAAACAAAATATCTATGAAAAAAAATGTGTATTTTAAATAATGCACTTACAACAACTTAAACTTTATACAAAACATTATGGTTGCCATTTCAGTGTCCCAGTCCTAGGAACTATATTCAAACACTCGTCCTGTGCCCATCTCTGCAGTCTGTTTCTCCAGGGGACTCCTTCTCTGAGCAGCTCAGTCCAAAGTACCTAAAAATGCAAAAGGTAGATTTGGGAATCAGATGGATAACAGAAAGCCAGGTGCATGAACAATCATAACTTGTTTACACGCTGCCAAATGAATATGCAGTAACTTATCAAAGTTTAAAAAAAAATCATAAAAAAGTAAGAACAAATCTAGCTGGAAGGTATTGCACATTTTGGGTTCCATTTCATTTTTCTGTGTTCCACCTCTCTGAGAGAGGACAGCGACAGGACCAGATAACCCATTAACTATTAAAGAAGTGTAAAACACAGTTCTACAAATGATTAAGCTCTTCCTCTCCCAAGAAGATGATTACACAAAATATTGAAACCAAATTAAACCAAGCAGAAACTCACCTTCCAAAAAGGCAAATTCATCAATCGCTTCAATAGCATTATCTGCAAAGTAGAGTAACAACAATTAACACAGATGAACCTGTATCTGCATCTGCTACAAGTGTCAGTATTCGCATTTAAATTATATTACAGTGACCAAATTAAAAGGGGTTTATTTGTTCTGAAGGTAGCATGTGAAATTATTGGCATAATATTTGATAGAAGAGAACGTTTTCTCTCTCATCTTTGGAAAAAGGAGAAGCACCTGTGACTACTTCACCACAGCGGGACAGATCCTGCTTTGTAACAACACTTTGCCAAGAAACAAACTGGTGTCATACCCAGGTCTTTTCTCTGTAGAGTTTTCCTCTTTCCTTGCTGAGCATATACGTAAGCATCTTTAGCTATGGTTTCCACAAACAACTCCTGCAATGCAAAAATAAAACAATTTCACACACAGAACGTGAGGGGAAGCAGAGAATATTTTGCAGGCAAAGAGACAAAAAGAATAGTCCTACAAGATTTCAGAGAGAAAACAGAATTTAAGATTTCCCTCTGAAAACAGCAAGTAGGATTGTCACGCCGTTCTCGTTGGACAGTAACAAGGGAGGAGAGCGGGCTGAGTGTGTGCTGGATAATTAGGCAATTAGAGCTGGTTCCTCTGAATGCGTCTGCGAGCAGCTGCTCATCATCTGTTCTCGGGACACTTTCTGAATGAGGATACAACCCGTCCCGTGCTCGTTGGATAAAGGTGATCAAGCAAACGCCACTGTCCTCGCATGCCACCCAGCGGTATCCTGGCTGGAAGGAGGAGGCACCTAGGAGGAAGCCTGAAAGCTGCTGCAGGAGGATCCTGAAGCGGAGAGAGAGGAGTTTGCACAGGGATGCTTTTGCAAGGGGATAATTTGCCTGATGCCTGTTTTGAGAAAACCAGCTCCTAATAATCTCACTGAGAGCTCACGACCAGAGATACCCAACAGATCAAATCTTACCTATGTGGTGGGAGATACCTAGCTCAGAACAGGGTACCGCAAACATCAGGGCAGTAGACCGAGTTAGGCAGGAAATCCACCCAAAACAGGCACCAAGGTTTAATGCAACTGAAACAGGAGGTTCCCGTGGTTTGCAGCAGTAGAGGCCCAGCACAGCCCCACGCCAAGCACACGACAGGAGCTCTGCACACAAGCAGCAGGTTTCCATCTCAGGGCACTGCTGACCATAGCACGACGGGAGGTTTGAGAAGGTTTCTTAGCTAAGGGAGATGCATTTCCAAAACGGAGAGCACAGCCCGGCCAGCCCTTCCTTCACTTCTCCGGGTTTCTGTCAGCAGCATTTCTGAATTGGGGCTGAACGGGAACAAACCCGTCGCAGGGCTTGCAAAGCTTCCATGCAACGCAGAGGAGGCACAAAAGGAGAGCGGCTCAAATCTCCCGCGCCAGGAAGGGACCTCAGCAAGGACCGGGAGCTGCCACCGCCTCCCACAGCGGCACCGTCCGTTTCGGGGAACGCCAGAAGGAGCCAGGGCAGCGAGACAGCGGGGAGCAGAAACCTCTCAAACCCTCCAAAACACCACGAGAACAACCCAAGCACACGGGTCAGCGTCCTCCGAACACCGAAAGCACCCCAAAATAGCACAGAAACCCGGCGTCAACGCGCATACTCAGGTCAGAGCCTGGCAAAGAAGGGGCAGGGGGATCCCCAAGCAGTTCTGCCGCTCCGACGCGGGTTCTTCCCCCCAAAAAGAGGCCTGAGAGCAGCAGAACGAGAGACGCTCCGTAACAACCTCCCGAGCGCGGCTTCAAGGGCTCTCGGCACTGGCGGTGCCGGCGCTTCCCAGGCACCTTCCCGCCCGCTCCGCTTCCCTCGGGCTCCCCTTCCGGGTGCCACCCCCAGACACCTCTCCCTTGGCCCCGCGTCGCCGCTCGGCCGCCCACACGCG
>WBNA01000236.1:815518-844933 GCA_013398345.1 Nothocercus nigrocapillus | reverse complement strand
GAGTCCCAGGTTGTCCTCCAGGATGTCTGTGACAGGTGCTGGCCGCTCCGTGCTGTCCCTTCCACCCAAATCCAACAACCTCCAGTGCCCAGGCAGCCAGGGCCACTTCTTTTGGCAATGGCAGCCACAAAGCAGGACACATCCCCACACGGATGTGCGGTTGCTTCTGTAATAAGGAGGGAAGTGGTGCTTGGGGCTGCCCGGCTCCGCGCTTTCGAAAGAGGCTGCAAGCAAGCGGCCACGCTCCTCTCTTCTGGGAACAAACCCCGTGACACGCGCTGAGTCTTTGGCCAGAAATCTTTCCCCTTGCAAACTGCACATCTAACAGCACCATACTGTTCTTACCGGTCAAATAAGCTGGGGCATGGGACTACTGGTAGTCCTTTTCCCTGATCAAGGACCAGACACATGAGATGTAAAGTCTGTGGGAAGCACAACCACCTCCCCAGTGCCCTGGTTTTACCGTGGACTTCATGGGAACCAGGACCGGAACAAGGTGGGTTACTCCTGTCTGAGCCTTGCACAATATCTAAGTCTCAATTTCTGTCCTCATCAGCTTTGCTACCAGAGTGACATAGTCCCCTGCCCTGTTCCACCCTTTTGAAGGTCCTTCGTAGCAAGCTGAGGGAGGATCAGACAAAGAAGGCTCCATGAAATTCCTCCTGAATGCCCTCATGGTGGGGGGACCTGTTCCTGTGCAGCCTTCCCAAGGAGATATTTTCTCAGACACATTCCAGGACCCCTATGGGCAAAGACTGCTTTTCGTGGAGGAGGTTCAGGGTCAGGACATGCTGAAACGATGCAGTTTCCAAGGGGAAATGGTTTGGGCTTTGATTCATTTTCCTTCATGGTCTTTTAACCAGAGCTTTTCTCAACAGTCGCAGACGCATCTGGACGGGAGAGAGGCCCTCGTGAGGCACCTACGAGCAAAGCTGCAGGGGAACAGGAGGGGCGCTCAGGAAGCGGGCGGCTGCCTGGAGAACCGCCCTGCAGCGTCCCGTGCTGCGGAGCTGGGACGGGCCCCTGCGCCGGCGCTCCAGGACCAGTCACCTCCCGAGCCGCGCCAGACCAGGAGAACGGATGTCACCAAAGCCCCTTCATCTCGCAGTAAAGGCCAGAACGAGGGACAGACTTTGCCTGCTCCTCCCTTTGGTGAGAAACCAGCACAGGTGACACGACTGAAGAAGGGGATTGCTCAAGAGGCCGGTTTCCACCCGGCCACTGCAAAGCCAGGAAGAAGAGAGTCATTGAACAAGGACATTGGAGCCATCTCAGATCCTCCCCAGAGAAGCCCAGCCCTGCAGAAATGGCCACTTGTCAAAGACAAAGGAGCTCCAACAGTTCCAGCCAAAGGAGCAGCCATTCCCGCTTCCCTGAATGCTACGGGAAGCAGCCACAAGACAAGACATCCCGCTGTGCCTCCGAGGAAGCCTCTGCCAGACGTCAAGGCCCTGGGAGCGAGGCCAGCCAAGCCCAGGCGCCCTCCTCTCGTGGATCTGGAGAAGTTCCGTGCAGCTGCACGTCCTGGGGATGACCATCCTGCCCCAGGAGCCTTGAGGAACACTAAACCAAGTACGGCCAGGAACCTCCAATCCCCCTAAAAAGGCAAACCCGGGAAGGAAGAACTGCCCAGTTAGGGTCCAGAGCTCCTGGCAGATAGAAATAGGAGAGGAGGTTTCAGGGGCTGAAAATGGCAAAGGGTTTCCACATAGCATGTGGAAACACACCTGGGTTTGTTTAACTGGGAGGAAAGAGGACAAGCGGGAGATCCCCTTGGCCTCGCCATAACCGTAGGGTCCATCTCCAAGCAGTGCATGAGCTGAGTTTGCCAACTTCTCCTACCGTAGGATCTCAGCATCTCACGTTGAAGCACTTGGTACCGTGTGCGGCGGAATGGTGCTGCTCTCCCTGCCGAGGAAGGAAGGCTCGGAAAGAAAGGCTGGCTTGTTCAGGGGAAGAAAAGCAGTAACACCCCTAAGTGCACGAAAATGCCCTGGAATCGCGCTGATTCTGATACAGCTCTGGATTTGGGGTGTTCACCACATTCCAAATATCTCTCTGAGCCTCCTTCCCTCTCACTTCCTCACTGATCCAGGGTGAAAAGGACATTAAGCGCATGGGGATGTGTCTATTAAAACTCCTCACTGAGCTCCCCAAAGAGCCATGTTCCAGAGTACAGAAATGGAAGGAAAATCCCCCCAGGATTCAGATCTGCAGTTTAATCACCCTGCCTCACTCTGAGCAAAATCTAGCCCAGGGAGGCTCTGAATTTCAGAACAAGTTACAGAGCAGGGGAGAAGACTTGTAATAATCTCTTGTGGCTCCTTCCCCTTTCTCTTTTTACTGTAGGATACCTGAAACCAGGTAAAACTGCACCAGCTGCAGCACGGCTCCCACCGCAGAGCGCTCCAGGGTTTACAGGGTAGGTACCAAGTTGGCACCTTTATTTCAGGCACTCTCTCTGTGCTCCCTTGGGTTTTCCTGCTTACTTTTAGTGCCCAGCTTGAGGCAGTGAGTTCAGCCAGTGCAGAGGGCTCTTATTCCATGTGGCCATGGTTTAAATTTGCACAAGCAGGAAAGATAGAGCCAAGAATTGGGGCCAAACCTGTGCTCCTCCGCTCTCCAGAGGAGCTTCAGCAGAGCACCAGACTGGCAGGATCGTGCCCATGGGTTGGCGCATGACAGATGTCACGCTGGCCTGGCTGCGGCTGTCACATCCTGATGATGCTCCCCGTCACCTTGGGGTGCTGTGCCCCATGGAAGAGCCTTGCAAGGAGCTGCCCTCCCACTCTGCCCCATACTCTGGGCCTGCCCCTTGCTGTCCCAGTTTCCTAATTGCAGTTTCCCACTGCTCCAGGGAAGAAGAGGAGATATATGATGACGTGGAGCCTGTTGGACCCCTTGGGAGAAGCCAAGGGGTTCCACTTCCCGCCGTGTCCCACCCCCGGGCGTATTCCCGCTCTGGAGGAGGTACGTACAGAAGGGGCTGGGAACCGAAACCCCGAGCCCTGATGGCCCCAGGAGGGCAGCAGAGCAGATGCTGTAAACCAGCTGCTCCCAGCATGTTCTCGCGTCAGCTCCCCTCCCTGGGTTTGATTTTGCAGGTGGAGATGCCAGTCTGGCCTCTAACAGGGTTGCCATGATGCCAACTGCACTGAGGTAACAGAGCTTTTTGTTGACTTTATGGGCCCAAATTTGCCAGGGAATCAGGACTCATTGCCAGTTTGCTCTAGAGGGGAGCGCCTTTGGGTGCTGGGAGATACCCGGTGCAAAGGAAAAAACAGGACAGGACGACAGCCTGGGAAGAAGGGGGTAGGAAGGAGTGGAGAGCTGGGGTTACCTGAACTTTGCTGTGACTCTCAACGACTCCACAGAGAAGCCCAGATCTTTCGGAGGACAAAGATGATGACACTTAAAGAATGCAAGAAGGAAGAGAAGGCAGACAGAGAGTTTCAGAAGAAATTCAAGGTGAGCAGGAATGGTTTCTTCTCCCTCTGAGCTCACCCTCACCTTCAAATTCAGGTGTGAAATTCCCCATTGCAAGGCCAGTGATGGGTCCATGGCACACAAGGTCTGTGCCTTGGTTGCCAAGAGGCCACAACAGCCCTCAGGTCTCCTCCTGAGTGCCAGCAAGGGAAGGGGGGAAATTCCCAGTTCCTTACTGGATTCTGCTCCCTGCAATGATATCAGGAAGCCCTGAAAATCCTGGTACTATGGGGTTTTCTGAGCTCCCAGCTCAACCGCACCCTCTCCTCTTCCCCTGCAGCCTGCCAGCGGCAGGGGAAACTTGCCCCATTCCTCACTGAGACATCCCTAAATAAATCTGGTCCCGCAGGACCTGCTGTGTAAGAGGTATCTGCTTTTTGCAAGAAGGGAGAGTCATGGGAGCTGCCTGAGTTGTTGCCAGAGTAGTAGCAACGCTGTCTGTGTTCCAGTTCGACGGAGACATCTGTGTCCTGACACAAATGATGGTTGACCCTGCAGCGACGGAGAAGAGAGGTGGAGGGAAGAACCTCCCGCTCAGACGAGGAGAAATTCTAGACGTCATCCAGTTTACAAATGAGGAGCAAATCCTGTGCCGCAACAGCCAGAGGAGATGTACGTGCGGGGGGCCTGGGGCAGTGGCGAGGGTGGGCAGCACCGCTCACAGTTTTCTACCAGCCAACAGTTGCTGGTAGAATTGTCCTTCTTCACACACGCGTTGGTGGCACTGATAGACGGGAGGGGACATGGCGTTGCTCTTAGAAGAGACTCACCATTTATCCCCCTCGTGCCCTTTCTTCTGACACTTCCTGACGTCCTTTTCCTTGCTTTTTTCCAGATGGCTACGTGCCCCGGGCCGTGATGCTGCGCCTGTGAGTAGCCCCTTCCCCAGCCCATTCCTCCCCATTGCAGCAGATGCAGCGATTGCTTCATGTCCAGCGATGGGGATGGAGGGAGCCAAGAAAACAGCGACGAGCAACAGGGTCAAGACACAGTGGAGATGTAGGAGATGAGCTGACCCTGGGTGGCGGGAGGTGGTGGCAGCATTCCCAAGGGAGTCCAGGCTCCTCATGACGCCCTGTTCTTTCTCTCACAGGGACACTGACATCTATGACGACGTTGAGATCTACGGTAGGTGCAGCAGCGAGTTGCTGCCTTAGCTCCTTGCTGGGAGGCTGCAGCTGCCTGCCTGAGGTCCGAGCGCTGCTCCCTCTGCGCAGGGAAGGCAGCAGAGCTACTCTGAGCTCGTCCAGGGCTTTCCCGAGCCCAACAGGCACCGCATTTCCTACTCAGAGCAGGCAGAGATCACACTGGCCATGGCCCCTTCCCCAGGCAAGCGCCCTGTGCCAGGAGGCAGCACCAAGGCCCCTTCCTGTCCCCTCGCCGCGTCCCCGGGTCCCCTCTCTTGGGAGCTGTGTTTTCCGTGATTCCCTCAGTTTCCCCCTTTCTCTGGGACATCCCTTCCTGTCTCTCGGTTCCCCAGAGGCTCTCAGTTCCTCCCTTCCCAACAATTAGGGCTTCCCCAGACCATTTCCCTTCTCACTTGGCTCCCTCCACTTGCTCCCCAGCCCATAGGGACCCGTCAATGTCCTTCAAGATGTCCCTGATCCCACCGAGACCCAGGGATGCCCTTCCCAGAGCAGCCACTGACTCCTGGGATGGGAACTCCCTCCCTTATGATGCAAACAGCTCTGAAAACAGAGATAAATGTATTTTAACTGCAACAATGAACTATTATATTAACGAACTAGATATTAAACTATTTCTTTGTGGCAGGTTGAACAATCTAAACCAAAAATCATGAGACATCAGCAACACAAGAGACTTCTATGAGGGCCTAAACATGGAAAGCCCTGGGTGCCGTCTCCTGCTGCCTTTCAGACAGCCCCCAACGCGACCGTGTCCTTGCCAAGGCGCTGGGAATACTTGTCATTCCTCAAGGATCTTCTCCCCCAAACACAGGGAGCAGCCAGAGGGTTGAAAGGGATGCTTAAACCCAGCTGTCTTCTCTGTGGCTTTATTTTGTCTGTGTAAAATACAGCAGTGATTTGAGGGAATAATTGGGGGGAAAAAATGGGGATTTTTTGAACTACTCTTTTTTGCTGGTTTCAAAATGCTTTTTGTGCTGGAAAAGGGCAGATGTCACCACAATGAGGTTCCAGTGCCAGCACTAGAGATGTGATTACCAAGGAGATATAAATAAAAGGAAGTGGTTGGAAGGAAAGACGCTTTCAAAAGGCCATTTTCCTTCTGCAAAGGCTCCTTAGAAGGGCCCAACTCGGCTCTGCTGGCTGCGAGATGACAGGGGACATTTGAAACTGCTGGGAACATAAAGGGTCCAGTGGGCAGAGACTGCTCAGATGAGGAATCCCAAAGAAACGGGATCTCCGGGCTCCGATTCCCGCCTGTGGTGCTGGGGACGCGGTGCAGCCGGCGAGGGTTAACCCGGCGGCTCCAGTGCCGGCCTTTCCTGGAGCTCACTGGAAAGCCAAGCCCGGATTAAGCAGCCGAGGACGTCACTGCCCATTAGGAAGAAAGGTCCCCAAATAGCACTGCGGGGATTAGGCACCAGGTGCTGGCTCCGGCGCGTTCCCTAGCGCGGGGCAGCGTGCGGAACCGGCGCCGTAGCCATGAGCCCGCGCGGCGGCACCGGCGCTGGCGGCGGCGCCGAGGGGCCCCGTCGGCGCGGCTGAGCGGGACCATGTGGGAGCGCTCCCAGGAAGCCGTGCTGAGCGCGCTGTCCGCGCGCTGCCGCGCCGCCTGCGCCCGCGTGCCGCCCTTCTGGCGCAGGAACGGCCTCCTGACCCTCTCGATGCTCTCGGTCGTCACCGGGTGCCTCCTGGGCTTCCTGCTGCGGACGCTGGAGCTGACGGAGCTGGTAAGGGGGACGCGGCTGGGGACGGGCGCGGTGGGGAGCGAGGGGACCCCGCGGGCTGGCGCAGGGCTGGGCACAGATCTATGGTAAATCCGGAGCACGTCCTGCTGCTGGCCCGTGGGCAAAGCGGGAGCGGCGCCCGCTGGATCCCGGCGGCTGGAAGAGCCGCTAGGGAGGGGTGGTGACGGGAAAAGGGGGGTCAGCAGCAAACTCCCCCCGGCCGAGCAGCGTCCCCAGGGAGGAGCCGCCCGAGCGCCGGGCACGGGATGCAGCAACGCACGTGATGAAAGGCCCTGGAAAAGAAGCACAGAATACATTGGGGCTGGGAGTGTGACAGAGTGCAGGTTTCCCAGGCCCTCGGAGACTAATTCATTGGCGAAAAAGAAACGGCCTGCCAAAAACGCTTCCCGGGAGCGATGCCCCGCTGTATGTCACAGCATCAAATCCAGAGGGCTTTAATGGCCCCGAGCGGTTGGCTGGGCCGTGGCAGGCAGGCTGCTCCTCCCTGCGCTCGCTGTTGCATCGCGAGCTTGGCGAGTGCGGGGAGGGAGGATTCAGCAAGGTCTTCTCACTTCAATTAGGAGTCTGGGGCACCAGCGTGCGGGGCAGAGATGATTCTGTCCCTTAAGCGAAGCGGGACGTGACCGCCCTGGCGCAGGTGCCTGTGCCCGCGCGAGCCCGGGAGCCTCCTGCGCTGCTCCTGGGCCAAGCGACCCAGCTGGGAGCACCCTGGGGCTCCGGCCGTCACCTGCCCCCTGTCCCCAGCGTCGTCCCCGCCTTGTGCCAGGCCCTGCAGCCGGTTCCCTGCGTGCACAGAGCTCTTGACCTCGGCCGCTTCCCAACCCCTGTCCAAACGCCTCTTCCAGCGTCTCCTCTGGCTGCGCTGGGATGGGACAGTCCAGGCCAGGACATTCCCCAGGCCAAGCCCCGGGTTTGACATCGTGAGGACCGGAGGGTGTTCCAGGAAAGGCCGATTTGTCACGTTTGAGCCCTCAGCCCCAGATCAGTGTCATTTGCAGCTGCTGCCTGATGCAACTGCTGTTTTGTGCGCAGGAGAGGCAGTATTTTTCCTTCCCGGGAGAGCTCCTCATGAGGATGCTGAAGATGCTGATCCTGCCCCTCATCACCTCAAGGTAAGACGTGCTCTGGCGCTTCCCAAGGGCCCCTTGCCGCCGTGCTGGGTGGATCCTGCTCCCCTTCTCCGGGCTCCCCTTCCCCAAGGTCTCTGCGAGGGACTGGCCCGGTCTCAGCCGCCGCTCTGGGGCTGTGGCTGACGGAGCTTCGTGGTGCTCAGAGCAGCCCGGATCTTCCTCCTCCCGCGTCACCACAGACTCAGAGTCACAGAACCACAGAACCGTGGCCTCCTGCAGGACGGTTACGGCTGTGCAGTGACACGGGGCACAGAGGTGCCCCAGGATGGACCTACCCTGGCCCCACAGGGGCTGCAGCTGAGCTAACGTCCCCTGCCTCTGTGTCCATCAAACCCCCTATTTCTTAGGGATGGAGCTCAGGGAAGGAGCGTTTTCTGGCTTTATTTCCCCTTATTATTATTATTATTATTATTTTGTTTATGGTGGTGCATCCTGGGAATAGGCGGGGGAGACACGTCCCTACGCAGGAGAAACCCGGATTCCCCAGCAATGACATTACCCCCCCTGAAAAAAGACTGTTGAAAAGTTGGGTTGAAAAAGTCAGTGTGATGCTACAAATCGCTTTGTCCCACTCAAAGCGGTGGCTGCTGCAGGGGCCTTTGGCCGTTGCCACCACAGAGGCTGCTGGGGACCACCACAGTCCCCCCGCTGCCGTCCCAACCGGCACCACCATCATCCCACGCCCCCATAGGAGTCCCCCCGCCCATGGTGCCACCACCATCCCAGCGGTGCCACCGCCTCGGTGGCCCCGCACTGCGGCCGCCCGACGCTCCCGTTTGCTGTGGGCGCCGGCACCACCACCGTCCTGCCGTCACGACGGGCTCGTGGCCTGTAATTCCCTCTCTATTTTGAGCCCAGTTTTGTTTAAAAGTAGCTTACGGGCCAGTTCTTAGGGGAGCTCACGTGTACGGGAAGGCCAAAGCAGGGCCTCGCTCCTGCCGCGGGGACGCTGGGTCACCGAGACGCGTGGCTGCAGCTTTAGCGCGACAGAGGTTTAAACAGACAACGTTACCCAGAGCAAGAAGGGTATTAGCTGTTCGTTCTCAAAGTGCGGTAAGAGCATTTACTTGTTATCCCTCGGAAAACAATGACCATGACCAGGCGTTGTGTGAAGGGACACCCAGACGGCCCCTGTGCATCCCTGAAGTGCAGGGGCAGCCAGGCAGGTCCTGCTGCCACCCAGGCGCACAAATGCACCGGAGCTTGGGAACACCTGAGGGCACCGGCAAAAGGAGCTATGGGAACCGGCTGCCTGTTGGAGATCTGCTCCATCCGGTGCATCCCGGGAGCAGATGCCAACCACGGTGTTTTCCTTTCCAGCCTCATGTCTGGGCTGGCCACCATGGACTCCAAGGCTTGTGGCAAGATGGGAGTGATCACAATCACCTACTATCTCTGGACAACCTTCATGGCTGTGACCATCGGCATCATCCTCGTGGTCAGCATCCACCCCGGCGCAGCGGCCCAGAAGGAGGAATATTCCGTGGGGAAGGTGGTGCTCAGCTCCGCCGATGCTCTCCTGGATCTAATCAGGTAGGGCGCAGGACTCGGGAGGAGCCTGGATTTCCAAGGCTGCTCGTGTCTCACAGCCCAGATCTGCTCACGAGGCCGCGGGTTCCCCGGGGATATGGATATCTCGAGGGAAACGTGAGCAATGTTGGCTGCACCGAGCATGGCGCGAGCAGCTTCCTGCAGCCCTGGGGTTCCCTGAGCTTTGCAAGGTGGAGGTGGCCTGAAACAAAGTGCTGGAAACGAACTGATGTTAACTGGTAACCGTGGGGCAGCCCTGGGGTAGGGGGGATCTCCGTTTCTGGGTATGTTTGGACTCCAGACAAGACTTTGAGCAACCTGGAGCTGCCAGACGTCCTTTCCAGCCTCTGCCTTTTGGTGAGCTCAATGCACATACGGGCTGCACAGCCCCGCTCTTGGCTCGCAGAGCGGCCCTGTTTTGCCCTGGCTTGCACCAAGGACATCGAGCGAGCGCAACCGCAACGGTCCTCGTGGCTCCTCACCCACCCCAGGAGCTCCCCAGGCTCCACAGGTGCTTTAACCTCTGCACAACTACTCTCTTACAGGAACATGTTTCCTTCTAACCTCATCGAAGCTTCGTTTCAGCAGGTGAGTCAGGGGCTCCAGGGCCTCCCTCAGCTCAGAGCTCTGGAGATGCTGGGATGGCTCTTGGCTGGACCCGGCTGCTGCCCCGGACACAGCCCGGCCACGAGCCCCTTTCCTTCCCCTGTGCCCCTTCCAGCCCTGCTTGCTGTCCTGGCTGCTCCCAGGGCTGGGGGACACCAAGGACGGGCAGCGGGAGGGGCGCTGGCCATGCTGCCATCACTGGGGGACACCGAGGCACAGGGCCACCCCTGCCCGCCCTCCGTCTGGAAAAGTCGCTGGCTTATCCCTGGAAAGCCAGCGCTGAACCTCCACGAGCACGGGATGGCTCCTGGTGGCTCTGCCACCCAGTTTAGAGCCAGACGGAGTCTGTGGCAGGCAGGACGTTGACTTCACGTATTTCCTCCTGTTCCAGTACCGAACTGTCCTTGTGCCGGTGGTGAAGGCTCCAGGGCTTCCAAAGATCCCCGGGAAATCCATCAATTTTATTTACTTTGCACCCGATGATGCAAACCCAGAAATCCACCGGCCTGTGTTCCTGGAGATTACCCCATCTCCCGAAATGACCTACAGAACCTTGCCCGGGACCAGCAACGAAATGAATGTCTTGGGGATCGTTATCTTCTCAGCAACAATAGGTATTGCTAAGTAGAGACTCTTAACGCTACTCCATGGCCAAACTTATATTTGGATATTTAATGGGGGTTGCTGGGGATCTTCATGCATGGAGAAGGTGGTTTCCTCTCCAGATGTTCCCTATGAGTCTTCATAGCCTGAGCAGGTTTCCTGAGAGTTTAAAAATGTTATAAACCCACAGACATTTTTATGAGCTCTTAATGCAGAAGAAAAGCTCCCTGCACCCAATGGTTTGGACAAGGTGCTGGGCAGCAATTTGAGGAAGGAAGAAGAGATTGGGTGGAGAGATGAAGTGAAAGGTGCAGGGCTGAAAGAGGCTAAAGGACAGAATTACTGGAAGGAAGAACTTGGAGGTGACCCAAAGCACGGGGTAAAAATACACTGAGTGCAGAGCTGAGCGAGCCCGAGAGGAACAGAGGAGCTGGGAGAGAAAAGAGCAGGAGGAAATCAGATTACAGTGGGGACAGGATTACCTGAAGATTAAGAGGTGAGGGCAAGGATCCCGAACTTCGTGTGCGAGGAGCCAAAAAGCTACTTAGAGGATTTAGCAGGGAGAGGTAGTGGAGGTCGAAGAGCAAGGGAGAAAACCCGTGGAACACGAGGGGTTGCCATGGGGCACGGAGGAGCTCGCCCAGGTTTCAAGGCTGTGATGAGGGAGGCGAAGTGAAGCCGAGGGCAGAGGCAGCCCTGCTGCAGGATGCTGGAAGATGAACCGGCTTGTCTGGGTGACCCTGTCCCCACACGGAGCATCGTCCGCTGCCTCCGCCGCCTCTGCGCAGGGACCGTGCCCAGCTCCGGGTGCAGAACGTGCCCTGCTCCGGCCCAAGGAGGAGCTGCTTTCCCTTGCACAATGTCCATCTGGGCGGTGTCGGCTCAGGGCTTCCCAGCGTAGAAAATCACCTGGGGTAGCCCAGGCCACCACGGGGAACCCACTGCTGCTTTTGCTCCAAAGGGATTAGGGAGTTTCTGGACAGGGGGGACTGGGGGCCGCTGGAGCAATAGGTGTGTTTGGGGAAGAACCGCACGCGTGGCGGAGCAGGTTAGTCTGGCATCAGCAAAGCACAGCAAAAAGACACCTCGGCCACTCCTAAAGCGACCGTGTCCGTATTTAGCAGCAGCGAGGAGTTTGCCGGTTACCTGTCCAAAGGGTTCTGCAGAAAAGGCCAGAGGCGGAGCAGAGGCGGCCACTGGAGTTTGAGCGCTCCCAGATTTTACTGGATCTCTCTTCTTTTTGTCCTTATTGTTTGCGGGTTGTCTTCACTGGAGTTAACACCACTCACGTACCTTGAGGGCTGTCCTGGCACCAGCTTTTATGCACCAAAATCTTTAGCCCAGATTAGGGCCTGTTCTCCTCTGTCTTTGTAGAGCATCGTAGCAGCTGGGCTGGCTGCTGCCGTGACGCTGCTGTAACTGCTACGATTCATAAGGTATTTCCACAAATGCCTTACAAAAATTTCTATCAAGCCGGAAGTTTGCAGGACTTAGCCCTGTAATTCCCTAACAGGACTCCATGCGTTTGGTTGCAGGGCTTCTCCTGGGAAAGATGGGCGAGCGAGGAGCTCCGCTGGTGAACGTGTGCCAGTGCCTCAACGAGGCCGTCATGAAGATCGTCTCCATGGCCGTCTGGTAACGCTGCTCCTGCCCCGCAAGCTCGCGGCTCCCTCCCGCATTGACAGCGCTGCCGTCGAAAAGGAGGCTTGACAAATCCCAGCCTTCTCCCAACCAGAATCCCTAACCTTTGAGGACTTGCCTTTGCAATTTCTGTATTCTTTTAAAAGAGTGTGTTTGGACTGGAAAATTTTAAGGCATGCGGCTTTAGAGTATCTATTTTGGATTTATTTTAGAACGATTGCATCACACTGCACCAAGCGATTAAACGACTTCAGCATTCTCACCAATGACTTTTTCTTTTTCTTGCAGGTACTTCCCTTTTGGCATCGTGTTTCTCATAGCTGGGAAGATATTGGATATGGAAGATCCATCTGTTATAGGGCAGAAGCTGGGCCTGTACGCCGTTACCGTAGTGTCTGGGCTAGCCTTCCATGGACTCGTTCTCTTACCTTTGCTTTTCACACTCATCACCAAGAAAAATCCCTTTGCTTTCATTCGGGGGATACTGCAAGCCCTGCTGATTGCCTTAGCTACATCTTCCAGGTATTAATATAAAGAGGCCTCTATTTATTACATATACTGATACACCTGAGAATTAATCCAGCTTAACTCAGTGCATCTCCCAATGCAAAGTTTTACCTTTTTTTTCTAACCATAAACATTTTGATAATGTTTGATGTGGTTTTTTTCCCCCCTCTATACAGTTTTATTGACAGACATTTCTTTAAACAACAAAGAAACTTTACTTTAGAAACTATCGCTCTTTGTGACAAGTTAAATAGTTTTCTTAGGAAACATGTGAGCAGCTGAGGGCTCCTCCTGGCCTCCAGGAATGTTTTCTCCCTACGAAACCCCAGTCAAACCAGGCAGGTTTGCCCCCAGCCCACACCTCCTTCTGCCGGCATCACTGTGCGACCTTGTCCCAGACCTGGGACTCCCTCTCCGTGCTCCTTGCAGAGACACCCAAGTATCACGGTAAACCAGCACTTTTGCAGTTTTCAAGTCAGATTTATCCAAAAATGGAAGAGCCTCCTGCTCTTCAGATGCCCCCAAAGAGGGATGAACGCGGCGCATCTTCTGTCCTCCCTCTGCCCTTCACAAAACCAGATTCGTCTTCTTCTCTGCCATCTAACCGCACCAGCTCCCTGCTGGCCTTGGAGACCTTCTTCTTCTCTGCCCTTACCAAAAGCAGGCCCAGCTTGCTGCTGTTTCTAAGAACCACCTTCTCCGAACAGCTGCTCTGCAGAGCACAGAGCTTCGGGCTCCTGGCCAAGCCCGGAGGTCAGTACAGCTTTCAGCAGGGCCACCGCCGCGACGGCAGGAGGTTTCCCTGCTCCAACGTGCTGTCCCTAGGACAGCTGTGGCTTCGGAGCCAGCTGTGCGAGCTGGAGAGCCGCTCGTGTAGAGCACAGGGGGAAAACTGGTCACCTCGTCACAGTCCTGGGGTCTGTGGACAGACCCCGCTCACTGACCACGAGCTGCTGCTTCATTCAGTGCATGCAGTAAAATGGGAAGAGGGTTCCTCTCTCGAAGAGTTTACGGTGCAAGTGCTCACAATCCCATTAACTTCTTCTCTGAGCTCTTTTCTTCCCTTCTGTCTTGGCCCTTCTGTTTTCTTCTCCTGACTTCTGCGTTACCTCCCATATATCTTCTTGCTAGAAAAAAACAAGGAAGAAGGTCAGTGGGAACCAGACCTGGGGCAGCTACTATGACCTGCTTGTAGCATGCAGGACACAAAGCAGAATCGAGGGAGTCTGGCTGGAACACCAGCAACCCCAACACTGGCAAATTCTGCCTGTGCTGACAGTCAAGGGGTTGCCGGATTAGCTTGGGGAACAGGGATGTGCAACCAACAGCTGTAACCAGCATGTGAACTTCTCCATATACCCATTTCCTTGAACGGCAACGTGGCATTCTGGGCATTTATCTGGTAACTATGATGGACACAAGCACGCTTGTTACACCGAGTTCCCAATGAGGCACCGTTTGACTAATTACATGTGTTCCTCAGGTAGCATCAGGTGAAGAAACCTCCTTCCTTTCTTTGCTATAGCAACTTGCATAACATCTCTGCTGCATTCGCTCCCAAGGAAACCTGTATTTCTGTACTGTTAGGTTGACGTCTACTGACACAGCTGTTAGAGCTGCTGCACACCACAGATACACACGGGAAAGACTCACCATCTCTTCTCCTGCAGCTCAGCAACCTTGCCCATCACTCTGAAGTGTCTTCTGGAAAACAACGGCATAGACAGACGAGTGGCACGATTCGTCCTTCCCGTTGGCGCGACCATAAACATGGACGGCACTGCGCTCTACGAAGCGGTCGCTGCTATTTTTATTGCTCAGGTTAATGAATATGATTTGGATTTGGGACAAATTATAACTATAAGGTAATTTTTTTTTTTTTCTGCATCTGTACTGCTTTTCCCTATTCACGTTGATAGATATTTCTACGACATCTCACAAATTTCCCATTTGGCAGAGGTCTTTTGACAGTGTATTCCAAGTTACCTTTGCTGGAAAGCTGAAGAATAGGGAAAGCAACAGTGTAATGCGAGTTTTTTTATACCATACGTTCTTGCTTTTGCTCTGCCTTTGAACAGTGCGTGCATGAGTGTTTGTTCATGAGAGAAGAAACCCTTCCAGCTCAGCAAAACATCCTAGGTCACCCAGTTATTGGATATTAGATCAACCTAAGGAACTTTATTGATAAGCGTCTATTTTGTCATGCAAACCACCCCCCTGAACAACTTGGTGACAATGTGGTGACAATAATTCTTATCCCTGCAGCATAACAGCAACCGCAGCCAGCATAGGAGCAGCCGGGATCCCCCAGTCAGGGCTCGTTACGATGGTCATTGTGCTCACGTCCGTGGGGCTGCCGACCGATGACATTACGCTCATCGTTGCTGTAGACTGGGCTCTGTAAGTATTTGCCATATACATTGCTAACGTTGCGTGCTAAGTGACAGCTATTAATGCTTATGGTTTTTGATTTCCTGAAGTCACTCTAAAGGAGCAAGATTTCCCCAAAAGGCACTAAAGAGATGAGCGTGCACTGCCTTAATACTGGGTTCAGACACTTGACCATCTGTCTGCATTTGCACAGGGCCATACTTAGCTTGCTGTTAGCTAAAATAGTGATGGGGACACTGGGGACAAAGGTTCAGCGGTTCAGAAGCTATCAAAGATCACGGCTGCCTCCATCTCATCACTCCTTCTTCTAGGGACCGATTTCGAACCATGACCAATGTCCTTGGTGATGCTCTGGCTGCTGGCATCATAGCACACGTCTGTGAGAAAGACTTTGCCCCCAAACCTCCAAAAGTACGTACAGTTTGTCTGGGAGAGCGGGAGAGAGAAGATGTTAAGATTATAAACAGAAGCAAGGCATAGGCTCACTGAAGAAACTAAAATTGCTTTTCCTTCTTTTTATAGCAAGATCCAGCAAGCAACACAGACAAGTTTCCTTCTGTGGAGATCTCACTTCTGCAGCCCAAAGATAATGTGATTGAAATGATTGAAGAGAGCTTGGCTGAACAGACAGGAATTCACTACAACATCTGTCAGGTGTAGGTTGCAGCTGCCTCCCTCCTGGGAAAGGGATCTTGGTGCTACAACACTGACATTCTGAATGTCATATATGGATGCTCTGCAAGAGGAAAGCCTTACTTGGCACACACACACACACAAAAAAACAAGCAAATACCCCCGGAAAAATCCTATCCTTTGATGACCTGGATGCTCCAAAGAGCACATGGATAGCAAGCTCTACTGCTTGGTTGTTTGAAAGGGGGAAAACGGAGCCAAGTGCTTGTTGTAAACTGAGGATACATCTGGAACTTGTTGCCCTGCCTGAAGCAGCTGGGATTTGAAGCTTTTATGCCACTAGTTTTTCAGGCATAGCTCTTCTTATGGTCAGAAAAATCAGCAGCTAACAGAAAATTTGGGCTGGACAAGACTAAGTAGTAGTTGAGATGAGACAAAAAACTGACACCTTATGGCAGCAACCTGTCTCCGCTGTCTGGACTGCATTCTGGGAGATTTTATTTTCTTTAACACAGAGTTTTTTTAAGCCATTGCTTTTTTATAGTGGGATGTCACCTAAAAACTAAAATCCCAGGTATGTTTTTGGTCTATAGTTCAAAATTAAATGTGGACACAATGGGATTTTCTAGCCGTTGCACAAAAATAGGACAGTTGGTTGAAATGTTTCTCTTAACGATAGTCATTGATTCTCTCAATGATACTGCAACTGTGATGACTTTCTCAGCTAAGGACCTGTCCCTGTGTTTAAACTCTTACTCCAATTATAGCCTTAAAATACAAATTTCCAAACACAAGCTTCTCCACAAAGGCCTTTTACACAGGTGATCTCAGCTCCTTTCCCTCATTATGCCACCGTGTAAAACATCTGGAAGTAGCTTAAATTCCCACTAACATCACTGGCTTCCTCCAAAAGGAGATACTCTTGATCCAACTAATGGAGTTTTCTTCCCCTAAAAATGTGACCTTCTCAGCTCACATCACAAAATATCAGTGACATTTCAACATAAACAAATGTTAAAAATGCCTCCCAGAAAGCTAAGAAAGTAATAGCATTTCCCAGCTGCCTATCTCCCACTCAGCTTTCTCTGTTGCTTCTTTTAAAGCCAGTCTCACCCTAAATTTCCTGTACTTATAATTACTCAGGTTTGTTTAATGCTTTATGTGATACCGTATCGAGGACTTTGCAGAAGTCTAGGGCAAATGGAACTACTACACTGAATTTCTCCAAGTAATTTCTTTATGTCAAAGAAACCTATCAAATTAATAACACTACCTGTGATAAACCCAAGCTGCGCTTGAACCACTTCAGGGTATCTTTATATCCCTTATACAAAATTTGAAGACTTCAGAGTAATTTTTCAAGGGTAAGCGTCTTGCCCATCCAGAAGCACAGTTCTAAAGCTGCTTGCAGTGCTAAGATCAAAAACGGACCACTAGCTCTCCCTTTTCTTAAATCTCATTATGCTTTGGGGTTTTTGACTCTTCACTTGTTTTTTTTCAACGCAGTCTTTTGCTTTTCCAGGAATATAGATTTATGATAGTACTGGTATTTCCAACTCAGAAGCAACTCCAACTGTCCTTCACATCTATACATCCCAGCCTTCGAGTCCAGCTGGTTTCTCTTAATAGCTCCTTTGGTTTAATCAAGGCACTCAGCTGACATTAAGCACTCAAAATATGTCTGACTGTGTGTTTGGAGGGCAATGCCACTCTAAGCAGCCCCAGACTCAGCTGTTTGATCCTATCTTTGAGCTTCCCCTTCAATAGCACTGGAAAAAAGTATCCATGGGACTAAATGGCAAATAGATCCGAGAACAGAACTACGTTAAAAGAATCCATTGTCACAGAGCTTTTTACAATTGGATTAGTTAATTAGCCTGTTCTTTACGCCCCTATCCCAACAGTTATACCTACACAAGGACTATGACACTTGAGGGTTGGTACAAGAAGCTGAAGATTGGGGTGCTAGTAGTGGCACCGTCACCTAGGGTGACACTCACCTTCCTCACCGAGCAAAGCAATCAAATGGGTTAGATTTTCCACTTGATCAAGACTCTACCCCAGGAGCTGACACACAGCACTGCTGCCAACACTCCTGCACAGACACAAGTTCCACTGGCTGCACTGGACACCCCAGCAGCACCGAGGTATCTTTTGCAGCTGTGTTCCACAGATTACATCAGGCTATCTTAATTCAACAAATCAAAAGAAAACATCTGCCTTTTCCCCTTTTCATTCTTTTTGGATATCGCCTTAAAAGAGTCAGAGGGCCCTAGCCTGCATTATTGCCTCACCCCAAAAGAGAATGTACATAGTGCAGGAACCGGGCAATACGATACCGCCGCCGCGGATAACAGAGCTGTTACCCTGCTGTGGTCAGGGTTTGTGACACAGGGAGGCGGAATTCGGTCAAACATTCCTTCCCCAAGGCCACGGGCAGCCCAAGCGTGCCCAGCTGAGGGCTGGGCTCTGAGAGCGGGAGGAAAGCAGAGCTTCAAAGAAGCACTCCAGCGACACAGGGCAGCTCCTACCTTGAGGAGTGCTCAAGTAGCAAAACACACAAATGAGAAGGCACCCAAGTGACAGAAGACACAACGACATCAAGTACACAGTGTAGCAGCACCTCGCTATAAACCTTCACCTGGCCTTGGTCAGAAAAGAAGCACTTCAGACACTTGGGCAAAGCCTCAACACGTTTTATCTAGCACAAGCAGCCAGGAATTCTGCTCTGGGATCCAAAGATGGGGTGAGGGGAGTGAGGGATGGGATGGAGTGCCCGGGCAATCAGGTCGTGTGCCATGGCATACGAGGTCAGTCACTGCCATTTCATTAGTCACAGTCAGTCTTGAAGCTGAGTTGTCTTCCTCCATTCCTGCAGTAAGAAAGGATTGAAACATTAAGGCCTATGAAGTACGGTAAAATTAGAAAGGGTTAAAAAATGACCCAAAAAAGAAATGAAAGAAATGAAAATTGCTGATTCCCAGAGAAGTGGCATCATGTTGTCTTGTAGGGAGAAGCAAATAGGAGATGCTCCCTGGAAAGCAGCAATGTTGTGCATTACAGGACTGGTGCTGAAATACCAAGCCCTGGAAATGTATAGAAAGTGCAGTTTTTAGAAACTATTTCAGGAAAAGTTTGGAGAAAATTTGAGAGCTAGGTTTTTATCTAACTGGAGATGATTTTTTTAAATCTTCTATATCTTGCACATTGCATTACTGTACTGCAGTCAAAAAAAATGACCATTATATTACAAAGTACACTTTGGATGTTTAAAGACAACCACCTTTGTATAAAATACTTCTGTACTGCATTTGTATGTGAATAACATATGTGCATATATAATATATACACATGCTATTCAGTACACATAATTTAGTGATATAAATATACATATAGTCTATACATATTTTAATAAATACACACATACAAGTGTATGTGTATAGTTTGTCTCATGAAAGATGCAAAAAATGAATTGCCTGGCACAAGTAGGTAAAGTAGGCTATAGAGCCACACACACACATACACAGAATTTTTTTTTTTTTGCCAAATTTTACAAGTCTGGCTTGACAGAGACCAAAACCCTTTGCACTGTGACTCTAGAAAAGCACACGGCCTTAAACAGGCTTACTTACCAGGCAGGCTATGGACTTCACCCTTGAAATCCTGCAAGGGTGAGCGCACACTCCTTCCGCGAGACCTGAGCTGGAGCCTACAGAAGTCTAGGAAAATGAAGCAGCTCAGCACTGTCTATACAGAATCAAGACTGCTCCTAGGCCAAATAATTTCTGCTTTGCTCTCCTTTAGATCTTTCTTTGCAGCATGCACAGGCTGGACTTGGGACAGAATCTGTTCCAACACATTCAAACAGAATATCAGTTAAAATATATTTTTAAAGTCCACTGATAGATAGTCAAAGAATTGAGTAAGCCTCAGACCCATTTTTATTAAACCCAGTAAGTGAAGTCTGTCAGTCCCAGCTTAAATTGAGGGCTCCCTCTTTAATCAGTATTCCAACTATGCCTCTGCAGAGGAAAAACACCACTCTGAGAAGTTTCACATTCACAGCATTATACACCGTATGTGCTATTCAAACACACAAACAAAAACCCCTGTATTTTAAATGTGTCAAATTTAAATCAGTTTTATTACACAGAAAATTATTTGCTAATGAGATGTTAGTAGAACTGTGTTTTGACAACCTAGATTCTGATTCCCATTGTGCTAAATTCATTGCTTTTACTCATAAATACAGAAGAAAAAAAGTATGTCAAGAGCAAAGAGAGAAACAAACTATTCTTCATTCACTTATTTGTGATGACTGTGTAAAATGTAACCTCTGCTTTTTCTTTCAGCCTCCTGCTAGCTGCAAGCGATGAAAGCGGAAGGCAAGTTAAAGCCACAAAAGGTAGCCTCAAAAATAGATAATAATAGTTAAAAAAGCAAAAGGAAGAGGAATAATATGGGGATAGGCAGGTCCCATTCGACATCCAATGGCTGTGCATGCTGAGGAGGCACGAGAGGAATGGAGATGAGAAGGTGCCCAGGCTCATACGCTTTCCTTAAATAGCTTTTTCCTATTGCCATGGTTAGAGACGGAATGCTGAGCTGGAAGCACCATTAATATGACCTAGGAGGACATTTCTAAATATTCATATTTTTCAAGGATATGTATGGATTTTATAAATACAATTAAAAGACAATCAAAGGGAATCAAAGCAAGACATGGCGGAAGGCAGCTGTGTTTCTCTTTACAAGAAGGAAACATCACATTTTACACGCAGGTACAGAGAAAAATAAAAACAAACCCACAAAAAAGCACATTTTTTCCCTAGTTTGTTTCCTGAAGTACCTGAGAGTTGGATTTCAATAGAGTTTAACTTCTTTATTTGAGAATATTCTGAAAATTAAATATGCAAAAATTAATAATAGGAACCTCCCACAGAACCCACACTAGAGCAAGTGTTTTGTAGAAAAGTCTAAGGACAAAGTCTGTGCGGAGCCCTGCAAAAACAGAATACCCATTCAGGGGTTAATGTGTCTTAGACTTCTTTTTCTTTTGAAAAAACTTGCCCTTTCTAAGAGGGCATATGCTTCACTTGGGCATATTTTGCTATTAAGCTTTCTGGCCGTCTTACCTCTTTGTGATTTTTTTTGTATCAGAAGGGCACGAAAACACAAAGTCTGAATGAACCTATGGAAAACAAATAAAACCCAGGACTAACATCCTATGGGAGGAAGAACGTGGTCTAGGTGCACCCAGGAAAAGAAACCGTGAGAAATCTCAAGTTCTACGCTGTTCATTAAACACTTCTGGTTATACTGGCTGCTGCTTACTCGATGTGTTTTTATACTGGCAGTAACAGGAAATGCCAATATCTGCTCTTCAGTTCAGCTCCAACTCTGCATAGTGCTGTACTGAGCAATTTTCATAAGATGAAAAATAACTTATTTTGAAAACTGGCTTTCCACACTAGCAAGATACTTGATCTGACTCAGCTTTGCCAGGCATTCAATGCTATAATACACGATTCACTATATATTCTCCCCCCATTCCTTTTCTCAGCTAAAGTCACTAGGAGTTCAGCAAAAAAATCGAGCTAAAATCTCAGAAGATATGATATTATCACAGCTCAAAGACAGAAGGATGATTTTTGTGACTAAAGAACATCGTCGCTTAAGAGAAGCCGATTTGAGCAAAATATAGTAAAATGTTGTGTTGGTGAAATAACAAGGGGGTGTTGCTGTAACACTTCAATGCAACCTGTATACAGACAACAATAGTTTATAAAGATTCATATGGCTTTCTTCCGACTAAAAGGACGTAATTTCACGAGCATTTCTCTAACAGGTCACTTATACAACCTTTTCTGAGTCAAAACTTGGTGTCTGTCTTGACTCAAATAATCAGAGTTGAAATGGGAATGAGGCAACAAAATAACCTGCTGCATCTGCGGAGGATTTCTTGTTTTCAACAACTCTCTTCAAAAGCTTCTGAACAGCTTTATGAGTGGAAGTGTACACTTATTTGTTTTGTTTTCTTTCTTAAATCAGAATAAATATTATCATGAGATGGGAGAGAAAAAAAACTTTTCCTGTAAAACAAAACAGTGCCTTATTTTAATTCCGTCTTTCTAATAACATTACAAAGATTATAATCTTTAGTGGGGTAAACTTGATTAGCCTATTCATGAATACAGTCCAGATTCTTCTGAAAAAAAGGCAAATCCCAAATTGCACAATAATAATCCAAGTCCTGCAGAAAAAAAGAAAATATGAATATTTAAGTAAAAGCCTAATTCTATTTCGAATTACATCAACTCCCATCATGAATCATTTAGAAACACTATGAATATACTTCAAACAAGTACTTAACAAAAACAGTAATGAGCATGTAACAAAAATAACAAAAATCCTTTGCACTATCCATATATTTTCTTTAAGTATGCAAACTAGCGTAAAGAATCTCCGCTTCGTTTCATTTAATTTTGACAATAACATAGAAAACAATGCTCATAATTTCATCCACAGGATTCTACAAAGCTGCTGCTTCATTCATCAAATCTTTGAACTGCTTCAAATCCAATTTTTCAATTTGCTTAAAAATCATTGCAGAGAATTTCCAAGCATTTGAATTGCAATACAACCAAAATATGGACTTGGTACATTTTTTTTTTTTCAATTATTTCTAAAATAAGCTAATTTACATAAGTACTCTCAAAATAACACAATGGGATTCAACTTCATTTTAGACATTTGGAAAGCAGTGTCATACTTTATTTAAAATAAACCCATGTAAAAACAAAGTTTAAATGAAAATGGTACCTGAAAAATAAATTATTTGATATAAAACAAATCAATAACTTAAAAACACACTAAATATACAAAATGTTTAACCATATACTGTACAGTATGGAAAACAATTGATAAAACCTTCCGTCCCACAAACAGATTAATTTATAAACAAAAGGTTACATAAGTTAAGGGAAATGAAATCAATAAAAAGACTAGAAGTACAGTATTATTCAAAGCTACTGGTCAAATAAAGGTTTATCCGAACTTATGTTTCAAATATCTCAAGTAATTTTCTTCTCAATGACCAAGTGAAAAAGTTCAGCCGTATCACTGAAAAGTTGTTTAAAATGTTTAAAAGTAATGAACAGTAATTACTATGCGAATAAAGGTTCTAAAAGGTGAACACAGTAGCAAAGTTTTCAAGGTTTCCGGTGGCAAATTCTACTTTTACTGAATTTCCATCATTATCAACAAAAGAATATAGTGCTGAAAATTCCACTCAACAGAAAAATATCTCTAGTTAAAACTTTTTCAATCTTTTACCAAGTGTGATATATAACAAATAACTGCAGCAAGACTGAAGAAAACAATAACAGGTTTTAAAGTCAAAGCCACTCACTGCACTGGATGTTTTATTTTGCTTTAGCGATTGCAAAGGCTTTAACTTTTTTTTTTTTTTTTTTTTTTTTTTTTCCCTTTAAATCATGCAGAAAGAGAAAGCAACACCTACGGGTTTGTTTCGCTCTACCACTTAGGATTACTACCAAAAAAGCATACAGAAAAATTAAGCTTTACCTGATTAAACTAAGAATATACACATGTAGAAATTAACTGAAATTTTCAGTTCTGCGCTGGATGTGTCATGGAGATGTGCATTACATGCTACCAACTCTACTTGCAAGAGTGAGGCAACAGTGTCCCTTTTTTATCAAATCCACCTTTTTATTATTATTATGAAGTAGAAATCCAGTAGGGTGTAATAGGCATATCAAATGAAGCCTCGTCTTTTGATCAACTTATTTATATATCAGTCCTATGGTGCTGAGAATCCAACATTGACAAGAAGTGCAGAGCTATGTTAGAGGAACTCGCTTAGGACACAGAAGATGCTTCTGCTCCCAAACACAGAAATTAAAGTATTTAGGGTGACAAATTCATTTCTCAAGGGGGAAAAAAAAAAAAATCTATATAAATGCAGCTCCAACAAGGGTGCTAAAAGGGAGCTGAGTTTACTTACACTAACTGTGAATTTGGTCCCTCTGCTCTAAAGCTATTCTTAGGAGCCTAAAAGTAGAAATGTTACAATAAGGTGCGTCATGGACAGTGTTACAAAGAACACATTTCCCCAGCCTGGAAGTCAAAACATGGTAACCTTATCATAGAGGTAGCAGTAGGACAAACAGCTCTGTACTTGACTGTTGCGATTAAACCATGAGATCACCACCAGCAGGTTCCCAAAAAGCTCTATGTTTAAAAAAAAAAAAAAAATTCCCACAAATCCTAGTATTCTGCAGGTAAATATGAGAAGACCTAATTTCAATAAACAGCTGATTTTAGTGTTAGACCTGTTTATTTTGTTAGAAAAGCATATTTGGGGCTATTCTCAAAATTTTCTTTTCTTTTTTTTTTTTTTTAAAGCACATACGTGACTACAAACTATCCAAAAAGTAACTTCTAGTCATTCCAGTTTAGAATACTGAAAAAAAATTTCTTCCGAAATATCTGAAATACTGTCCTTATCCAGAACATCAACCAACACAAAGTTACAGTAATTGTTGAAAGACCTTAGGACTCATCTGCAAAGCTCTACATTAATATTGAAAAACCTTTCCAATTATTTAATCATTTTATACTGTTGAGTGTGCTTTCTATAGATGCAGCTATGCCAATTTATTTCAAGATTTTTTTTTTAAGTGCTTTGTATAAACAATATTACTGCAATGTTCAATACCCCTAGGAATACAGATGGTCTCTCCAAGCTTTTAGGAGCAAAAGACACTGAAATTCTTTGGTCATCTGCAATGATATAAACGACCATAAACTGACCAACTGCTATTTGCTGCAGTGAGAAAATTCTATTTTTTTTAGTGACTTGGATACCTCCGAGTTTTCAGTGGTTTGCATGCTATCATGATACAGATGTACTGAAAAAATATGACCAACCAAAGGGAAGGAAAAGAACATGTGGACGCACATTGCTATGGGGACACTGCTCAGCACAGAGATTTCTCTGCCTTCTCCTTCCACCCTAAAAGGTGGCTCAAACCCTTCACAGTCCCAAACCTAGAGCTGCAGCGCAGGGATTGTCACAAGCACAGCAGGACACAGAACAACTGCGGTAGCTCAGGTCCTCTCCCTCCATGCACGAGGGTAGAGCTCAGACTCTAAGTCAATCAAATTTTATGGCAAAGTGGCTTGAAGAACAAAATAAATTCAACGCTTTTGTGTAGAGGCACCATCTAAAAGAGAATTAGAGGAGAACAAACTAAAAACACTAGGCTGCTTTGAGTCGGCTTTTCCCATGTTGCTGTCTCCTCAAGTGAGGGAATTGCGTTTGCCTCAGTCAGCTCACATACAACGTAAAGCAATAGTAGAATTTTTCTCTAGTCTTTGTGAAATCTCCCTAGGTGCAGATGGGTAACAGGAGGTTTAAATGGTGAAGAGGTCTGTGGACACCTTTCTGAACAGGGGTCAGCTCCATTCACAGTTGGAAGCTGAGACTGGAAAAGACCAACTCTGAATAAAGCCTTCAAGGAATTTTCATGTTGACAACACTCGATTTTTTACCATATAAAATTTTCTTTTTTTTTTAAATTTTGTACAATATAAATAAAGCCCAGAGCACCTGCAGAGAAGACTGGAGGGAGGGGTCTTCAACCATGGTTAGGCCACTTTTGCTCTTAACCACACAGTGTCTCCTTTTAGAGTGAAACTCCACAGTCTTGCAGAGAAACATGAAAACAGCTCACAGGGCATTTGGGAAGCAGTACCATAAAACCTGGGTTTAACAGCCGTGCTCTGGTAAGAGCTTTCTTGAAGTGCCAATATAGCAAGCGTATCTGGAAAAAACTGAGACACACAAAGTAAAACTAAAGCTGGATAGGAGTGCCCTATAAGAACAAGGTAGAAGAAAGAGATCCTAAAATTAAAGGTGATAAAGTGATAATTAAAACAATACCAGTCATTCAACAGCTGGTAAAATTTCCAGAGGTCTCAAAAAAGATGACTGTGCTTGTACCAAAGTCCTGAAAGGTTACTCAGGTTCAGATGTACAAGCCTTTGTATTGCTGCAAATGCCAAGGCTCAAAGGTGACAGAGCTGCAGAGAACTTTACAACCTAGGCTCGCTGCCAGCAAAGGGAAAAATCAGTGTCTCAAGTGCAGCAAATCTAAGAGTTTAGAGAGGCAAGTTTTTGCAGAAGTTATCAGCACGCACACTGAAATCGAGCTCTCTCTGTTAAGAGCAGCGTAGGAAGAACACAAAACTGGTGCACGGGAAAAGGGACCTCCCAGCTGCAGCGGGATAGGAGCATCACCGATGCTTCCCTTCAGATGCTCAGCAGGTCTTTTGTGTTGAGGTGACCTTGACCATAAGAAGGGAAAAAAAAAAATAATAAAAAAAATAAAAAATCCCCTTTCAGATACAGATAAACTCATTTTATCACCATACTCCTTAGCCTGATCAGAGTTGGTGTCCTCATATTGCAGGTCACATTATGACCTGCAAATGTTAATATGAAGATCACATTAACCCCTTATAAAGTCAGGCATGGGGTAAATGCAGAGTCCTCTGAGACACCATAATTTTCTTTGACAGCTGCACTCAAAGCACAGCTGGGCCACAGCTATGCATTGTCATCCAAGATTCCTGTCCTGCTACACTCCCAACATAGTCAAATGGACCCCAGAACATTTTTGCAAGAGCTGCTCTCTGTAGAGCATCTCCAGGACAGACCATCAAATCCAGTCCTTTAAAATCCGGTGCGTGTCCTCATCGAGCTGTCAAGACTTTCTAGCATTCTCTGTCTCCTCAAACCTATTATGTCTAAGGAAAAAAGCAAGAGTATTTGTTTTGAAAGAGGCCTTTTGTATGAGAAAAAGCTTTAAGGTGTAAGCAAAGACCTGAAAGGAATGTATTTCACTGTGAAATTAAAAGGATGAAATCAGTGAACGCACTCTGCTTTTCTCTAAGCTCCCTGAGGATTGAGAGGCCAAAATAACTTTGGAAATACGTAAGTTCAAGGTAGAGCTTCAAAGTGGTATGGCTTGCTAAGGACATATAGATGATTCATGTCTTCCAAGCAGAGAAAACACTGATGGAATTTCTTATTAGAGCTCAATTTCCACCCTCAATCTTTTGGTCTTTCTTAGCAGGATGGGTTATTGTTTAGTAACAAAGGTACCACCGAAACCTGTACGATTTTTTCCTGATTTCAGGGGCAAATAAATCCTGCTGTTGTGATACAAGGCAAAAGAAACAGTTACTGAAAATAGAAAATTTTTGCAAGTTTATTCTAGTGGAATGGTCGAGCATTGAATTTAAGTAAGTACCAGTGAGACAGAACACAGGAATTCTCCTCTGCTCCATAGTGGAAAGAGGCAAAACGATGCAAAGCCACCTAAGGATGGAGGGGATGCAAACTGTCTGTACAGAAGAGCCTCTGGAAATTGGAAATTGAGACTCGACTGCTCGCTGACTCTTTGAGACTGGCAGAGGTTCACTCAAAAAAAGAAACACTGCACTATTACTGACCCCATTTTTGCATTTGCTCTGACTTCTGGCAACTGGACATAAATTAGAGCCATGAAAGTTGCCCAGGCCAAGCCTCCAGTCAAGCAAGGTATCCTTGCACAGCCTTTATCTCAAAGGAATCCTGTTCAGGTTTCCTACCTAAGAATACTTGCAGAGTTGAAGCAGTCTGCAGCCCATAGCTTCTATGCGACAGATTTGTTGTAGACCCCTTGTTTCACAAACCTTTTTCTTCTACTCACGGTCAAAGCAGTAACTTAAAACTCTTAAAGAGGACCTATGGTTCTTTAAAACAACACTCATTGAAAGCTGGACACTTTGTGCAATACTTAGCAAAAAAATAACAGAAAATAAAAAACAAAACAAAATTTGAGCAAAACAAAATCAAATTTAATGTTCTTAAATGCAAAAGTAAAAACAAACAAAAAACACAAAAAAGCAAAAGAAAATTAACAGAAACAGAACAACTCAAAGTTTCAAGGCAGTCTGCAGAAAACTTGGGGGATTAATCTTTAAATCTACAAATCAAAGGTTTTTTTTGTTAATATCTAACTTGCAAGAAGTAAGTACTTTTCTGCTGAGTGTTCAATAAGCTAGTCGTCAAAACAAAATCCTATTAAAATAGAAAAATCTAGCACTCATTAGAAGGGATGCGAGAAATACAATGCTCAAATGTTTATAACTGTTTTTTTTTTCTTTACAAAACAGAACTACCAAAGGAATTCAAACTATAATGATCTTTGAAAATGAGTAAGTATCTTGTTGCATTATAATGTGCCAGTAAGTAGTGCACCATGCATTACATATTTGGACAGAAGAGATTCAGTTTGATAAAGTAGCAACATATATTCACACTTTTTTGGAGTTTCATTTTGACTCTGAAATCTTCCCGGAGTTTCTTTGAAACTCTTTGGTCCATTCCTATTACAAAGTGGGCTTTAAAAGTATTATTTCTAAAACCTTTTAATTTGACAACTTGGCCACTGCTCAGTGTGCAACTTACCTCATCAATGGTGTTAAAAGTTATGCTGGCATGCTACTACTTACAAGACCTTGACTTTATAAAGCCTAATCCTCAACTATACGTAGCAATGAATATTAATTGATAAAGCATTTTACTGTCAACCAAAACATTAGTATTTCTCAACTTTTCTTCCATACTACTGAGTCTGGGGTAGAGGAGATCAAGGGAACGTGGAGCAAAAACAACAACAGAAAAAAAACAAGAAAACTAATGGATTCAGCCTGATAGTTTTTTTAAAAAAACTAATTCCAGTTTTTGCAGACAACATTCAATGGAACAATGTTAGTCTCATAAGTGAAAGCATGCTTCAATTTTACCACCATCCAGAGGGTCTAGTTAATGCAATCTACGTAAGATTTCAGGGGATTGTTAATATGTTTTAAATGAAATAACTTAAAGGAACTTAAAATTGGTCTAACATTGTGGGATTTCAAACATTTGAACATGTCAGTTGCATCCCAGAATATAAAACCTTTTTCACTTCTCATTTAGACTAAGACAAACACTTGTGAAAATTGGCGCAAAATGAGTTTTACACTAACAAAAATGTTTCAACTTCTGTCACTCAATTATCTATTCCATACAAAAAGCACGAGCAAGTTATTTGTGGGACTTGTTGGTTTTGAAGGAAACCTGTAAGATTTTGTCCCCCAGGCGGTAGCCATTAAGACTTGCTATGGCCATTGCAGCTTCTTCATAGTTTGTCATGGTCACAAAACCAAAACCTTTGCACTTGTTGGTGTTGAAATCTCGAATAACTTTCACATTGGTAACCGCACCAAAGGGGCCAAACATCTGCCAGAGGATTCCCTCATCAGCATCTTGACCAAGGTTGTAGATGAAGATACACCAGCCAGAAGATGCGTTTCCTGGAACATTTACACCAGAAAGCCCACTCATGTGATCTACACCCATAGGAGAGAACCTAGCAAATAAAAAGCACAATATTTCATGTAAAAGTTCAATTCAGTTAAACAAAATAACTTGAATGGGAAGCAACTGAGAATGAATATTTTCTACATGGACATCAAAACCGCCAGAAAGAAATGTTTCCCCATTCAAATTGACAATAAAATTGACAGCTGCCAGGAAAGAAAAAAGTTAAATATTCCAAGTACTTTTATTTATCAATAGGGAACTTTAATTAGAAATAGGTAGGCAACAGAACATTTGCAAGGCAACGTTATGTAATCACCATCACATGGGACACAGATCGATCTTTGGAATTCAGCTACGCTGCTAAGAGCAGTCCCTGGCATCAGCACGGAGCAACTCGAGTGCAGAGGAACAGACCCCGCTGCCCAGCGGCCCTCACCTTGCTTCAGGCCACCCTCCAGCCTCTCCCGCTTACTTCTCTCAAGGGGTTCTCATCCAAAACCCTCCTCATCCTGTGCTGAGGACTCAAGTCAAAGTTCTTCAGTTTTGTTTTT
>WBNA01000236.1:794458-815110 GCA_013398345.1 Nothocercus nigrocapillus | reverse complement strand
CAGCAATAGCCCAGGAATATTTCTGAATAACAAATCCCAAAGTTCTTTATGTCTGGCTTTGCCCCCTACACCCCCTCATAACCTACATTTCTAGTTTCTTTTTACTCTTATTTCTGGGCTCTGTTCTGGAAATTTAATGCTTTAGAATATTTTAATGCAATATTATGGTTGCACAAGCTAAGCACTTAAAGATCAGGAAATAGGAAAGCTAAAATAAACTCAATTTGATCCTTTGTGCTTACGTATTATTTAAAAAATGGGACGTCACATGACTGTAGAAATGTAATTATACCATACCAGGGGTTCCCAAACTGTGGTGTACCACTGGTGATATGCAAACCACTTAAAAGTGGTACAGGTGCTGCTCTCTGCCAAGAACATGGCGATGGCAGTTCCTGATTCTCTGCTGACCTGGAGGAAACAGGGAATGGATGTCTAGGCAGCGAACACTGCATTAAGCACCAACCACTTCCCACTGTATCTTTTTCCTGCCCTGCCTGAAGCTGGGAAAGCTGCTGGCTGTACGGAGAAGGAGGGTTGAAGGCAGAGTGAGTGGGAAGCAAGGGAGCAGGGCCACGGCAGGGCACACGCACAGGCAGCCGGCTCGGCGGGCACTTCGGTAAATGCACTCACACCAGAGAACCACGCAGCCCTCGTGTCCCCCAGGCCAGGCTCTCCGGTGCTCCAAGAGAGCTCAATTCCCCAGCTACCTGAGCTGATAAACCCTCCTGGACCCGGGGCAGGGGCAGCTGGTGGTGCAGACACCGTCCCCTCCATGGCACTGGAGTCAGTCAGAGCCTGGCCAGTGTCCCAGCGCAGGCGCCCGGGCTCAAGCTGCACGGACTCATTGCTGCAGCCACTGATGGCCAGCCCCAAGCAAGCCAAGTTTGGGAAGCCTTGTACTACAGTAAAGCTGAAAAAGCGGTTAAGAGTATCAGGATGTCAATGAAACGCACTGACCCATGTGATCTGATGATTATGTGATGTCTTATTATTTATTTTGCATTTAGATGGAATGTTCTTGGGCTTGCACGTTTTACATGCTTGTTTTCTTCTGACAGACATGAGCATTTTGATTTCTTCCTTTTTGAATAATGACCTACCAGGACCCATTTGTTGCAACTCAGTCTTTGAAGATTTTCATCTCAACAGATCACCAGTCTTGGCTCCTGCTCACACACAGGAGTAGCAGAGTCACTAAGCTCAGAATTGCAGGAGGTTGGTTCCAGCAGTCAGTGTGGTGCTGAACCTGCTTGCCATAAAACCTCAGGCTCTACCCACCAGCCCAGATATCAAGGGCTGACTTCTACACTTGGAGAGACTGAAAGCAGAAGAGCAACACATTTAAAAGGCCTGCTACAAGCCAAATGATTTAAAGAAGCAAATATCTCTGTTCCCTGAAAACAAAAATTTTCAAAAAGCTTGCCCTCTCTAAAAAATAATAGAAAACATGCCACCTGTTCTGTCTCTTATCCATCTATGTCAGAGCTCCTCAGATTAAAAATGCTTAGAATTATACCATGACACTGACTACACAGAAAGAAGCAGAACTAATATTCTGCATAAACCAACAGGGAAAGAGGCTGATAAAAACCACAGCACAGGGTAAAGAGCCTCCTAAAAAGACTAGGAAAATATATTTTGGAAAAAAAGAAAAGTGAAATACACAGAAGCAAACAATCACTGCTATAGAAAAATAAGCTCAACAACATTAAGATACATATATACCAAGTTCCCCATACTTGCCTTACACAATTCTTCTAGCACACATGCACAGCATGAGCAAGAACACCCATAGGACAAGTGCAGCAACCTCCTATGGCAACACTGCTGATCTGATCCATACCCTCTATGCCTACCCTGTGCTGGCAGCTTTTGAAATGGAGGGACATAAGGTCCCTTAGCTTGGAGTAGCAGCCTGCACAAGACTCCAGTGCCTGCCAGCAAGAGATTGTCACTTATTTTGAATAGGCAATATAAGCAAATATAAGATGGTCTTTGTAAAGCTGCGCTTATATAGGATGTTTAAAAGACTTATTTTTGACTTGGGCCAACATCACTAAAACCCACATATATACAAGGTAATTCAGAGAGAAGAGGAGAGGAAAAAAAAAAGTCATGAATATTATGATTGGGATAATCTCAGCCTAATCACACTTACTGCTGGTGCCCTCATTTTTGGTGTGCTTATATTTTACTACTTCCCTCACCCCTGCTTTTTCAATCCTCACTAAGTATCTGAGGAGATTTTATTTGTGGGTGGTTCTTCAAAGTCACGCTAATCTGAAAGCTCCGACATCTTGTGATACTGACAATACAGTGCAATCTATTTTAAATTTTTCATTTCTATGAATGCCCTTTACTCTACTCATTACAGACAGACTATTATTGCTTCATTTGATAGATTTAGGGGATTATTTTAACACAGCAGAGCACATCATTTCAGAAGAAACATTCCTAAAATAGTTTTTCAGGTCTTTGGAAGACGTGCAAGATTTTTTTTTTTTAAACAGAAATTTTCATACTACATACAGTGTGACAGGTGGGAGCAATCCTACAGCTTATGCAATGCTACTAAGCACTAATGCTACATTTAATATTAGTCTGTGTTGCCTTTTCGCACGAGCTTGACATGTTTTTTCTTTTCAAATGACTCCACAAAGAAAAGGAGTTCAATTAAACTGACAATGGTCAGGCCCTCTGCTTTTTTATATGTAAATACCGGCTGGCACTCAGTGGTCAGGGAAGTTTTCAGATCACATCTGAGAATGAGCAGGTCGGCTCTGTTTCAGTGGGACAGGACATTAGGAGCAAGTCTCAGTGTGAAGCATAACCCATAAATAACATGGGAACAGGAGCGGATTAACAGAATAGCGAACAAAGGGTTTGAGTCATAGTTGTGGGAAATTAATAATTACAAATTAGAGACACTAAAGGCTTAATCCTGGACTTATAGGGAGATGACGGAGCTAGATGGAGAGTAATCAAAATGCCAGTTTAAGCAGTTCAACCTCTGCGTAGCAGTGACCACAACTGTAGTTTCAGTAGACTGTGAGCTCTCTGGAAGCAGCTTATCCTTTCATTATGTTTTGTTCACTATGCCGAACAAATAATACCTGGTCCAAGCCAAGGTTCCTAAGTTTTACCACAATTTAAGTGCTAACATGCATATCTATGTGTGTACAGACATGAGTGTGTGAAGAAAGCCTGAAAAGGGTTAAAATCATTGCAAACCCGACCAGACACCAAGAGGGACGGCCTAATTTTGTCTTCAGGTCACTAGCTACAGCCTAACTCTATCTCCATAACACCATTCACAACAGCATGGTGTAACCCCAAATGCTGTTGCTGTTACCTCTATCAGTCTCTAGTGTCCCAAAAATCCAGAAATACCTAGAAATATTAATCATATTTTTACTTTAACTGAGCAATCATTAGAGGACAGAATTAAAGTTATTTGGCATCTTAACTGTGAATGTGAACACTATTTGTATTGCTTATTACAATGAATCCTAATTCTGCTAGAAATTTTAAGGGCAATTTTAATGATAATGACAACATCCAGTTACATTAGGAATGAAAGTGAGAGACTTGAGTCTCAAGATTTTATTACGACTGGGACATACTGAAAAAGCCTCTAACTGAAAATAAAGTGATTAAGGTATGAAATTTTAGTAGTTCTCTTAACTGATCATTTCTTAACATGCCTTAGATTGGGCACTGAGATTTGGGTGAGGGCTTCAAAGAAACAAGATCTTGTTTGAGGAGCTGCCTGCATTAAACATAGCTGGAAAAGCATCAGACACCAAGTAGCTGAGGTTGGCAGGAACCAGTGATCACCTAACCCTGCCCCTGCTCAGAGCACACTCAGCTAGATCAGATTGCTCAGAAACGTGTCCAGCCAGGTTATGTCCAAGAATGGCAACATGGCCCAGTGCCCCATCACCTCTAAAGTCTTCCCCCCCCCCCCCCGTATGCCTACTGTAAAACAAATGAAGACATGTTACACCTACCTGTTTTTAAAAATCCTAAAGCAAAGCACTATGGTATAGTCATAGCAATACTAAAACAATGGCACTGAAGAGACTGAAATTTCTAGCTTAGAGTTTTAGACAGGTTGTGCTCAGGAGGAACATAAAATAAGTGTCAACTCTCAACAGGGTATCACTACTCAGAAGCTCTTATGTACTCACCTCCTAACAAAGCCGATTTGCAAGACAGTAAATACAAGGCACAGTTCAACTAGCTTCAACATCCTTAAGTAACTAGAACAATTCTCAAAGGCAAAATACACAATGTATTCACCGCTCTGGAGGCAAAAAACATGTAGCAATTACCCATAATCTTATGGAACTTAGAGAAGTCTAGAAAACAGCATTGTACAACTGAAGATGAAGACAAATCCCATAAAAACTCTTAATCAGACATACGGCTTTCCTAACTTACTAGGACACCCGCCTGCTGGAACCAATAGGTCAGAATTTTAATTAAAGTTGCCAAGTAGTATCTGCATTCAGATACATATATGGACTACAGAATGGGGATCTGTTGAGACAGGCATCTATGCATACCCATCTGGAATGTGCTCCTTCCTATCATCTCACAACATACTGAGTTGTAGAAAGAGACTGTAACATACCTTTAGGTGATTAACTTCAATATAAATTTTACAAATAAATTTTTGCTTTAATTGTCTTTAATTCAACAATTTATTTACATAACACTGTAGCACATACAGTGCGCTATGTATTCATTCACACATGCTGCAACGAAGATATTACTACAACAGCTACAACAGTACAATTTCCCACACGGACATGGGAATAGCAGGACAGCCTTAAATGGATTATTCTTCCTAACCTACCTGAATCTTTGCGCCTGGTGATGAACTGGCCCTCCAAATCGTCTAGCTGGTGAATGACACAGCTGCGATAACAGTGCCACATTTTTGTTCTGGTTAGGATTGGCTGCAAACTTCACTGTAATGGGTTCGGAGGAACCTGGGGGTTTGTGACCATTGAAATTTGTAATTGCCTCTTCTGCTTCTGACCTTTTGTCAAACCGGATAAATGCGACCCCTCTGGACAAACCTTTTAACCAAATCAATAAAAAAAATAAAAAAATGAAGTTCAGGATGAAAATCAAAGTAATTTTGAAAGCAAAAAACCCCCAAAAGTTAAATATATCTATGGTCACAGCTTTCAAGTTCTCTACATTTACTAACGGTTCTTCAGTAGCTAGAGAATAAAGCACAAAATTAAGAAACAAAAGTCAAATCAACACATTCATTTCAGCTACAACCACAGCAACTAGAACACTTATTATAACGCAGTTAAATAATAATAAAGAATCCAATGTGGCAGAATTCCAGGAAGCCAATGATTAACATGACCATTAACAAAAAATCATTATAAACAAAATCTCAAAACTCCCTCAAATTTTACTCAGTTAAAAAAAAATCCCTTAGATTTGATTATTTTATCCCTCAAAACATCTGTAAAAAAACTGACATTGATTTTCCAAATATAAGATGGATTCATTCTGATGGCACACTGGTTCATAGATTTAAGACAAGAATAAAAAGGATAATTCTAATAACATAATTTAACCTTGTGCAATAAAGATACTAATTTCAGCTCATCATTCCCATTATTTCTGGCTGTCTTGTACCTTACTTTTAATTCCTTAAGTACTGATTAGAATTTACCTCTTCCCTTGATAACTGTATTGAACCAAACCTACACACCTGAAAAAAAGTCTGTATCCTGTTTCTACTTCCAGATCCCAGAAGGAAATGCCACTTGCATCTTGCCCCCTAAAATTGTTTATTGGAAATATTTCTATTTGGGGCATTAAGGCAATTTCCACAAATGACAATTTGTCTTATCGCATGTTGTCAAGAATGTGGATTCAGAAACAGCCTGTTTCCTAAACCACAGTACTTTTAAAGAAAACAGCAGAGCTGAGGTGGATTCTTTACCTAGTAGCAGATAGAGGCATCCCAATCCACTCTAATTTTGTGTAATGAAGCCATTCTTTGCTAGGGAGGAAATACAAGCTCAGAGTACTGTGAATTCTCCATTTCACACGCGTTTTGCTTCTCGCTTGACCTACTCTAGCATTCATTTAAAATATGAGTATTGAAGAACCTGTCTGTTTTGCAGACTAGTCCTCAAAAAAAACACAACACTGTCAAGAAGGTACATCCAGAAGAACAAACAAAATTTGTCCCAGTAATCTGAAATTGTAGAGCAAAGGCCTGGAGACACACTCGAAGGGAAGGGGAAGCTCAGCTATATATAAACGATTAGTAAACAAAACTATGTTCATCAAACGATACATAATGAAGTTTAACTGAAAGCAAGCTGTATTTTCCCAGCCATCATCTCCTCAGCTGATGCTGAATCAGACCATATAATGTGTCAGGACACTCCGTGAAGATTAAATTATTCCTGAAGAGACTTTAACTGCATGACTTCTGTCACCTCATTTTATAGCTCCGTCATAGGGGCGGATGCTGGCTGTTCAGCACTAACAGCCAAAGACAGATTACTACGGACGCTTATTTTAGTTAACTCTTTTGGACATGTATTTTAGTAACCCCTCACTGTGCTCTAGGAGTTTTTTTCTTGATTCTGACCACAGTTGGGAAGAGACTAGAGCAACATGGATACTTAAGTCAGGCAAAATTAATTCCATGCCATCCAGAAAACAGAGGCTAGGATTTGCTTCTCTCAGTTTTAGGCTGTGTGCAACGTTGCTAGATTCAGTCTAATCACCTCAAATTCCTTTTAAACGCAGTGACATTTACAGTAAAAATCCATCTGACCAAATCAAAACACTCAAGTAGATGCCTACACCAGTGGACTAGCTCTGAGATAGAAACTCAATGTTGTGGGTCTTAATATTTAGGTCAGAAAAACCCCACTAAGAGTTGCTGATGGACTGCTCTGTATCAGGGTAAATTCTTCAAAAAGCATGAAGGCAGCTGTCTGCATGCTACACATAAATATATATACTACTGCATATGAGTAGTGTGAGATGTTTAGAACTGGATCATCATCTGTTCTAACACAACATGTGCATAACCATGAAAAAGTATTTGTAAAAGCCCTTTCCAAACCTATACATGACTTGTGGGCTTTGGGAATGTGGAGAACATCTCAGGTTGCAAAATGAGCCATACTATTCAGTTACAGTTTGAGGTAAGAAATCAAAACTCTGAAAACGCATTGCAACACTGAGTCAGAACGAACATTACAAATGACATCATTAACTTTGGTCTCTCCTGAGCGGAGTCCTTAACTAAGCAACCCTTCCCTCTCCCGCCATCTCACAGCTGTTAAAAATAAAATACACTTGACAGAGTATGAAGTTCATTCTTTTGGTTAGCAGTAACCAGAAAGCACTGTAAGACTCTTCCAATATTAAAAAAAAAAAAAAAAGAAAAAAAAAAATCAGGATACTGTGTGACTGTACTGGCTGCATTTGTTCACAGTAAAGGTAACTTAAGTCCTTCAGACTGCAAACTGATTTCCCAGAGGCAAGTACTTAGTCACTATCCTGACATGAAACTTCAGATTAAAGAGGCTCTTAAAAAATAAAAATATTGTATTAATATTTTAGTGGTTAATACCAAGACATCATAATTAGTTTGCAGAAGTCTTTAATTCATTTAGGACACTAGCGGGCTATGAAAAAAAACTAAGACTGTACTATAGCATGTATGTGTTGCTATGTACTTACCTGTAGTTTGATCCACAAGCACACGAGAGTTGATGATGCGTCCAAAACGGGAGAACATATCTTCGACATCTTTCTGTGTCATTGACCTTGGTAGTCCACTAATGTATAAGTTAGCATCTTTGATAACTTCAGAACTCGGACGAGCATAGGAAACCTAAAAAAAATAAATTTGGTCACAAAAGACTCACATTCATCCCCTGCTAAGAATACAGGTAGTTCTCCTATTAAAGTTCAGAAGATGGGAAGGGGTACTCCATAGAGGAAATTCTCATTTCTTGTTCTGGTAAGCATAACTCTATATAATTTCATTCATTTTGGGCTTAGCAGGTAGTTAGACGGGGGTATCGCTATGAAGGGACAGCAACAGACAATACCAGCATTTCCAACAAACATACCACCAAAGAAATATGCTGAAAAACACCTGTCTGAAGTTCTGAATTCGATACCAGGCCCATTAGTGACCATAGGTTGCACCAACTTGTGTATTTTAAAGCCCATTAAAGAGAATTTACAAGCCAGAGTGCATTTTTTTATCTTAATTTGCGATACTAAGGAAAGCATCATTTAATTATGTGATCTCCAGGACCCACAATATTCACTGGTATGTGCTTCTCAGATCCTTGACAATTTCTGTGCTTTAAATCATGGAAAGGCAGTGCATGCCTATTACTAGCATGAGTTCCAAAGCTGGTCAACAATTTTGAATAATCTTATCTACCTCTAAAATTTGAATACAAAACCATTACAAACCCTGAGCAGCTTAACAGTTCATTTCACCGCTTGTCTTTCACATTTCGCTTTTCTCCTAGTTGAACAGCAAAAAGCTTTCCACCAGAATGAATTAGCATGCAAAACACATTACAGGTTTATTATAATGCCATTTTCAGAAAAGATGAAAGAATCTGTATATCTTACCTTGATGGTTTTTGACTGCAGTCTAAGACCATTCAGTGTGTTTATTGCTCTTTCAGCATCTTTTGCAGTCACATAGTTCACAAAGCCATAGCCTAAGCTGTGTCCTACACGGAAGTACATTTTTTAAATTAATCCAAACAAAAAAATACATCTATCACCTTTAAAATAAAATGGTATGTCACAGGCAAAACACATTAAGAGCAGGAAAAAACGTTGGCAAATGAACCCCAGGCTAACCATTTCTATGTGGCTATTCCATCATTTCGCTCCTGGAAGCCAGAGGAAAAGAAAGCCTTCAGTCCTCATACAGACATCTGACTAATGAGTAATAAGTCTGAAATACAGGATGAAACCAAGGAGAAGAAAATCATCTTCAGTGCACACAACATGTGCTATTACTCTATGCAAAGCTCTGCTTCTCAGCAGGCATATTCAGCTATTAATGTACATCTCCTTCCAAGTTTACCCTTAGCTATCAAAAAAAGAATTTTAGATTAAGTCATCCAAGGCAAAGGATACGCATTTATCTGTTCCGCTTCCATCTCCAATCTCCCCCTATGCCAGCATCAATTATAACTCTGCATACTAAGATCATTTCAGGTTGCAACTTTCTAATAATTACAAGCTCTCATCTCTGTAAACTTAAAAATCTCCCAAATCCTTTCAGACTGTCTGCCTGGAGTAAAGCAAGTCCCATGCAAAAAGAGCTGCTCCTTTTTTCAGACTTTCTCCTTGTCTCACAATCAGATTCATGGGACGTTCAGAAGAAAACTGTATGTGTGTATAGAAGAATATACTAATTTACTTGAACAAGACACTATTGTTAAGTAGTTATTAAGCTCCATTATGAGGCATGAGAACACTAGAAGACACAGCTAAAAAATTCAGAAAAGGATTCTCTTCTGTAAAGCTACCTGTATTTTAGAAAATCAAATACACTGAGAAAGTCAATGCTGACTTTCTAGCATCAAGTATCAGATAATCTAAAGAAAATTATTTTATCAGATGCTGAAGATAACTCCTTCCACTGAAAAAAAAAATATATACATATATATATATATAACCAGTCTACTGGAGGGGTTGCGACCTACTAGATTAAATGCAATCAAGGATAGAAGGAAGCTCCAAATAACACCAATTTGAGAAATATGGGTTATTAATAGCACATGGCACAGATCAACTGCAGAACAACTGCAACAGCAGAAACACAGACGCTAGGGAATTATCTGCTACACTGTAAAAACATAATAGGCCAATAATTCATCTAAATCTAAACACTGTCACTGTATATTTCTTAACACCCTCACTACATAAACAGCCTCACTTAATTTTTGCAGTCTGCTAGAGCTCTTCATGAAGCCAACACCCATTCACGTCCTGTATGAGGAATGAACGGCCTTCTTGGAGCTGTTATAAACATCTCAACTAGCAGTGCACAGACTTTTACTTATGGCCAAGTAGAATTTAGCAAAGAAACAGAGAAATGCAATAGTCACAAGATCTAAGACACAAGCTTCTGCAGCTTCACATTTAAAGGTCTACAGATTACAGATAACATCAACTAACAAAATAGAAAGTGAAATTAAAAAGAAATCAACAATGAGAAACAACAGGCTGTGTGGGCATGCAAAATAAATCATTTTCTGCCCCAACCTCTACAAAGTCCTGATTAGATATGGTCGGTCATCTAGGACAAACCTGGTTAGTCCACAGTTGTTTTTCTAGTGAGACTTTCCCCCCCCCCCCCCGGTTAAGGGGATGAATAATTTAATAACTATAAAAATGTATAGTAACTCGATCTTGAGTCATTTCCCCAGCAGCTTCCCTGACAGATCCCTCTTCGGGAACCTTCTTTGCTTTACAACTTAAGCCATCTTCCCTGCTCCTGAAGAGCACAAGCCGATTTTCCTTTGGGGGCATGCCAGAAAATATGCAAGGGATCTAAATTTATGAAATATGATAAATAACCTCAAATGCTTATCTAAAAGCAGTAAGTTGGAGACGCATCATTTGTTTTATCATGATGTGAGATCAAAAAACCTATAGAGGACAAAAAAGGCAATACTGTTAATTCTGCAGTTTTCAGTGAATAGCAATTAAGTAGGAAATACAGGCTTGGGAAAAAAAGTTTGCTTACATATAAATGCAAATCTACTCAAGAGAAAAAACAAGTAGACTTTTATCTGGGTAAATAATTAACAAAATGATCATGAAATGTAGTTTTAAACAAACTATTATACTCCCTCAACAGAAAGAATCTAGTTTTGTTTCCACAATAAAAAGCCTTTTCATGAAAGAGGGCTCATTTTCTTTCTGGGCATCACTTGGTTTTCTCCCCATGCCCTTGCTTCCCTTCTCTGCTTCCTAAGACATACTGCTTCAGTTAGTAAATCATTTTTTATTTCTCTCCTACTACTGACTGACAACTCTGGTTTCACTGAAGAGTCTGGTATGAGGAACAGTCAGTGCTTTTTTTCTTCTCTACGACAGACTAGTTGCCCTTCTAAAAGCAGCTAAACCAGACCTTCCCCATGCTATCCCTTGCAAGAAAACCTAAACTGTCTACTCACAAACTACTGTTATGACAGAGTACCTTGATACAAAGATATTTTAGTTTAGAATTTCTTTTCTGAACAGAAAAACAACTGCTAACTGATGCAGGGTATTGAGATTAAAAAAAAAAAAAAATACAGAGAAGAGAGTAGGCAAACAAGTAAATAATACAAAGACAGAGTAAGTCTCCCCCGAGGGACACTTGGGGAGAATGGGGTGTCTTGAGGAAAGGCTTTTTCTGTGTGTGTGCACACGCAAAACGTGCTGCGAATGATAACCTAAGAGCTTAAACATGTACGAATGTGTCACAGAGCACCACATACAAATACCAAAGACTGATGTGCTGCTGCAAAGGCAAAATTCTAAGTGGTCACTTCATTTCAAAGGGGAAAGAAAAGATAGGAAGTGCTCAGACATGAATTGTGTGGAACTTGCTTTAGGACAGTTTAGCTACTGTATAGCTGGGGATGCATAAACATGTCAACACCAATAAAAATACAAGCAGTTTTGCATCAAATTCCCAAAGAGGAGCTCTGCCAGTGTGGAAATGCAGCAATCCAGGACTGGCAGTGCACGGGATGAAAAGGCTATAGACTATCCGAGACAAACCCATGTTGTGCAAATAGCAACTTAAAAAAAAAAAGGAGAGAGAGAGAGAAAGAGAAAGAGAGAGAGAGAGAGAAGCGTTCCAAATCCTACTGTTAAAAAGACCATAGTAAAGGATACAAAAGCTAACATTTTCGAATACCTCCTCAGAATTTTATGAAGACAGTCATGGAACATAAAATTATTCAGTAGTCTTACTGTACTCAAAATCTGTGTAAATATCTTTATTATAATTGCAATATTTTGCACCAGGAAGAATTTTGATTCAAGAGCTAGTTTGAAAGCTATGTCGTCACTCTCCATAGAGGTGAGGTCAATTCACTAAGTAGTTAAAATTTCTATTCCAGGCAGAAGACATTCTCTGCTCTACATTTTCCACTAATAGAGAAGCAATAAAAATCAGTCATTGTTGCATGAAAAATAAGAATTACTAAACATTATTCTTTATCTCTACAAATACAGTCAATAAGGGCAACTCCAGAGACAGGCTACTTTTATTTACCAAAACATCACACCAGTTCCAAGGTTGCAGGTCTGAGAATGAAACCCATCTAAAAAACTTGCCTCCAACTAAAGGAGATGTTACAGCCCTCCCGCACAGGCCACTCAGTCCTACTATCTCAATGTGTTGATATGACAGCTTTCTGCTCCCCCCCTAAAACCTAGGTCAGGGGGCTAAACAGATTTTTTTTTTTTTAGTTCTAGTTTCCTGCTAGGCTGTCAGAGCTCTCCATGGGGTCAAGCAAACAACCAGTGCCAGGAAGAGAGCAGAACTCTGCAGCAAGACTATTCTTTCTCCAGGAGCAGCCAAACATTGCATTAGCCTAGAACGCAGCTCTACAGTACAGATAAATCTTACACTTAGTTCACAAAACCTGCTGCTCTACCAGCACTTGTTTTCATGGAAACATTAAATTTTACAAACTTCAAGACTTCGTTCTTCATTTCTAATGCTACTATTAACAGCTCTGTTTGAAGAACTTACAAGTTAAATTCCTGGAACGATAAGGCCCACAATCTCAGACATGTGCCTCACATTCATTTTACCGATCAGAAGATTTTTTTTTTTTTGAATATTCAGAGCTTAAAAAAAAAGCTGCTAGAAGAGGAAGTCAGACCAAATTCAGACTAGCTTAAACATACATACAGATGTTAAAATTTAGGAATTTACTTAACATACTTTTTAAGCACAGACAAAACCAGTCATGAATTCAACCTTATGCATCCTATCTCCATGGTACTCAATTTCTAGTCTAAACATTACTATAGTTACATGCATTGTCATTAGTAATTGGATTACACATGCACAAACATTGAATAATCTTCCATTAAATTGTATACAATCAAGTGTTTAGTTGAGCAGTGTACCACAAGGAAAAACTGCTATATACTAGAATATACCTGCAACTTTGTCCCGAATAAGTTTTGCAGATTCAACTTCACCAATACTGCTAAATAGACTCCGTAATTCATCTTGCGTCATGTTCTGAGGGAGGTAGTTCACAATTAAATTTGTTCTACCAATATCATCCCTGCAATCTTCAGCCATGTGATCTTCATAACCATTAGACATTTTATATTATATCTGCAAAGAGAAAAATCCCAAATAAGTTCTAGATCTTTGTTTCAGTAAGCCAAAATTTCTCCACCTAAGTTTGAATGTTTATTTCTGAAAACAGGACAAGCATTTCAACTGTATGTATTTTTCCACTTATAAAACAAAACATTGTTTGTGCAAATCCCAAAACAATTCACTCTTTCAAGCTAACAAGCACAGTATTTTACCAAATCACGTACCGTTAAAGAGCACTCAAGTTTTTAACATAAATAGGAACAATCGAGACAGCGTTTGTATGCATTCCTCTAAGCACCAAAATATTCACATGTGCAGAGTTAAAAAACAGATTTCCAATTTCTGAGCATCTGATTTGGCAAATGCCAGAACTGCAATTGCCATTTCAACCTTAATTCCAACCCTCCCTGTGCTCAAAACTCTTAAAAAGCAGAAAGGAAGGCAGCAGCCAGATCTGCTTAACCCAGTTCAGTAACTCAGCTGCAGGCCATTTATTTTTCAAAAGTTTTCTCCTTTTCCACATTACTCACTCCACATCTAAAGGCACTGTTGTCAAAGGGTAGTCTCTGAGTGACTACTTAATTGTAGAGATGAAATGGATGAAGGTGCAGTGAATATTAACTTTGGTGCTCACAGAGTATTTCTCACAGCTTTCATTTTAGCACCATTTAAAAGAAAGCCTGGAAAAAAAAAAATACCCAGAAAGCTCTTCACATGGAGATATTCTCCCCATTAAGCATCAGCAGTGGCTGAATCCTGAAGTTTCATATCCCCAGAACATTTATGGCTTCATCTCAGTCACTACAGACAGACCCAAGGTGCTCTTTCTTCACAGTGTGCCAGAATGGTAAGGATGTTTAAGTGCTTTTAAAATTGCTTAGAAATATTCAAAAGCAGGACCACTAAACCTTATTCTTAAGGGAGGAGAAAAAGTCTAGCAGATTCAGGAAGCCCAGATTGGCATCTTCCTCACAGAAACCATCACTATTAGGAATCTAATGGAATGTGTTGTCCCAGACTGTCTCTCAAGCTTTTTGGAGCACTTTGTTCTCTCACTTAAAAGAGGGTTAAACATTTCCTGCTCTGAAACAAGGTTCACTACACCAAGCTACATTAAGAACAGATGTTAAATGCACAGAATCAACAGGAAAGCTGCTAAAAACCTGAAGTGAATTGACAGCCTCCCTGTGTTCAGGTCAGAATTCCTCCTCTTATGGTGTAAATCACAGCACAGCTACTTCCTATTGATAGTCATTTAACAGATACTTCAATATTTCTTCTTTTTTTAAAACATTTACATTATGAAGACTCTTATTTTGTCTTAGAAGAGGAATGCATTTTTGAGTGTAGACTTGACATGACTTTGAGGCCCCAATCCCACCTCTACAAGTAAATCACTCTTGTAACAAGAAAATCAGACGTAATCTAAATAAACTCCCCCTCCAATCTAACAAACTGTAAGAACGTGAGCAGTTTAATCAAGTCAGTCCCAGCTCTGTTTATAAAACCAAAACAGTCAGCTGCAGAGAAGGTTTCAGTTGCTGTTTTTTAGGCTCACTTATTGTCTAGCCATACAGACTATACTCAAAAGAGCCCCTTTTAGTATGACAACACCGCAAATGTAATTTAGAACAGTTCAGATGAAATTAGGCAGAATGGGATTCAACTCTACGCTTTTTAAACTATTGATAATATTTTCTCAGAGCTTTACCCAAGTCACAAAAACTATTTTTCACCTATAAAAATCAAACAGCTTCAATATCTACAATACCAGTATTCGTGTATGATTCTATCCTCCCATTTCTTTGTTCCAAGTGTCAACACGAGCAATCTCCTGTGCCTTTCTGCCCACAGGATACCCAGTTTGAACCATGAAAGCAGTGGAAAACCTTCCCTAGGAGGGAAGCACTTTTGTTATGTCAGCAGTTTTAATCTGCTTACCTTGTAGCAAGAAAAGCCCCAGAGCTAATGCCAGAGGAGAGGAGAGCAAGAGAAGAAACTGCAAAAATCAGGAGCAGAGGAAGACTCCCCTATCTTGGTAATTTATACCTGTCAACTTGACTCAGCAACACCGTGAACTTGCAGCAATAAATATAGGTTCCCTTCCAGCTCTGTCAGAATGCCTGAGCACAAACTAAAAAAAAGTCCCCTCCTCTGTTAAGTGACACTCAAACTGAGCCTTTTTTGTTCAACACACCTGAGGTATAAAGCCGCACAACTTAAGTGCTCCTAAATGTTTTAATAGCAAGCAATTTGCTTGCCTTTGTTCTGGGCAAAACTCAAGCCCTGTATGTGCAGTAAACCAATATGCTGATGAGCCTGAAAAGCGCACAGTACAGTTAGAATAGTTAATAAGCAAAGGAGGAGGCATTTTTTCTAACTCGGCATAGCGAAGTCTCAAATTTCTTTTACACTCAACCAAGTTTGCCTAAGATTCAACACAAATCCTTGCTGATGCTAAGACTTTTCCTGCCAAGTTACTACACGTATTAATTTCTTCCAAAAGCAAAAGACTTCCAAATCTATTTTCCTTACCCTGTGAGTACAAGGTATCCACAAGAGTTGCCTGAAAGGGGAGGCACCAAACACAGATACAGAACACAGAAATCCCCCTATAAACTATAATGGCAAGCTACCAGACTTGCACATGGCATTAAGCAAAATTAATAGGAGTTTGCCAAGTCACTATCAACTTTAAATCATTTCACCATCGCTTCTTGTCTCAGCTGTCTGCAATACTTACCATCTATATTTCCCTGGGATAAACAGGGAGTGCCTACGGCAGGAGGGCCTGTTGGTTCAGAAGCAGTTAGAACCACGAAGAAAACCTTCCATCTGCTTTTCCTGAGACATTAGGAAAAAATTACAGGAACCCCTTGCACAAAGGCCCAGCAAGCATTTTTATGGGACAGCAGTAACAAAGCATAGGAATGATAAAGGAGTAGTAGAGCAGACGGAAAGGAGAGTAAGGGAAGATTTCTGGCTTCTTCATCTTTCACCAGACCCTTGCAGAAGGTAATACAGATACATTTTTCTGGCCATCCTGGAAGTTAGTGGGACACCACTTCCTCTGCTGGTGGTTAACAGCGCTTGTGCCAGTGAGAATAGAACAGTCCCTGAAGAAATACTATCAATTACATATTAAAAGGAATTTCCCAACAGAAAAAAAAAAATAAATAAACGGAGTATCAAATGGTCAGGATGGCCAAAATTAACAAAGTGACATTAGATATCCCAATTTTTTAATTTTGCTCCGATAAAATGTTAAGAGAATGAATTATGGAGAATCTCCTGTTCTTTCTTAATCTGTCAAAGACGGAATACTCAAATGATTGCAACAGATAGGCCAGAGCTCAGAATCAGGCCTTGAAACTAGTTTCCACCTGGAACTTCATTAAATCTGTCACTCCTCCTTCAGGTAAATTGGAAAGGAGAGATGGTTTAACGGTTCCATTTAGAAAGGTTACTTGTAAAGAGGTTGCAGAAGCACTTCATAGCCTTTCCAAAACTACCTTGTTTCAGGCCCATTGTGAGATATCTTCTTCCTTAAAGAATGTGAGGTGATAGTCTAAAGTAGTAACATCCTCAAGAAAGAAAACTGCCTTCCTTTAAGACCAAGCACCTTCTTCACATGTCTCCAAAAGCACTAGACCAATTCTGGGATGACATGAACTAAAATGCAGACACCTGATCAAATTACAGATGAAAATACAAGCACTTCACCTACTGCATAGCCTAAGGGGAACAGAAATTCTCTCAAAAGTCAGTGCTCCTTCATGCCAGTAGTTATCAGCTTCATTAAAATCCAGGCAGCAGTTCTTAATCTCTCCAGCAACCGGCCTAGCCTCATTCACACCATATAGCTGGACAACTATATAGACATATACAACAGTATGGATACCTTGGCCTTGCAGGCAGGCTGTGCAGCACTGCAGGTACACAAGCAACATTGACTCTGCAAATGCAAGAAGGTCAGAGCTACCTTGAACGTAGTTCTTGGCTGCAATATCAGAAGTCCACAGACTTTACCAACATTGACTCTTGGCCAAGAGTCAAGAGCATGACCAGGAAACTAGAAACAGACCATAATGAGCACAGCAGGGTTCCCCAAACACAGCTGAAAGACACAAATATTACTGCCAATGCCTCAGCTTGTCTTTGCAATGAGGTTAGCAACACTTAGGACCTACAGCACTCAAGAGAGCATCTAGTGAAGTCCCTAAACTGATGAAGTTGCCTGTTAGAATTAACATTGCTGAGTGGAAAGGTATCCTCCAGTGCAAGAAGTGATGCTGGCAGAGTTCTGACGAGCTGCCTTGACCAACTCATACTTAAGTTTCAAGAGTTTATTTTTCAATACCCTGTCTGACCTTAAGGACCTTGCTGAGGTACTTCAAGGAGAACTTCAGGTCCCTACAAAGAGATCTCCTCTTGTTTCTTTAAAGCAGGGCTGATGCTCGTTGACACACCTCCCCACAAGTCATGGGTGACTCAGAAGCAAACAACAAATCTGGCTGTCTGGGACACTGGTCTACCACTCATGTTTTGAAGCTGCTGAGCAGTATTTCTTGGAGATGATACCTGAAATGGAACAAAAAAAGATACTGCTATACCAAGGAAAGAGCCAAAACTATCCATGCAGTTGCCCGGGGCAGAGTTGCCTCTTTTTTTGCCTCCAAAACATCTGGAGACCAAGATCTGTGCTACAAAGAAAGTATTTGGGGAAAAACTGCTTCCCTGCGCACAGGATATCTGGTGCACAGGTGGAAGATAAGGAGGCAGCACAAGAACTACGATTTCCTGACAAATTCTAACACCTCCCCACTACCATTCAACCCATCTTTGGATTAGCAGCTGATACTTCCACTTTGATGGAACAGAAAAGCAAGAGAAGCAATGGAAGCAGGAGACAGCATCAAACTGGTAGCACCAGCACAACAGAAATATCTGGAAACCCATGTCTGAAGGCTTGATGAGGGATCAGAACTTGCTGCTGCTGCTCTCCTAAAAGGGGACCAAGGAACTGCTCAGGCAAGAGGGAAATTACAATTATTCTGCCACTGCTACTAGCAATATAAATAAAGCAAAAAAGAAAAAAAAAAAAATGCATGTGCGCACACGCATACAAGGGAACCCTCTCTCTTCTCAGCATAGCTTTCTACCCTACTCCCCCTCAAAAAGGGGAAACAAAAACCAAAGAAGCTTAAAATCTATTTTTGCAGCCATCACCTACTTATAATAAGGTTGTATAATCAAATGCAACATTTAGGCCAGCAATTTGAAGCTTGCAAGTGCCTTGATCACAGGACTGCAGTTCAAATGGGAGAAATGCCCTAACTAGTTTTTAAGTAGAAGGCAAAATTCAACACTTCTGCTGGAACCACGTCACTGCTTCCAAATGCTTAAATTAGAATGGGGCTAATTTCCTAGAAAAAGTTTCCATGCTTTTTCTATAGTGCTTAGAGATAGCTGAGATATCTTTTTTGCATTTCCAAATATCTTTAACTTTGCAAGTGCAGCAAGCTTAAATTTTCTTTAATTAGAAAACACCCTGCCATCTTCACGAGTGGCCAATCCATGAGACACGCACTCAGAGCGTTATCTAACAACATCTTTTTGCAATCACTTCATAGAGGTCTTGTAACAAACAAGTAACAAACACTAAAGACAAACTCTTCAGGAACAAATCAGGCTGATGTAAGGCTTTAAAGAAACAGATTTTAGAAGAAAAACAAATGCCACCAGCAGGTCAAGAGATTTTTTTTTCAGTAGGGAAGTGACAGAATGTGCAAGAAACAGCAAGTAAAGAATGGAGTGTTCAAATCAGGGCCACAGGTCACATTTCATGGTAACCGAAAGTCAACAACTAGAAACGAGTGACATTCAGCAGAAGTGATTAAATCACGGAGGACATTTACACAATATTGGTACTTCCACTTAGACTCTTCTTACTATCGTTCCCACAAGCCTGGCGCTGCATAAGACATTGCACATGGGAAAGCTGCACAACCACATTTACCTGGTGTTGCAGAACCACCCACATCAGGGTCAGAACTAAGCCCCTAAATGCACAATTCTACAGTGTGCTTAACCACAGCAGCAGCCTAAGATGGGCCTGTTCTCATTCCAGCCAAGACAAGTGGGCAGCAACTGCAGGGACAAGAGGACTCAGAACTGCTGAACATTTTTAACTGTGAAGCCACATGCTCATTTGCAGCATCACAGAAATGGTTATACTGTTTCAAAGGCAAATCTATCAAGGCCACAGAGTAAGGGAGCCTGCTGTGTGGATTTTGAAGGCACAGGGAATCAGACTGTACTGCAACATGATACAGACACCCTCAGGATTTACTAGAGGTCTAACAGTTGATGAAAATGCATCATAAGGCTTGACAGAACATTTAGGTGTTACCCTGCTTTTAAAGGGGGACACACTGGTCTGTGAAAATTCTGTTCACATAAATCAAAAAAAGAACGTGGTTCAAACATGAGAACTGGGGGTCAGCAGAGGGCAAAGGGGGCAAGAGCTGCACAACACGATCAAGCAACACCCACATTCGAGCATAAAATGAACGAGGAAAAAAAAAAAAAGAAAAGAAATGCACAGAACAAGAGAAGTGCTCAATTATGTCAGCAGCTAGCAATAACACAAAGTACTAATAAGAGATATTAATAAATTAATCTTTATCCTTATTTATTATCCCATCTTTATTTTCAACACAGTGGAGACACGTGGCTCCTGGGATCCAAGCACAAAGCCCTTCATCAAAGGGAAGGTCTCCCCTCTCGGCAAGCCTCGGATCTAGGCCGCTGCCGCACAGACAACACTGCTCCGCTGCCCGGCACTGCGGAATGGAAGCGCCCGCGCCACAAACTATCCCCGAGTGGTCCTTTCTCCAGGCTATGGCCGCACACATTCCTTATAACCCACATCCTCCCACCCAGTGCTTCCCTAACACATTCTTGCCACTTCCAGTTGCTACCTAAAGAGTAAGCGCTCTGCTCTCGAAAACCTCCTGCCAGGACTAACAACAACAGCTACTATTTCAGCCATGATTTCTCCCAGGCAAAGACAGCTAACAGAGCGTTACCTAACGTTGCAGGCCTGAATTAACACAGGTACCAACAGGCACTGCTCGCATTAAGAAGCCCACCCTCGGATAGCGCCAGTCAATAAGGATGCACCAGTCTTATGGAAGGTGGGAGATTCAAAAGACACGCTACAGAGGCGCACAAAATAAAATATAAAGAACAAGCAC
>WBNA01000236.1:772695-785418 GCA_013398345.1 Nothocercus nigrocapillus | reverse complement strand
AGAAGCTGCAAACCTCAGACTGCAAGAGAAATTGGCTTATAATCTTTATTCAACTCCCTTTTTAAATATATGCAGTGATGGAAAAAAAAAAAAAAGTTTGCAAGTAGGTATAAAATTAGATTCAAGAAACACACAAGAGACTCAAGAAACATATACACATAAAAAAAAACCCATCGCCTTACTGACCTGTCCAAAGAATGATCCTGATATCTACCACGATCCCTGTGGTCAAAGTCATGGAAGCGATCCTGACGACTAAATTCAGAATGGTACCTATCATCCATTGCCATTCGCTTTGCCTCTGGCCAGTATGGGTCATCTCGCCTGCAAGAGAAGATATCATTAGCAGAAAGCTCCTGACAGCCTTCCTTTTTTGCTCTCTTCAACTCAGGCCTCATGCAATGTGATTTTTCAAATAAGTATTTTTGACTTATGATTAAAGCTCTGGGAGTGTTAAACTGCCATTTCTTTTCAGTTTCAGAAAAGCAGCTAGTTGTAAAACCACCATACAAAAGCTTAGTCTCTGCATGTGTTGATATACGTGAATGAATACCTGTTCCTACTAGTACCCCTGCTTTCAGCTTTGCATCCACAGTTTCTATTCTCGGACATTCCTTTGGGAAATATTTTCTCATTTTTAAATCTGCTGCGATAGAGCTGGGCTTAAGGGAAAGTACATTTCCTTTTTCCAAAGATTAATATTAAAGGGTTAACAGCACAGTTTTAGTGAAAGTATTTACAATTTACATAAAAAACATTACACAGAAGACCATTCTAGAGCCTATAACAGAATGCAGCCAAGGAGTGTGCAGTATCATTACAGTTATTACCTGCCATCAGGATCATATGGCCTTCTCATTGCAGATCGTCGTTCTTGCTCATAACGCAGCTGTTCTTGCTGACGTCGCAGCTCTTCCCTCTCTCGCTGTATGCGTTCCTGTTCTCTTCTCCTTTCCTGCTCTATGTGCATTCTCTCTCTCTCCAGCCTCTCTCTCTCCAAGCGCTCTCGGTCAAGACGCTGCCGTTGAAATTCCAGTCGCTCACGCTCTCTCTGAAGCCTCTGTCTTTCATCTCGTTCATGAATGGCTTGAAGACGCTGCTCTCGCTCCCGCCTTTCTCTTTCCCTAATTAGAAGGGATGGAGTTTTTTTTTGTTTAAGTATCCTAAGACTCATTCTCCACCCCATCCTGTCTCTGCTACTGTTCCCCTTCACCCTCCCAGAACTAAATAACGTTTCCAGATTATGCCCACTCCCTGCTTTATCTGAATATGTCTTTCCTCAAGTAAATTAGTCATTCAGAAGTGTTTTGTTTTAAAAGAGGCATACACACACACACGGATAAACATTCCGCAATTCTGTGCAAATAAACAGTATCTGTTCTAAAAGCTTACTCTGATAAGGCTTTCACAGAATGCAACGTCCTGTATGTGCTCCTCAGAAGATGGAACAAATAGAAATTACTTTTGAATTTCCAATAGTAATTAAATATTATGAAAACCCACATTTGCTTTAGAAGATTAGAACAAGACCTAAAAGCTTTTATTCAACAGGAATCTACTTAGAAACACAGATTGAGAGAAAACTGTCTAATTCCTGTTATGAAAACCTTCAGAACTGGGTGTTAAGCTTATTCTATCAGAAGTTTGGTATCAAATCCATCTGCAGCATTAATGATTGGGAAGAGCCACCATTAGACTAAGTTGAAGTCTGCTCAAACACTGTCTAGGAAGTAAAAACAAATGCCATTCAAAAATTAGAACAAAGATAGAAGACTCACCGGCGTCTTTCTGTTTCTCGGATTTCTCGCTCTCTTTGCCTCTGACGTTCACGTTCTCGCTGTTCTTTGATTTTATCAAATGATAAAATATCTTGCTTCTCTTTGCTCTCAGATTTGCGATCCTGGCTTTTTGTACTCTGTTGAGTTAAAACAATACATTAGCTAAACACAGCACACTTCCGTAGAATTCCTAGGTTAAACACCCACCTGACGCCCACCTGAACAAAACAATCATACCTTCCAAGAGGCAAAAAAATGTTGGAATTCTGCAAAACAGTTATGGAGAAGCACCCATAATTTTGCTATAACTTCTAAAGAGTTTGAATATATAAACATTAGGGGCAAAGGATCAGACATGCACTAGAGGCAAAAGATACACCACCTTAAAGGTCACTATTTTCATATTACAGCCATACTTCTTTGACCAGTGACAGAAACTAAAAATAAGTGAAGCATAAGCATCTACCCATACAGCATCATTTAAAAAAAAAATACTAATAAAATAAAAAAGGAGGGATGGTGAAGGAAGAGGAGTAGTTTCTAAAATAAGACATTTCAAATATGCAGCCAAGTTTGTTTTACAAGAAGGCTTCTTTGAAAATTATACATACCCTCTCTTTTGATGTAGAAGTTTTCACACTGATCACTGGCTCTCCTTTTGATTTATCCATTACTACTGTCCTTTCAGTTCCTCGAGTTGCTATAAAAATAAATAAATAAATAAATGATAGTACATCAGACATTTACAGTAAAGCAGGGTTTTCTGAAAAGGATGACAACTAAAAGAAAACAAATTTAAGTTCATTCTTATGCTTATGTAATATATACTTTTGCAATCATTAAGAAACAAAACACACACAAATCACTCATCAATTCTAGGCTCAACAAAATTCAGATTACTTACAAAATATCTAAAGTCCAGTAATTGTAACACCATTGCCAATCTACTTGTGTTCTATGTCAGGGGATTGGGGAGAAGTTGCCAAGTTTTTTTCTGGTGCAGTTTTTTTGTTAACTGGAAAGATTTAAGAATTAAATAGTATGCTTCCTATTTTTTTTCCTGAATTAGGAACCATCTTTAATAAGAACACACCAAGTCTCACAGACATAGAAGTTGTGTACTCAGCCATGATTCTGAGTGCTTAAACTTCTTGTTCTTCCATTTTCTAGTTAGCCGATGTATTTTATGGATTAAAACAAAACAAAAATCACCACTTCACCACAAATACTCTCTGGATCAATTTTTTTTTTTTTTTTTTAAAGTACCCTTGAAAACACTTTTTTGAAGAGCAGTTAAAGTTACCTGATTTGCTTGCCCTAGACCGATCTGAAGATGCAGTTTTCTGTTCTTCTTTCTCTTTTCCTTCTTTTTCATCTTTTCCATCTTTCTCTGATTTCTTAGAGTCATCCTTTTTGTCCATTTTCTCATCCTTTTTAATACCAGCAGACCTACAGATAAACTTTACTTTACTAGAGAGGCTAACAGAGCATATAACCATTCTCCTTGATCAAATCAACCATTCCAAAACTAAACAGCTCCCAAAATACTCACAACATCATCTGCCCTGCTGAGCTGATGTTAATGCAAACTTAATTTGCATAACACCGTTATGTTTAAGAAAAGCAACCAATCTTAAGCTGAAGTACTTTGAAAATGAGAAAAAACAGGTGATCCTCCTAAATTTTGGAAGAGTTGAGAGTTCTGGATATAAAGTTTTCTGCTCTGCCTATAAAGTTTATGCTTAGCACTGGGAGAGGCAGCCACCCAGAGAGAGGTTGAGCTGCATCAAAAAAAGCACATTTTATAAACAAATACTTAAGCACCTCATTCAAGCAGGCTGGCCAACAGAAACGCCTCCTTTGTCAAATCTTTCACAATTTTGTATGTAAAGAAATAGTAGTAAAGCAGAATTCTTTCAAAAGCAATAGGCCATGTGATAAAAACAATACTGAAATATTTGCAAGTCTTACTCTAATTTCAGACACTATGAAGGATCAAACCAGTCACTGTTTGATTTTGTCACATAGCCACATTTCAAATTAGTGGTCTTTAAATAAAGAAAATTAGCAAAATCACATTACTTCTCAGACTTGGAATCTGTAGAATGGTGTCTGTCTTTTTCCTTCCTTGCTTCACCTTCCTTTTTGTCTGAAGGCTTTTTCCCAGCAGGTTCATTTTTTGCCTAGAATGTTGTTAGCCAAAAATATTTTTGTAATAAGGACAGATATTAAACTTGCACACTTTTTTTTTATTTTATTGCTGCCACGGATAGCTACTGCTTACCTTTTCCACAGAAATCATTTTTCCATGCAGCTCTGTTCTGTGGAGGTGACTAATACACTTAGTGGCTTCTTCGGATGTTGACATTGTAACAAAGCCATAACAGCGAGCACCAGGACTGCGAGCATTTGTCACTACTTTTGCACCAACCACCTTAACCAAAAACAAATAAACGAAAAAACTACTTTGACAGATCTGTGGCCAAATTAATTCCAATTTGTTCATTTGTTTACCATTTAAAAGTTGTTCTATCTACTATTAACACAGAGTGCCTATCCACTTTTAATGGGAAGAAACATTCTTGGCTCACAGCACTATGCCAGCATTCTAAGATGACAAAATCTCTCACCTGACAAGCAGCAAAAGTTACAGTTTTAACCTGACCTCTATACCGTTTGACAAATAGTGTTCCAGAAGCGCCTTAGCAAGGCTACTTCCCAAAATATGATTCTAATAGTGTCCACACCTAAGTGAATAACAATACAAATTCAGCTGAAAAGGTTCGAGTATAACATTATCCTACATGTACTCACAAAAAGTTATAAAACAAGCATGGAATTTAATGAAGGGGAGGATTCAGATTATGGATGAGATTTAGATATAGTTCTGCTGTTAAACCAAACAGTGTAGCCATGCGGAGAAAACTTCATCTTTAAATTGCTAAGCAGATAAAGAAATTTTTTCTTTCCTTACAGAACATCTACATTAGCTTTCATCCAATGGAAACAATATCTGTGAGTGCACAGACAAAGAGTGACACAAACATTTATTATTATGGTCATAGAAGGCTTAGGAGAAAGGCAAGGTGGACATCTGAAACGGTTCTCTTTCATAACTCCTGGTCCCATGATGTTATTAGCACTAAAAAAACAAAGGGAAGCCTGTCCTCACAGACTGAATACCTCTTGAACCAGAGCTGTTTAAAGCAACACTACTACTGAACTGCCAGGAGGTAAATTAATAACTAAATTACAGCATGCTAGATAATCGCCAAACAGACTGTGTGTCCTGTCAACAACTGCTAAATTTTCAGATGAATCTGTGCAGTTATTCTCTAACTCCTGCATTTTATTTTTCCCTGTATTTCAGTTAACATTTTATTAAGAATAATGCCTTCAGATTAGAGTTTGAAAAGAACACAGGAGAGTTAACTACTTTATTGATTTGTTAGAGTACTGATTTATTAAAAAAGGCAAGAGGCTTAATTTTACATCACCCCTTGAACTCAACCGTTTTATTAATGGATATATCCCCTACATACCTTTCCGTACTTGCTGAAAAGGTTCTTCAAGTCTGTAGCTCTAGTAGATGAGGAAAGCCCACTAACCCATAAATTTCTGCCAGAACCACTACTTGTGCGACCTAGTATTTAAAAAAAAAAAAAAGTCACTAACACAAACTCATCCTACTTTATTTCTCTCTCTCATATCAATGCAATTTTACTCCTATCAACTCCATGACTTAATATCAATTGACACGTTTAAGTCTCCAAAAATGCATTCTGGAACTCGGTAACTGATTTGTATTTCTACAGTCATAAAGGGTGTTCAATTGCACAGATGTTGTCTTTGCATATTTCAATCACTTTGATGAATATTACAACTAGTTAATGTTATAACACAAGAGATACTTAAAACGTTGAAAGTAAAAGATTTACAGAAGTTAGGCCAACTGAAATTTATAATCCAAGCTTTGAAAGTCTGATTATGTTATGAAAGCACTGAGCCTTCACTGTATTAGCTATCTGCAGCAGAATCTACACACAGAATATAAGACTAAGGAGTTTAAGCTGTGATTTTCAGAGAAACCCCAGTTTGGCTAGCACCTTTACTGCTTCGTGAAGCTAGCGGGACACTCCAGCAGGACTACAACAATGAAGATATGCTCATGCTTATGTCATTCCAAAGAAACAACCACCACAGACAAGCTAATGAATTGAAAAAGGAAATGAACAACTATTCCATTTACTCATTTACTAAAACCACCTCACAAGAAATAGCAAGATTTGACCCAATAACATTGTTTTCAAGTAAACTGCACACTGTTTTTTGAAAACGTACCTTTCTCATCTTTTGAGATTATCTTTGTATCTGCATCCTCAACAGGGCTAAAGACAAAAGATCATGTTATTCAAGTAAATATTAGCAAAATAAAATTTGAGATCACATACACTGCCACTATATACCTACCAGTAAACTAGGTCTGAAATAAAAAACACCTTCTCAAATTTGTAGAAGAGTGACAAGAAATATGGGATTCATAGGCTTAAACGGACAATTAGTTCTGTTTGGCAGATGACAGAAATTAGAGTAATTTAAGAAAACAACCTTTGAAGGTTGAGGAAGGAAAGAAATCAAACCCTCTGTGTTTACTAAAGATCTGTACAAGGAGAAATACAACAGATTCTTTAGGAATAGGCTACAATTTCATCAGTCGTGGTGGCCAATTGAAGGAAACAGCTTATGCGCATCACTTAATGACCAATGAAAAAAAAAGATAGCATCTGGTCTAGAACGGAGAAAAAACAAACCTCTTTTTCTGATCACCGCCCTCACTGGCTGAGGACTCTTTAGTAGCAGGGGATTCCTCAGAATTAGCTTTGTCTTCTGTTTTCTTGCCATCTTCTTTGCTAGCTCTGGCTTCGGCACCTGCGCCTTTCTCCGCTGTTTCCCCACTAGAGACTTCCAGGCCTTGGGAGCGTTTGCTACTCTGATCGCTTAGGGTCTCTACTACTAAACATTCAGAGTCCGGTTTCTCTTCCTCTATTGTCTGTTCACTTGTCTCCCCTTTTGCTACAACTAAACGCTTTGCTTCCTTCCTTGCCAAAGCTTGTGCCGACTTGCTGTCCAAATCTAAAGCATCTTCCTCCAAATGAGCAGCAGCCAGAGCGTCCTCTTCCTCGGCTAGCCTCTTGCCTGGCACCACGTTACTTGCTTCCTGTGCACGTGGCTGCTCCACTGCTGAAGTTTCTTCATTAAGTAGTTCAGATTTACAAGTTTCCCCCAAAATGTCGAGTATTTTCTCATTTTCTACGGATTTAACAGGAATAGAATGGCACAAGATTTAATCACCAGGGAAATACAGCAATCACAAATGTGGAACTGGCATGGCTGCCACACTAACACCAAGAGAACTTGCTAAGCTACACAGAGATTGGAAAACCCTAGTGTACACAGTGTTAAAACTACTACCCTAACTGCACTCTCACAAACTACTGTATCAACCCTAAAATGTTACAGCGAAGAAAAATGCCCCCACAGACTTAACAAAAAACCTTCTGGCTGAGCCTTCATATTCTTCACGAAATCGTTCACGTCTGTTTCTTCTCTATATAGCTTCCAAAGTCCAAGCTGCGTAACTCAATATATCAATGCATTGCAAGTTCAATTTCCTAGTTTCCGTGAAATTCTTTTAGCAGACAGTCCAACATGAAAACTGGGCATCTTCTTATGGTGCATGAGTGTGTTTGCAGTCCAGAAAGAGTGTCATTTGTAGAAGATTCCCATGATGAAACTGTATTCCTTCTTCTGAAGTTCAGTCACTCTTTAAGTTTTGTTCAGTATCACAGCTTCATATTACCTGCACTCCTGTATTTATAGAATTACAGTACAGTGTGATATCACAAGATCTGTTTTATTTTTCAGAACCTTTAGATCATTAAGGCTCGTTCTTTAACTCCATTGTAGTTAAAAGAGTTCTATGCAACCATTTCATATTTGATGCATGTTTTCAAGCGGCAGTTAACCACAGATCTGGTGATATGACTGGGTTTCCAATCTCTATAACCCTGCATGACCTGGCTGTCCAGTAAAACAACGGATACTACAGTAATGCACTTAAAAAGCCAAACAGGGGCACAAAAAAAGATGAAGAATGAAACTTTTTCAAGAATTAGGGTTTGTTGCTATTAAAAACAAAGCAAACAAACAAAATAAAAGGGAAAAACAACAAACAAACACACACAACAGTACCTGGCTCCAAAGGTAGTTCTTCAATTTCCTGCAGGGAAACAGACAAAAGAAACATATCACTACCTTACTTAAGACTTTAAGTGTTATGAAACAACTGTTAAAACTTCAAGATCTCTTGCATTCAGATACATACTGAACACATTGTGTCATTTTCAAGCAAGCACATCTTTATATCTATATAGCACAGATATCTTTTTTTTTTTTTTTAATTCAGTAATACTTCCATAAACATATAGTACATTCAAACGGGTAAATAAAATCAGTAAATATTAGTGGTAGAGAGTAATGAGCTACCAAACATTGATGACTGTGATGCCCTCCCCTAAACAAAATCTTACAACTCTACTTTCTGAAAATAAGATCTCTAGAAATACCAGTTCCATCTGCAGTTACAGGTGATCTTAATACTCACTGGTCTGGAAATCAAGGCTCATAGTTCAGGGATAAAATCAATTTTATGTCAACACTGTAAAGCTACGTGTCTAATGGAAGTTAAATATAACACACGGCATTGTTTAAGTGTACAGAAAGAGATAACAAGACTCCCAACTCTACGCTCAAATTCAAAGGAACTTCTAGATATCTCTGTTCACGTGCTTAAATCAGAAAGGCATTTATTCCTGGTGTTTGAGGAATGAGAACGTATTACTTTTTACTTCCTGTAAATATAGAGTTTCAGCATTTACACAGTACGCATTATCCCTCTTTCTGTAAATAATTTTGTAAATAATAAAGGGACAGTTTACCTTTATCACAGTTAAATCAGATGAAACAGCATCTATACTGTTCCCAGCGTCTTCAACCTCTACCTTGAAAGAAACAACCAGAAATAATCAGGCATTTCATTATCTACAGAATGCTCTTACTTGAACAAGAAATTGAAAGATTTGACAATTGTTTTCACAGACAACCAGCACTAAGGAAGTATTTCTAACAATCAATGATGTCAAAAACTGACCGATTGCCTACGCATCTTCCACTCCCCAATGACTGAGTGAGCTTTCCCAGCACTTCCACAACATGCTGGTCTGCTCACAGAAACTTTTAAGAATACCAATGTTGTTCTTACTATTTATATGCAATTTATAGCAACAACACTGACTCAGAAAGCCTTCGTGACAGGAAAGAAACTAGACTCCGATAGCTTTAATTACTGAAAAGAACTATTTTTTTGGTATTTCAGTTTGAAAGGTGGTGTGGAGGGGGTGCCCTTGGGCATAAGGGATTAATCTTTTTGCACTTTTCAGATTCGGAGAAGAAAGGAAAAAAAAAAAAAAATCACACCCAACCCTGGAATTCTAAAAATTCATGACACAGTGCGCTCACAATTAATGATAACTTTCATTAAATGCCTCGTTGTATGTCTCAGGGAAAAAAAATCTCTTCACTGGGGTGGGGGTGGAGGAGGAGTTTATCTTCCAGCACAGATGGACAAATTCATAAAATCAATTCACTATCAAGACACAAACAGAACAACACAAAAATACTCTTAAAAATTGAATGGTGAGACCCAATCTTAACCACAACAACTAAAAAAAAAAGTAGGATATAGTTCCCAGTACGTTGCTGTTCAGCTGAAGTTAGTGATGTAAACAAAACAATGGCATTTGTATGCCTCACAGTGTCCTCCTAAATAAAGGAAAGATATGAAAATGGGAATGTAAATATCAAGCAGAGAGTTCAAAACACGACTAAAACAATGCTTTCTTGATTACTATTAACTGATATAGTATTCTGATGCATGCAAACAACATCTAAACATTTTTAAAATCAAGAATGCTATTTTTACAAACAGATAAAAGAAAAACAAAATAAATCAGTGATCACAAGAACTCACAGAGCTCTGAATTATTTCTACTACTCTTTAGGTACTATTTACTATTTAATTTGACAGAAGAAAAAATCTGATTCCACATATGTAAGAGATGCATACCATCACTACTGGTATTTCTCTTGATTCTTCTTTAATTTCTGAACATTGTGGGGATGCCTCCAAGTTGCCTACAGCATACTCTGTAGGCTGATCTGGAAGTTGCTTCGTTTCTGCATCAGCATTTTCTTTACTATCACACAGTGAGTCAAGAATAATATCAGCACTGTAATCCTCTCCGCAATCTACAGCATTTCCATTATCTATTTCAGCTTCATCTAACACACTAATATCCATCATGTCAATATCTTGCAAGTTATCCAAACTTGCTTCAACATCCTCCTGTAAAAAGAAAAAAAGGATGTATAATAGTCATTGTAACTTGAATGCAACACTATTATATTTCACCTCAAACAAGGCTTTACACATCTCAAACAAGGCTTCACATACCTGTCCATCTCCTGAATCCTCCTCCAGGCCATTGTCTTCAACTCCCTCTTCCTCTGGTCTACGTCCTAGTAATATTATGATTGTCAAAATGAAAAAAAGCCAAGAATGTGTATCCTTCAAGTTCTAGTCCTTTTCTCCAGATTAGGTTGCTAAATTGAATGGAATACCTATTTTTCCTTATTTTTGACAATTAGGGTTTATGTAGCATCCCAATTTGGTAGGTAACAAAGTTATAAACAAGCTGCAGTCCAAGATCCTTCATGAGATTTAAGGAAGAGCGACTCTGTATTCCCCGCAATATTTAGCTTAGCTGAGACTACAATCATTTATTATCTTAAGCTTTCATTTCTTTCCAGAAGATTCCTAGTGGAAGGGAGACCTCCAACGCACAACATCAGCAAACAGTTCAAGCCAAACAATTTAGCCAGATAAAAATTCAAAGCTTCACCACATTTAATTATAATCATTCATTCAAACTAGTTATTCTGTTCATCTCCAATATAAAATCGAGTTTGAACACTATGGTAAAACAGAAAAAGCTCACCAACTGTCCTAAAACATAACTAATTTTAGAACAAAAGCAAGTCATAAAATGGAATGTTTATTTTTAAAGAAAGAGTCCTTTTCACCACTTAAAAGTTTTATATGGGGAAATATGAAAACAAAACAAAAAAACAAACACACACACGCACAAAAACCCCAACATCCTGCTTAAAAACTATTCTTCCAGGAAAGAAATGAGACTGTGAAAGACACATGTATAGCCAAGTACAGAGCTAGCTGCATCTGCTAGAAGTAGTATTTTTACCTTGGGGGGGCACCTTTTTAGAGTTTCTCAAAATAAAAGCACAATAACACGATGCAATCATCTAGTTTAAATATACTACTTTGGAACTATATATTAATTACTACTATGAATTCCCAAGAACTTTGAGAACAAATCAACAAATACTCGGAGTAGGAAAAAATCTAACTTTTTGAAACTATATTAAGTTCTATGAATAAATGGTCAATTAGTTTATCACCAAACCCCAGAAATCTACCTGCAAATGTGAGAAAGGGCCCCAGCAACATATGGCATTGAAGGTCAAGGACTGAGGAAGAGACATTTCACCTGTGCTTAAGTTTTTCCAAAGTTCCCATTTGACTTCAATCTGGCTCAGCAAGTACTATATACTACAGTTTGGGGAGTGCAAAACATGTGGCAAGAGTGCCAAAATTAAGCAAAGACACTTTTCCAAAGTCCCAACATGACAGATAAGCGTTGTCAGAAAGATGAAGGGGACCTATTTAACTCCCCCTGTACCTTTGCTGCTTCTTTTTGGAGTTTTCTTGATGATATTCTCTGAAACCACTGGAATTTCATCAGGATTCCCCCCTTCCTCCTCAATAGCCTATTGGGGAAAAAAAAAAAAAAAAGATACAAGACTTTTATTTGTGCATTTCTGTTGAGTTAGGAATTGAACAACAGGGGAAAAAAATACCAAGACAAGAATCTTTTGCCTTGAATCATACGGAATTAACATCAATACACAATATAAAGGTTACCAGATGAACACATAGAAAGGAAAACCTCCGAGAGAAAACCTGATAAGCAAAGCAATGATATCCCAACCCTAAGTTAGCTAGCGCAAGCCAATCCTGTGTCATTTGGAACAGACATATGCAGTTGTGAGAGGAACTACCTCAGTTCTAAGCGACGGCAAAGCTCAGCCACGTGAAACAGCCCTACAGCTGATAACACGCCACATACTCCGGTGAGAACGTAACTCTAGCACGGCTACTACACAAAAAGGTAGAGAAATACACAGCAAAAAGCGCGGCGGGCAGATTTGGAAACACGGGCGCCTCACGCAGAGCACGAAGCGCAGTGATGCAGGAGAGCGAAGCCTCCAGGCCGCACTCCACGGCGGGCACGCTGAGCCCGCCAGCGGCGGCCGTTCCCCTGCCTGCGGGCCCCGGGCCCACACGCACCAAGCCCCGCCAAGGCGCCCCCGCTCCCGCCGCCCTCCGCAGCCGTTTGGCGCCATTTTCCGCAGCGGGGCCGCAGCTCGGCGAGCCCCGGCGCGGCGCCCCCGCTCACCTTTCTGAGCCGCTCCATCAGCACGCTCTTGTTCCCACCGCTGTCCAAGTTGCGGCGCCGCAGCTCAGCCCGCAGGTCTATCACGCGCAGCTCGCTCAGACGCCGCGTCTCAGGCTCCGCGCTGGGAGCTCCGGACCCACAAAGGGACACCGATTCTGCCTGCCCGGTCGCTGAGTGGCTCTCCGTCATGGGGCCGCTTTTCCGCCTCGCACGCACAGAGCTAAACACGGTTTAAAAAAAAAAAAAAACACACAACAACGAGAAGCTACCGCTGCAGCACAAAATGGTGG
>WBNA01000236.1:753541-771799 GCA_013398345.1 Nothocercus nigrocapillus | reverse complement strand
GGGGGCAGCGGGCGGTGCCGCGCTGGGCTGCGCTGGTGTTGCCGATGGGTGGTGGTGGCGGGGGGACCGGCTCCGCGGGTGTGAGGCTGCAGCGGTGTTTCCGTCTGACAAAGCCTTACACGTTCATAGAAAGAAACAAAACCGCAGGCGTAACGCTGCTGTCTCCAACAGGCCATTGAGGATGAAGGCGGCGATCCTGATGAGATTCCTATGACTGCAGAAATAAGCAACAAGAGAATGCCCAAAAGAGCTAGCAAAGGTACAGAGTCCAGATGAACAGAGTTTCTCGGTTTACAAGTAGAGGAAGCTTAGAGTACAATGTTGATTTATTCTGTGTCGCTAGATTTGTTTTTTTTTTTCCTTTTTTCTTCCTTCACGGAAGGCTATAAAACTCTGTTGCATTAGTCAGTGCGGGCAAAGTTAAACAATAATATGACACAAGAATACTTTTTCTATTTTGTTTCTTAAAGTTTTGCCTACAGGCTTCAAGTGTATTTTTAGTACTCAGGACCCTGAGTGCAGAACTGTGCCAAGCACAGAGCCAGCAGCTGCAGTGTAAGCTCCTGTGGAAAGTTCTGCCAGTACATATTAATCTTAATTTGCAGCACTCTGATTACTAATTTTCTTGCCATAACTGTATGTGGGGTTTTTTTTGTGTTTTTTTTTTTGTGTGTTTTTTGTTTGTTTTGCTTCTTTTTCCATTTTAAGTACAGTGAATTATAGTGCTCTCGAAATAAGAGTCATTGCACCCCAAATACAAATGTGTATAATGTTAGTTTTGTATTTGGTTTTGTAATTGTCTCATGTCTTGAAAATAAATTGTTCTGGGGTTCATTAGTCATTCAAATATATTTTGCTTCAAAAAATAAGTGCAGTGAAAGTACAGAAAGGACATTCTGTGCGATAAGAGGGAGGTTTTTGTGCTATCGTTATATAAGCATTCCTTTAAACACTTTCTAGAGAGTTTCATCTTTTTATGTACTGCAGTGTTGTGGAATGAGTGTGTAGGTGTTGAAAAATATAGTTGCTCACCTAACTGTGCTAGTCCTAGTTTATACTCCTGCCATTTACCTTCACTGAGTGGTAGATCATCCTCAGTTATCTCCAGACATAACTGGAGTTCTGAATCAGGACATTAATCACTATTTGCTGAAACAGACTCAGCCTTGAATAGTTAATTTAGCAAAGAGTACAGATATTACAAGACTCAGTATAGAGAAAAACTATTTCTTAGTTCAGTAATACTATTTTTAGGAAGAAAGCCAGAAGAAGAAGGCATTGAAGACAATGGACTGGAAGAAAACTCCAGAGATGGGCAAGTAAGTGATACTGTGTTTGCAGTTACTAAGCACATGCATCATTTAAACTACAATGAATATACATACACCCTTTCTCTTTCTATAGGAGGATATTGAAGCAAGTCTGGATACCTTGCAGGATATCGACATGATGGATATTAGTGTGCTAGATGAAGCTGAAATAGATAATAGCAGTGCTGTAGATTGTGGAGAGGACTATAGTCCTGATAATATTCTTGATTCACTGTCCGATCATAAAGACAATGCTGATGCAGAAATGAAAGAGCTTCCAGATCAGCTAATAGAAAATGAAGTAAGTGATTAGATGTCTCTACAGTTTTCAGAAAGTAATTAATAAGGATATGGCCACACAAACAAGTTACTTCAGAGTAATGTTAGATGTGAATTTAATGTAGATTCTACTTCACATTAATTACTCTGGTGTCCTACTCTTTAAAAGGTAAGTGCTCTTGCATCCCTTAGAGGCTTAAAGTGGTCATAATAGCAGGGTCATAGCATGGTTTACCTTGCACTAACTTACCCTTTTGCTGTGAAAGTGATGCCATTGTTCTGGAATTGAAGGTAATATATTTCTTTTCCCATTTATATGTGTTTTAAAGTATACACAGATACCCTTCCACCTAGCTATTTCTGTGTATGGGCAGAGAGGGAGAGATGTTTACCATGCAGAATTAATGTAGACATCATTTCTGCAAAAATAATGTCCAAGTTGAAAATACTTAGGTCGTATGCCTTTCTAATAGAGATTTTCAGAACATGAAGATCTTTATGTGCTGATTTCCTTTATTCTGACAGTGCTAGTCTTCTGACATGTGTGCTGGGGTGTGTGTCTTTTTTAATAGCAGAGTGTCCTCCTACTTTATGAATACAGTAACTGTTTTCACCTCCTTGCCATTTTTTGTTTTGGACCTATCAAGACTGTCTCCATTGCTTTTGCATTTGCCATGCGAAGAATGCTGTCACTGCAACAACATCCTGTTAACCTGAAAGGCAAATCTTTAGTATTTGAGCTGTTATGAATCAGTAACTGATAAACCTTTAGCCTTAAAATCATGTCTTAAGGAAAGAACACTTCTGGGATGTTTTGTTCTTTGAAAAGTTGAAAGCTAAGTTATTGTCATTTCTTACTTTTTTTTTTTTTCAGTTAGAAACTAAAGAAGGAAAAAGGTGGGAAGTTATATAAAGTTACCAAAGAACCGTATGTTAACGTATTTCCTCTCTGAATCAGCATAGCTTTGAAGGTGACAGTGTCATTTTGAAATTAAAATCAAAGGTAATTTAAAAAGGTACTCCTTTGCTAATATCATCAAGAATATGTATATATTATTCTTCATTCTTGGGTAAAGTCCTGAAGTAGGAAATAAGATATTTGAGATATTGGAAAACATTTCCTATATTATTCACAGGGAAAATGAATGAATATAATAATAATTCTCAGTAAGCTAAGTTTGTTGTTGTTGTGCTTTTGTAAGGAATGTTATAATTCCCTTTTTACTCTTTTAGGAAGATAATGATGAAATTGAAGACAATTTAGATGCCTCCTCTTCTGATCTAATTGAAATGAAGGTAAATTGAAAATGTAGCTGTCTTTCAGATTAACAATATTCACTCTGTGCTCATACTGCAAAAGAGCAAATGTGACAGAATAAGATACTTTACCAGAATTTAGCCCATAACTGGTCTTACTTAGATCTACCAAATCAAGATGTCATCTGTTTGTCTCCAGTTTTTAGTTTGCTATTAAGACTTCCTCCTGCTCTACTTCTGTGGCAAAAAAAAGTGTTTTTGCAACAGAATGAAAACTGTGCCCCCAAAAAAGTATTCCAAAAATATTCTGATATTTTCTTTCCTTTTGAAAAGTCACACTAGTTTGACTTTTAAAAATTGTTTCGTCTTTCTCTTGCCAGTTATATGAAGTAGTACAAAGATGTAACATATTTTGTTGTTCTTGCTGTTTTCACTCTGTAGTTGATGTGGTACACAAATGCTTTGTTGCTCCATTTGTTTAACGTTCCACATCAGCTACCAGGACACTATTGTGGTTGAAACTTTGATTTGGCTTTAGTTTGAAAAAAATATATAAAATACTCAGTTCAAATAGACTGTGACAACCAGAGTGAACTGTAGTAGATGAGTTGTTTAAGTCTTCCAAGGGTGGTGGTCAGATTATTTTTCTATGTTGCAATATACTTTTACAAAATCCTGATTCTGTGTTCATTTTCCCATACAGCAAACAGAGAAACTACACTTGGAGCCAGGTACTGTTAAAGAAAAACATATTCCTGTCTTTTCAACTAATACTTTTTAAACCATTAACTATAAAAAAAAAAAAAAAAAGAATACCAAAAAAAAAAGAAAACAAAAAAAATATATAATTTGTATTGTTTTTATAATGAACAATCCAGATCATGCAGGGTCATAGAGATTGGAAACCCAATCATATCCCAGATCTGTGAAGTAATGCTTGTCATCTTTGAAATATTTTCAGTGAAATGAAATGGTTTAAAAACCTGTTAAACTACGTAAATGAATTTAGAGAAGCTAATCACAGTCTAAAAACTAAAGATTCTAGCTGTGAACAGATCTTGTGATATTGCATACAGCTTAACTTTGTAACTGAGTAGAGAGCAGTGAAAGCAGGAAAAAGATATTGTAGGGCATTAAAATTTAAAGTTTAGTTACTGGATACAGAAGAAAGAAGAGAGTTTCTTCCTGGAAATTCCATACAGATACTTTTCACTTTCTGGACTGCAAACACACTCATGCACCATAAGAAGATGCCCAGTTTTCATGTTGGACTGTCTGCTAAAAGAATTTCACAGAAATTAGGAAATTGAACTTGCAATGCATTGATATATTGAGTTACGCAGCTTGGACTTTGGAAGCTATATAGAGAAGAAACAGACGTGAACGATTTCGTGAAGAATATGAAGGCTCAGCCAGAAGGTTTTTTGTTAAGTCTGTGGGGGCATTTTTCTTCGCTGTAACATTTTAGGGTTGATACAGTAGTTTGTGAGAGTGCAGTTAGGGTAGTAGTTTTAACACTGTGTACACTAGGGTTTTCCAATCTCTGTGTAGCTTAGCAAGTTCTCTTGGTGTTAGTGTGGCAGCCATGCCAGTTCCACATTTGTGATTGCTGTATTTCCCTGGTGATTAAATCTTGTGCCATTCTATTCCTGTTAAATCCGTAGAAAATGAGAAAATACTCGACATTTTGGGGGAAACTTGTAAATCTGAACTACTTAATGAAGAAACTTCAGCAGTGGAGCAGCCACGTGCACAGGAAGCAAGTAACGTGGTGCCAGGCAAGAGGCTAGCCGAGGAAGAGGACGCTCTGGCTGCTGCTCATTTGGAGGAAGATGCTTTAGATTTGGACAGCAAGTCGGCACAAGCTTTGGCAAGGAAGGAAGCAAAGCGTTTAGTTGTAGCAAAAGGGGAGACAAGTGAACAGACAATAGAGGAAGAGAAACCGGACTCTGAATGTTTAGTAGTAGAGACCCTAAGCGATCAGAGTAGCAAACGCTCCCAAGGCCTGGAAGTCTCTAGTGGGGAAACAGCGGAGAAAGGCGCAGGTGCCGAAGCCAGAGCTAGCAAAGAAGATGGCAAGAAAACAGAAGACAAAGCTAATTCTGAGGAATCCCCTGCTACTAAAGAGTCCTCAGCCAGTGAGGGCGGTGATCAGAAAAAGAGGTTTGTTTTTTCTCCGTTCTAGACCAGATGCTATCTTTTTTTTCATTGGTCATTAAGTGATGCGCATAAGCTGTTTCCTTCAATTGGCCACCACGACTGATGAAATTGTAGCCTATTCCTAAAGAATCTGTTGTATTTCTCCTTGTACAGATCTTTAGTAAACACAGAGGGTTTGATTTCTTTCCTTCCTCAACCTTCAAAGGTTGTTTTCTTAAATTACTCTTTATTTTTATACTTCCAAATAAAAATCTCTTTAAGAATCTGACTTCCCTTATTTCTTGTCAGATTTCTTAAATCAAGCATACAAAGGTGTGTTTTTGTTTGCAAAGCTTTTTCTGGTAGGTATTTAATTTTAGCATTTTCATAATTTATAGTTAGTCATTTTTCTTTCTGACTTGAATAACATGATCTTTTGTCTTTAGCCCTGTTGAGGATGCAGATACAAAGATAATCTCAAAAGATGAGAAAGGTATGTTTCTTTTTGAAAATAAATATTAAAAGTCTTAACAATTGCTTTGGGAAGCTGTTTTTGTACTAGATGGTGTCTTTTAGAAGCAAAGAATTGGAATCTATGCGGTTTAAATACACAAAATAGGCCTTCTCTTTCTGGATGTTATTTATGCAAAGAAAAGTTGAGGTCAGCTTTATTTTTTTAATGGATATTTCTAAGAATATCTGTATTGTGTACAATATATATAAATACTGTATCTGCATTTTGATCTCCAAAGGAAAGACACTTGAGTAAAGATAGCATGTTAGAAATCTTTTGAAAGAAGTATTTCCTCTCAGTGAAAGCAATTATGAAAAATTTCTTAAACCTCCAAGCAAGATAGTGTTTGGCAAAAATGCAGATAGTTAGGCTGAGACCCTCTTCATGTGGTTTGTAGAAGTCTGGAACTGAACTCTAAAGACTAATAAAACAGTAAAGATATTTCAAAGGAGACTGGAAACAGTATCCCAACTTACGTGCTTCCATTTGACAAGCAAGTACTAAAATTTGAGTAACTCAGAAACTTTAGAAAAGAGATAAAGATTCTTTCTTGATTTCTTGGAAAAAGAGAACTCAAGTGGTAGTCACTGAAATCATGGAAAAGCTGGTTGAACTTGCTTGTCACAGTTGAGTTTATGGATATGAGCCTAAGTCAGTCATTCAGGGCACTTCACCAGCAGCCAGCTCCTATTCTCTTTCTCTCAAGCACCACAGAGCATCTAGAGGATGAGCAACCTTGTTGTGTTATCTAAGACGTGATTTTGCTTTAGAGATTTGTGTGCCGGTGTTTGAGTTCATCTTGAACTCTTATTTATCACTAGGCCTTGGGTTTTTGAATTTTGCAAGTTTGTGGCATTTCTATATGCATATGAAAAAAATCCTAGCTCAGATGTCAAGTTGGGAGTTCTGCTATTCTTATGTAGTTAAATTAAAGCAGGACTTTTCTGACTCCCTCAACTGAAGTGATGAGTGAATTCTTAGTACCTCAGTTGGAATCCATGTGAACTGAAATTGAGAGAGAATTTTGTGCTTTATGATGAATGTAATTCCTTGAGAGTTACGGTTCATCTGCATTCCATCCTCACTGCTGGAGGCAAGGAGGATAAGACAGGAGCACAGAAGGGTCCTAACACTGTTCTGCAGACCTTGCAGCTCTTCAGCCTTTTCCTGTGAGTGCATAGTTAATTGGATGTACCCAAACAAATTCTAAAGAGCTGTTGTTACTCCAAATAACAAACTATTTGGATTAAGGCATCCCTGAAGAATGACATAACATACTTCTGTTGCACCTATCAAAGACTGAAGATTCTTCTTAAAAATGGGCTTCAGTACTAATTGTCTTTAGGAATATGAAACATTGGGATTTTGTTTTGTTTCTTATTAGGTCGCAATGCTAACAGTTCTAATAGAAACTTTTGGGTGAGTGGACTTGCCTCCACTACCAGAGCTACAGATTTGAAGAACCTGTTCAGTAAATATGGGAAGGTAAGCCTTCCAGTGTCTGCACCTGACTCTGTCTCAATAAGAATTCCTTGTGTTCCTGCCCCTGTGAATACCAGTGAAAAGAATGGAATTACCAAAAATATGGTGGAACAAGAAGAAGAAATTTTCACAAGTTCAGACTAAGTGACTCATTATGCTTTATTTTATTATTGCATCTTCCACTGCTAAATAAAAGTAAAATTCCATTTCAGGTTCTTTATTTGAAATAGCTAATGGCTGTTTGAATATGTTTCTGTCTCCTGCGATACATTGTCATAATATCTGCACTTTGGTGTAGATTGGGTGTTTTTAGTATAGTTTTTAATGAGAGAAAAAATGGCAAATTAAATCTTTTTTTGTTTATCTGTTAAAAGTGGATGTTTCATAAATGATGATTGACAGGAATAAAGCAGATGAGAAATGGAGCTTGCATTTCTTGCTGCTAAATGGTACTCATTACAATGAAGTTAATGCACTTTTCTTTCTTTTGGAAAGGTGATTGGTGCGAAAGTGGTCACCAATGCTCGTAGTCCTGGTGCTCGCTGTTATGGTTTTGTTACAATGTCTACAGCTGAGGAAGCAACTAAATGTATTACTCATCTGCACAAAACAGAGTTACATGGGAAAATAATTTCTGTTGAAAAAGTGAGTAGTTCCTCAAAGATCTCTCTTCAGCATTAGTTTGTACAAACAATTGATACCAAGTTCTCAGTTGCTGATGTGCCAAATAAATTTCAGGCAAAGAATGAGCCTGCTGGGAGGAAGCCTATTGAAAAAAAAGAGGGCGACACGAAGAAGGAAGCAGTCAGTGAGAGGTACTGTTATACAGATTCTTTGTGGATGTTCTGCTGTTCTTCAGTTTAGGTTGATTTGTCAGGCAAAACAAAGTTATGTTAAGAAATCTCTGTGGTAAATATTAAAAGAGGTAATCTTTCCAACTTCTACTGCAAGATACACTGCTCCTGATGTTCATTCCCTCCCTTCTGTATTTCCATTTTGTGCTTTAAGCTAATCAATGGAATCTTGCATTTTGAAGCACACCTTTTAATTTAGCTACATTTGCTTATCAGAAGAGATTGTGGTACTCTATTGTCATAAATCTATGGGAAAGCCAATTTGAGAATTTTTGATCAATGTGTTACTCTGTTTCTTCTTTAAATCCTATTCGTGAGAACAGGCCTTCCTGATGTTAATGCCATCACAGTTAAACAGTCAGTTTGCCAAGATCCTTTTCCCAGAACCTGCTATTCTATAGCACTACACTTCTTTTCCCACTTGAGTATTAGTGAAAGTAGCTTAAAGACATAAAATCCTTTGCTTTCATTTTTTTCTTACATAATAAATCCTATTAAATGCTATTTGCTGCCAGACTTTTTGCCTGTATTTCACCTAGTGCTCAGAAAGTCTTGACTGTTCACTGTGTAATACTAACTTCCTTGTGTTTGGCAGCAGAACCACAAAAATGCTTCACAATTGCACATCATAAATTCTCATGTCATCTTATAAGAATCTCAGTGTTGGTGGGGGTTTGTTTGTTTGTTTTTTCATTATAGTGGAATTATCCAAATCTTGGCTAAATTTTTACAAAACTGCATAAGTGATCTGCTTGTATTGCATTAAAGCAGAAGTTGTAGAAGGAAATCTGTAGAAATTAGGATCCTTTTAGCACATCAGAACTCTTTTCCATTATTCTGTTGCTAGCATTTTTTTTCTCCTTTATTTTTCTTTTCTCTTACTCTATATTACTTTAATCTGTGTCAATACCTATCTGTAGAGATGGCAGTGTTAAAAGGGATGAGAAATCTGACCAAAAGGATGATTCTAAAAAAACAGAAGACAAAGATGAAAAAGAAAGAAAAGATAAAGATGAACTGAAGCCTGGTTCATCAGATCAGCCTAAAACTACCAAATCAGGTAATTTGGCTAATGTTTGTTTTGTTTTCTCCAAAGTGCGAAAGACACAGTTAAATGTACTCGATTGATAGCAGTTATTTTCAAACTGCTGGTTTGGGGAATGTTTTGCGGTTCTTGGGTGAAAATGCAAATAGTGAAATTTGCAAGTGTAGGGAGGGTAACATTATTTCATCCTTAACAGAAGTATTTGGAAAAATGAGATTATTTTTGAAGAGAGGATTTAAGTGCCTGTTTTGCATTTTAGAGGTTATGACTTCTAGCACTGAAAGGAATGGCCTGTGTAATAGAGTTCTTTCCCTCACCCCCATCCTCTCTCTTTCCTTTTAACCTCCAACTTATTTAGGAAGTAAAGGAACAGAGAGAACAGTAGTAATGGACAAATCTAAAGGAGAACCTGTTATTAGTGTGAAAACATCAACTACATCAAAAGACAGAGTAAGTAATGTTTCTGCATAGGAACACTATACATAAGCCTTTCTTAGAAATAGATATTAAATCCTGCTGATGTACATGTCAACGTGATGTACTACATGTTTACACGTACTGTTTTGTCTGGTGGGAGTTTCTATAATATTGATTAAGATCTTAATTAGTAAAATACTTTTCCTATGGTTGGTGCCATATTCAGCGGTGAAATCCAGCCAAATTAAATGAGGGAACCTAAGTCTTCTGTGTTAATATATGGTGTTTCTGCCATGTTAAAAAAGCACACCTTTTTTTTTATGTGGGGGCTAAGCTTTGGCACATGCGTATGGATGGAAACAATGCTTAGATATCATTTGTTACAGTTTTCCTTTTGTAAATGTACTCCCTTAAGTTTTACTATTTCAATATTAAATACAGAGCATTAAGAGTCAGGATCGCAAATCAGAGAGCAGAGAGAGACAAGGCATTGTGCCATTTGACAAAATTAAAGCACAACGAAAAATGAGAGAGGCAGAACAGCGCCGGTAAGAGCAACAGTGAAATTGTTTGGTTCCTTTTATTCCCTCCTCCCCCACCCCCCCCTTTTTTTTTTCTTCCTAGAACGAAGATAATTTTCTTTTAATTGATTAAGAAATGAACGGTTTTGTAATTTGTGTTCCATTTGTAGTTAACTATGTTTGTGGGTCACCTACCTATTGAACTGGAAAGGCACTGATTGATTGCACTATTGTTTTGAATATTAAGCTTGAAATTCTTTGGTCTTTTTTCCATTTTGTAGATGTTGGGTTTTAGGGTGGTTAAATATGCTGCTCTCCTTAGCAGAGAGTACATTTGAGTAGAGAAGTAATAATTCCAAACTCCGTGCAATCAAATATAATTGGAAAGGCGCCAGGAGGAGGGTTATCTTTCTCAGAATAAAAGCTTGCCTAGTCACATTCACAGTCTCCATAGCATTTGAAATAAAACAAGATCAATACTTTTATATTTAAGTACATTCCATCTATGGATAAATTGTGGGATTTTTCAACAACTGTTCAAAGTTTCCACTTTAGATCCTTTTAGTTAAGAACCTAACTCAAGTAATTAACTACACCTGGGGATTTTTTTTTTTTTTTTTCTCCCTTTTCACGTTGTTTAATAGAGGTTGGAGGTGGTAATGGCTATACTTCACATTCCTTGCTAAAGCTAGGATCTGAATTCCATGCTGAGACATCTTCCAGTCGTTACAAAACTTTGCAACTTACCTAAGGAAAGTTGCATTGGGTAGAGGACATGTTTCATCTTTCTTAATGGAGAAAGAAAAGCTATCCTAACTAGATTTCTGAGCTGCAGTGGAGTCCTATTACTCAGCTTACCTTTCCTGCTTCTTTACAGTTTGATGTTATATTTGAATAGAAGGAAATAGCTTGGGGCATTTGAACTGTACAGGATCATTTTCCCCCACAGATGGATACTTAGGGAACAATACATTCCGTTCCAAATAAAGTAATTCATGTGTATGTTAAGTGTCTGCCCTCTCTGCTCCCCTCCCCTACATGAAACTTAGATGAATTGACCCAACTTCGCATTTATTGTGAATTTAGTTGTCTTTTCCGTTAAACTTAATTTTTTGTTGAAATGTTAGATCTGAAACCATTCTTTTCTGTTAAAATAGCACACGTGAGCGTCGGGAAAGACAGCAGCACCTGCAAACTATCCGGGAACGAGAAGAAAGGGAGAGGCTTGAGATTGCTCGTGAGAGACTGGAAATTGAAAGACAGCGTCTGGAACGAGAGCGAATGGAAAGAGAAAGACTGGAGAGAGAAAGAATGCACATAGAGCATGAAAGGAGAAGAGAACAGGATCGCATTCAGAGAGAAAGAGAAGAACTGCGGCGCCAACACGAGCAACTGCGCTACGAACAGGAACGTCGATCTGCAATGAGAAGACCCTATGACATAGATGGCAGGTAAAGCCAGCGAACACAGGTGGAAAACGTGTTGCTGCTAGGTTTTGTCTTGTCAGCTGCGTTATGAAAAGTTACCTTTCTCCTTTTGTATTCTCTCAGCTTCCAGTATTCTGCAGTGGTCAGTTGCATTGAGGTGGTCACGTGTAATAGCCCCAACAATCTACCTCACTGAATATGTCCCATTTTGAACCTACATGCTTCTGTCTTACATGGTTTGGAAGGAGAGAACAATTTCAAAAATCACTGGCTTGACTAAAATGAAATAATGATCTCTCTCTTAGGAGAGATGACCCATACTGGCCAGAAGCAAAACGAATGTCAATGAATGATAGATACCATTCAGATTTCAGTCGCCAGGATCGCTTCCATGACTTTGATCATCGGGATCGTGGCCGTTATCAAGATCATTCAATAGACAGGTTGGTGTTGCACCTTCACTGTGTTGCCTGAAACCAAAAGGCAAAAATGTATTTCATGTTGGGTTCTGCTGCCTTTTCTGTACTGTTTGTCTTCTGAAATCCTATATAACTTTGTCTCTCTGAAGCGATCTGTACTATGCTATGAGTTAAACCTTCTGTCTGTCAGGCTTGTTATGCTGCTTCAAACTGGTTTTGGTAGGATTCTGGGGAAAAAAAAAAATAATGCTTTAGGTGTCTAGCATTTTCCACCAGGAACTTATTTAAACTGAGAGTATTGTTTTATACTTTAGGACTAACTATGTTTGCCAGCAAGCTAAAGTGTGTCATAGCTTCCATGTATTCCAGCTCTTTGTTAGCATTACGTGGAAACAGGATTTGCTATCTGTGAAAGTCTTGCAGTAATTGGTTTGTTATAGACTACTGTGTATTTTACTGATGGAATAACAGAATCTGGTTTGAATTGGCTGTTTGTAGGAGAGATGGATCAAGAACAATGATGGGAGATCGGGATGGACAAGTGAGTTGCTTTTAGAGACTTGCTTTATAAAACTACAAAGTGTCTAATTTTTTTATAAACCCGTTTCATTTTTTTTTTCAATTTCAACCCATTTTTGTTATGAACTCCTAACAACTAGATTATGTAGACTGAAATACATACCCATTATAAGAATATTGTCCTTTTTTTGTAGATAAGGATGAAATGTAGTTTGAATACTTGTTATTATGAAAATCAGAGATAGTTATTTTGACATTCTGTGAATGAAACAAGCGAAGCATGCCAAAGGAGGTAGAATATTGCAAATGATTATGGAGAAAATGCAGATGTACAAAATACCCATGGAAGTGAATACGCAGGTCACAGAGGAACCTTCCCTCTACTAGGTCATTTGGAAGTAACAGCAAAACTGATAAAGAAGTTGGCAATTGGCAGAGTGGGTGGGAGGGAAAGGGGGAGACTATCGGGGCAGATTCAAGCAAGGAGAGGTGATTTTTGTGAAGTCTTGGAGTCCTCAAATGCTGGTGGCTATGCTGTGAGATTGAATAATTGTGGCTGGGTTACTTCTAACAATTACAGAGCCATGGTTGGGCATTTCTAAAAACGTTCTTTGTCTTTTAGCATTATCCAGATGAGCGTCATGGAGGACCAGACCGTCATTCAAGGGATTCTCGGGAGAGCTGGGGAAGCTACGGATCTGACAGGAGAATGAGTGAAAGTAGAGGGATTCCCCCGCAGTCCCGGTTAGTATGCATGAGAATGGTTTGGGGGGGTTTGTTGTTGTTCTCCTGTACGCCTAGTGAATATTTTCATGGGTAGAGGTTGGATGCTGTTTTGAAAGCACACTTTTGCTTTATCCAAGCTTTACCCCTGAGTCTGTTCTTTTTGGATGGACAACAAATGAATAGTTCCTTAATTACCTTTGCATCAAAATGGCATCTTGGCTTGATTTGTTGGTTTTTGTTTTTTTTTAAACAACTTCATATCTGAAAGTCCTCATGGTTTCAATTAACTTTTTCTATGTTTCTGTTAAGGCTTCACATTTTCATGGTAGTCTGGCTTCATGGTTTGTAATTTGTATTTGTTGGCAGGACCATCCTATCTGCCTTTGAAAGGAAAACAAGTCAGTAAAAGATTTGTACTTTATTATTATTATTCTCTAAGTAAATGGCCTACAAAATACAACAAAAATATGATGTCAAAACAGCAAAATGGCATACTTGAAGAAAGAATCTGAGGAATCAATATAGTGTGAAGTGGGTTAAGAATATCCAGTTATCTTGTGTGTCATGGTAGGGAGATTGTGTAGGCAGCCACTTACTAAGACTTGACTAAACAGATGTCCAAAATGAATACAGGATAGGTATGCATCTTGGTGAAAACTTTGAATATGTTTGTGACTGTGGTGTTCTATTTTGAATCTATTCTGAATGCTCCAGCTAGCATAAAGTTACGTGGATTTAATACCTTTGCAGGGATGGACGTGACTGGGGAGATCACGGTCGAAAGTTTGAAGGACATCAAGATCGTTCGTGGCAAAGCAATGTGGATGGAGGAATGATAGGACGGGATCACGAGAGGTGGCAAGGTATGCTTTGGGCACACGAGCTCATTAGGCATGCGACCTCTAGCAGAAATTACAGGCATTATTAGTCTTGGAGATAAAGTGAAATTGTTACTGTTGCTCTAAAGGAAGCATGTGAACTTTTGTAGGTGGAGGTAGAGGCAGACCTGGCCATGTGATGCATCGGGGAGGCATGTCAGGGTAAGAATGTGTTGAGGAACAAAGCACTCTTTCTTGTTCCAATTTCCCTTCCCTTTAAAGGAAATCTGTTGTATTTAAATTATCAAAAAAAAAAAAAAAGTGATTTTTTTCTCTCTCCACTTGATTTGTTATTTACATGCCAGAGCATTAAAAAAATACTTCTGTGCTTTTTATCTACTGTATTGTACTCAAAAGAGTGAAAAATTGTGCAGGAGAGGTAAAACATGCATTCTTTCAGCCTGACAACCAAAGTCACAAGAGAAAATTAAAATGCCTGAATCTCTTTTTTTCTTTTTTTTTTCTTTTTTCTTCTTCTCCTTCCCCCCCCTCTTTTTAGGCGTGGAGGTTTCATGCAAGGTGGCAACCAAAGCCAAATGATGCATGGAGGAGGAATGCAAGGAGAAGGATTTGCTGGCCAAGAGAGAGCAAACAGACCCAATGATCCACGTTTCAACCGTCGCTACTGAATGTGTTTTAATTTTTAATGCAAGATGGCAACAGAAATGAATCTGTTACCCAGGGTTACCATTAATCGTAACTTATGGGTTACTTTAAGTGTAATTTTTTAAGCTGCTGCCATATTATATCCTTAAGCCAATGTGAACTCATTTGTTTTGTAATATGTTGTTCATATCCCATTTAAAATGTTTGTTAATGAAGCATTCCATTTTCCATTAATAAAAACAGTTTACAGTTAATTGCTTTGTTTCAGAAGTTTTGGAAACCAGGCTGCCTCAGCTATATGTTAAACCATACCATATGCTTTTTTTTTCTCTGAAAGATAACATATGAAAAGGCTTTGCCGTTCTCCCCTTGTGCTTTCAGTAAGAGCTCCCTGAACTACACTTGACATATTTTGTTACTTTAGGAACCTTAAAATTAATTTACAAATTCATGCAAGAATGTTAGTTGACCTCAAATGTCAGAGTTTTAAGAGCCTGTCCCTACAAAATGTGGTTTGCAATCCTGGAGGACAAGTGGTGGAGACTCTGAATTTGTTAGTTCTTTTAGACTTGTTTTGAATCACATGACATTCACCTTCAAGATCAATTCAGATTCAGAAACAATTGTTCAGATGGCAAATTTGGAAGCTTTAAAACCAGGGTTATATAGTATATGTAGTATAGAATCATCACTTCAGTAAAACTGATCCATAATTGCTATTGAAGTCTCTTATCACTAGAATGGTAGAAAAAATAATTGTAGCCTGTGAGCTAAAATCAACTGCAATACAAAGGGAAGTTCCAAAGTCTTTTATTGTAGCCCTTGCATGGTTGAGCTGCCCTCTCAAGGAACGGACTATGCAGCATCCTAAAGGCAAGAGAGCTTGAAGACAGCCATGAATGCTGGAAAACGTGTTCATTTGACAAGTTCCTTCACATACTTCCAGCCTTCCACGGTGCATTCACAGGCCCTGGTAGGAGCTACAGACAAGGCAGACATGACGGTCTGCACTCCTGCAAGGAAAGCAGAAGGGAGTTACTCCGAGAGCATCTTTCAAGCCAAATTTAACAACAGTCAGTACTCTAGCATCATGGATCTCTCTGAACTCACGCTGAAAATCTAGCTTTATTTCAGAAGCTTTCAAATACACTGAGGCTTGAACAATCCTTGAATTTTATCATCTTGATAGACCCTAAACCCCAGGAATTCTAACTTCATGACCAGCATAAGGGAGAGAGAATTAGAAGATTAAAACAAAGGACTGAAACTTGTCTAAGTTTCTTTTTATTCTTGGCCCTACCACAGATTCTCTGGATGGTTTTGGACAACTCACAGTATTTGTGGACTGTGTTTCCTCTTAATTACATTTGTTGCACTATAAAAATTCTGAATTAACTTACTAGGCATTTATAACATGCTTTGTCCTTCAAACAGATTCTCCATAAAGCTAGCAGTACTAAGAACACTCATCCCTTCTGAAAAGATCAGAAGTTGATTTCAGATATACTAATAGTATTAAGAATTTATACACTCTTTAACCTTTACCTGAAGGTTGAAAGTTCTCAGAAGTGATTTTTTTCTTTTTTCCCTCTGGTTTCCTCAATATCTGTGATAATGAATTACTGTATTGGTGCATAAACTGTATCTAGTTCTTATGGGGCCACAGACTCTCAAAATTCAGTCCCATGCCATGGAATACTTTAAAACCTGCCCTGGGGCACAGGTAAAGCAAGTTTTGTAGGGAGAAGAAACACCAGCTCCTTCAGTTAGAAAAAGCAGACAGGCTTATGGGAATATATTCACCTCCTCACTACAGAGCTGGAAATCAAGGTATCCAGAAGTGAACTGCCCGAAGTCACGCAGTGAGTGAATGGCAAAACCAGGAACAGAACATAATTCCTTGGTCCCAGCCCAATGCTCCTCTCACCAGATTAGAGTATCTACCAGCCCTTCTTCACCATTCAGTATAGGAAGACAGTATCAAAGCAAGACTTCAGGTTAATATCACTTTCCACCCCTTACTCCATTTCACAATTTACTGAGAAATTATTTTACCTTTATTCCAGGAGTTAGAGGGAGAAAAGTCAAATTTTGGAGTGGGTGGAAGCTATAAAAGAAACAGAGACAAAAATATCAATCATAACACAATCCACATCACCTTGGAGAAGCCTCTTAAACTCAGATCTCAAAGAGCTGTCTAGCCTCCCTAAGCTCAAAAGGGATCAGACGAGACTTAAAGTCTCGTCTTTATCTTTCCCACACAATAAGGTAGTAGCAGAAAGTAGTATTCATCCCTTAGGTGCTCCTGAAAAATATCCTCACAGTTACCTAAGCTGTTGTCTTCTTAAAATTGTATATTAATCCATGATAGTCTGCAGCATGGAAAACAATTTTTAAACTTTTAAAGCCTTCTCCTATTCTGAGGATTTTTAAAACTAACGATTACTCAAAGATAAGGGACTATTCAGGTAATTTGTGTTCAGCTTGACTGTTACGAGCTTCATAAAGTAGTTCTTTAAGGAAGAGAATCTTTTCATTAATTTTTGAAAAGCTTATAGGATATTCTGATAAATTCTTAGGAATACCACTACATGGTGACATATCTCTGGATGGGCTTTCTATCTCTTTTTCAAATAACATCTACGACCAATTGCTCTTCCCTATGTTTAAAATTTTATTCTTCCTCCATTTCAATCCTTAAAATATTCCCAGCATAAACTCCAGATTCAACAGCAAAACTCCTGTCAACATCATTGAAACCGGAATACTTTCCCAATGCTTTCAGAGAACGTCCTTGGTTTGCTAACTATATTAATCTGCACACTCCTTACCTCCCAGCCAAAGTAATTTGTCCATTCTTGAATAGCTGGAGGAAGGGCTTCTTGGGCTTTTTTGAGAGCTTCAGCACCTTGCACCCCACTGCCCAGCAGCCCCTGATCATACACCATGTAGACAGCAGCTCCCGCCAGGCCTCCTTTGATGACAAACCTTGAAAGAATCAAAAGCAGTACGAGAGCGAGCTCAGTTCACACCACGTGTATCAGGGTACCTTTCCCAGGAGGTTGTAACACTCAAAGAAGCAGCATTTATAGAGCAGTTGGAAGGTCATAAACATTTTACTGTAATGTCTCATTACTGTCCAAAAAAAATGAAAAAAGCAGCAGCAGGAAGGTATCCAGCAAGCCCCTCTCTCTTTCTACATCGAATATTTCCCACCAGCCCCTCTCAGCCATAACCAGGTTCACGTATCATCAGCGATACTTTTGAAGAAAGCAAAAATGTGAAAATATCAAAATGTGCCACTCTGAAAAATCTGAAAATCATGACAAAAACTCTTAAAAATATGAGAATAAAGAATTTAACTGTGGGTAACAAATCCACGACGGTAATTGCCTGGTTAGTAACTACTCAGGCTAACCGGACAGACACCGCCGTGCCAGACGGACAATCTTTTCTTAAGCTCATTAGAGTCCCGTTAGCATCTGGCCGTGCCAGCTCCTGCACTGCTGGTGCCTTAAAGGGTTCCCCGTAGCATGCACGATGCGAAGAGACCAGCAGCAACTTGACAAACGGAGGAGCGTTTCACCCTTACTTATTTTGTCGCTCCGAATAAGGGAGCATTTTTTAAAAAAAAAAAATCCCAGGGAAGAGCGATTCCCCCTTTCCGAAACGAGCGATCCAACGCCCGGCAAACAAGAGCTAAAGCACAAGCAGCGGCCGGAGCCGGCGGGCAGGGCCCGGCCGACGCTCGAGCGCCCGCGGGAACGGGGGGTTTCCCCGCTGAAGGGCCCCGCTCGCCCCCTCCCGTTGCCAACGGGCACAAGGGGCGGCCCGGCCGGCGCCGCGACCCTCGCCGGGGTGTCCG
>WBNA01000236.1:725289-752722 GCA_013398345.1 Nothocercus nigrocapillus | reverse complement strand
TAGTTTTAAATATGTTTGGAAAATGTTTAGCAGAACTCCTGAAAACTTTTCAAAATTTGTCCTCCGTTCCCTCTAACTGCTCTGTCTGCAAAAGAATTCCTAAAACTAGCAAAAGAACTCAGAAAATATAGAGAAATTATATTGGCTAGCGATGCTCAGCTTGGTAAATGAATGTTGTTAGTATTTATTAAATTCTAATGATAACTTAAATTTTGAATTATCCTTCTGTAGGACGAGCTCTAAAGAGAGAGAAATACAGAAATAAATCCCACACCTTTTTGCCCTGCCTTGTGTGTTTTACATATGGCTGGCATGGTGGGATGCCCAAGCGTGGAAAAGAACGTGTAAATGTAAGTTGACGGTGTGCTTTTGTTTCTGTGCTGTTTTGTTTTGTTTTTGTGGACAGCTGCAGATGATTTATGGTGTTGAGGGAAGAGATAATTTTTAAATTAATTTTGCATTTCATTCGCATTTCAGACTTGCTGCATTTCGATGCCAAGTATATCTGTAAGAATAAGATATAGAATGCAGCAGTAGAAATTGCAGAAGACATTTACTGTAATATAAGACTTTAAATTCAGGATTTACATGAGGAATCTGTGCTGGCTCCACAAGTTTTTGTGGATTGTTCCAATAGGGACAGACATTTTAAAAATAATTTCCTTTGCCCAGTGCTTTTAGGCTAGGCAGAAGAGTCACCCTTGAGCAAATGAATGGCTGGGAAAATAGTAGCGGAGAAGGCAGGGACATGGATGATTTCCTGAAGACCCTTCCAGACCTGTTTTTGTGCCAGCCCTGCCCCTGTGTTCCCTTATGACAGCAGACTTGGCTGCCCGCAGCCCTGCTGCTTCCCTGTTTCCAGGGTTGCTGCCTCCGAAAAGGGAGTTCCTTTGCCTTGCATAGCCACACCGGGACCTTGTTAGATGAGTGTGAAACATTCACAGGACTGTGGTGCCTCCTTTCTTTAATAGGGAAAAGCAACTGCTGTGTAGCTCTTTATCAAAGGATTGAGAGCTCATGTGCTTCCCCCTCTTCCTTTCTTGCCAAAGATGGCTCTGCCCCTCAGTGGAGAGATTTTTCAGTCTCTTGGCTCTCTGATTCTACCCAGCATCTTAGATATATGCAGGACAGAAAATGACTTTACATACCTCATGCAGGTTGGACTGCAACAGCAGGAGGAGATTGCAGCGTTTCGGCTGAGGTGCTCTGCTTCAAGACTCCTTTCTTTTTCTTCACAACTATGAAGGCAGTCGGAAAAGTGCTTTGTGCTACGGGAATTGTAGCTGGGCTCCTGGCTTTCTTCTGGAAAGACACTTTTAATCCAGGTAGGCTTACCAGCTCTAGCTAAAACATAAGTCATGTGAGAGAAGAGGTTGAATTTCAAAACACTGACTAGTCTTATGGTTCCCTGTGGTCTTAACAGAGTTTATTGGCCCTCAAGCACTGTGTTGCTCCCAAGACCAGAGAAAGGTTTGGAACACATGACAGAATGGTCTAACAGCATTTACAAAGGAAGCTGCTGTCTATGTAGGGAGAAAAAAAAAAAAAAAAAAAAAAAAAAGGCATGTACTTTGCCACTGCCTTCCTATTTTTTGTTTTGCTAGCAAACTCGATGGGGGCAGAGGCCATCCCCTTATGTGACTAGTGCTCAGCACAAAAGGGCTGATATTGCTACAAAATGATGACAAAGAATAAATAAATGATAAGCAGAAGGCAGGAGGCTTAGAGCCTGGTCTGTGTTCTTTCTATAACCAATGAAAACTGACATAATCCTTGAAAGATATTGATCTAAGAACCCAAGTAAAGAGCATGTGACTGGGCTGTATTACATAAATATGTTGTCATTCTTTGGGAATAATAGACAGCATTTTTAAGTACAGGCATTATACCAAAAACAAAAAGATGCAGTAATAAAACAATACAGTTCTTGGGCAGTTGGGCCTGGGAGAGTGTTTCATGATAACCAATCCATGCCAGTCACAGGTTGTCATGTTTTCTCCCGCCTTCATGGAAGAATATTGAGCTGAGGAGGAGGGATTAGCTAATTTAACTCCACTGGGCTGTTTGATTTCCAGCATGCCAACTACTGTCTGAGCAGAGAGGGTCACACTGATCCTCCTACCCCATGACTGAGTTGTGAACCTGAAGTTGACAGGATGGAGGAGGGAAATGACTGCTTGCTGCATGATCGAGGGGACGGGTCCTAGCAGACTGCTCTGTGCCTGGGTTTGTCAGGCTGGCCCAGTTCTCCTGTGGCCCAGGCTGAAACAGATTGCTATGGCTGACTACCTGAAAGGAGGTAGCAGCCATATCAGTGAGGAGGCTACAAGGAGGAGGCATTATTAATCTCATGGCTTATTCAGGTCAATCCTATCACTGGTTCTAAAGAAGCATCAAGACTAATAAAATTTGCACTATTTTACTTTAGAGCCCTGCTGGGTAGCTAAAGGCAGCTATTCCATGTTTTTTTTTCACTTGTTTTGCCTCTCCTCTTTCTCATTAATAAGAGAGCTTGTCTGGAGCCCGTGTTCTCCTCACTGGAGCCAGTGCTGGGATAGGGGAGCAGATGGCATATCATTATGCCAGCTTTGGTGCGGAAATTGTCCTGACTGCTAGGAGGGAAGCTGTGCTGCAGAAGGTAAGAACTGTCTTGTATAAAGGAAGATATAAAGAATTTGGGCCTTTAAAAAGAAAGGGTGGTTGAGGGGAAAAGGAAGGTGATGGAGTAATATGTTTTCCCTTCAGAAATGTTGTTGAGCCCAAACAGCTGAGTTATTTTTGACTTTAAGAACTGCTTTCTGAAGAAAGTTGGAACATGCCAGCAGCATGTTTTAAGCCTGATTTGCTGTCAGTGTCGTGTACAGCCATTCTCTACAACTGATCTCCATTCTGCTCTACACCCCATCTCCCGAGTGGACTGCCTTATCTGTGTTACATACACCAGTGCCATTTGCAACATCCCTCTCCTTTACCAGACAAAAAGAACACTACAAACTGTGGAGGCACAGCGAAGAAGGGTGCTTGGCCTCTAGAGGAAGAGGGGTGTACAGTGCCTGAGCTACAATTTCTGTGAGATATTATGCCACTTTTCAGAGTCCAAACAAATGTATTCACAGTCTTTTCTTAAAGACTTCAGCCTTTCTGCAAGTCAAAAATTTTACCTGCTTGAATTGATCAGACTCCCTTTGTAGCGTACAAAATAGAGCAATATTTAGAGAAGATACTTCTTAAATTGTGGGGAGAGATGACTTTTAGGGAATGTTCTGCAGTTGGAAGTGTTGCAAAAAGAGGGACTTAGGGATAGTGAGTGTAAGGGTGTTTCCTAAGAATATTTCAGCAAATAGCTAAAGTGCACATCATTACTGGGCGCTTTCACATACTCATGTATTTTAGAATAAAGGAATAATTGAATATAAAGCATAACCATGACTCCAGAAGAATCCTCCTGGAGAGGAGGAGGAGAAAAAAAAAAAGCCTTTTGATGGTGAACATTAACCCTTTTCCAAGGTAGATTGCATCTGTGTTTTACCAATAGTTACCTTAACTGGTCTGGTTAAACAAATAGAGATAGATTTGAAATAAGAGTGTGCATCTGTTCAGAATTCACTCTTGCTAACTTAAACGACAACAACATCAACAACAGCAAATAAAGATGCCCAGCAAAACACAGGGCCTTACAGTGTCTTTATTTCTGTTCTCTTTCCCCCCACTCCATGTAACTTAAATCCTTGTGAGTTTTGTTTGTTTGTTTGTTTGTTTGTTTTTTTGTTGTTGTTGGTTGGTTGTTTTTCTAAAGGTAATGAAGAAGTGCCTGAAGCTTGGAGCAAAGAAAGTCTTTTATATCACTGCAGATATGTCTTCCTCTTCAGAGCCTGAAAAGGTGGTCCATTTTGCTGTCCAAAAACTGGGTAAGCAGAAGAAAAGTGGCAGATGCTGAAGAGAGAGAATAAATTTTGCTGGTTATTCCAGTTTATATTGTGTCATTAGGGAACATTTTTGATTGGACTTAATGTCCCTTTGTCCGTTATTTCCGTGTCTGAATTACTTCATTATGTTCTTGGTTTTCCTGACCTAGGAATTGTAAGAAACTGTGGGCATGTATGCTGGGGTACTGGTGATCTGCCAATCTAGCAGCCATCAAACATGCCATTATTTTAACCCCTCGTCTGGCATTTCTTCTGGTGATTTCACACACACGCATGGCCATACCAATCTTGTTTGTTTGTTTGTTTGTCCTTTTGCAAATCTGCACACCCATAGAGTTTAACATAGAGTCTACCATCAGAACTATGTGCCCTGTCTGCATTACCTTGAAATATCATTTTGGAGAGCTACTGTCAGAGAGGGATAGATTTTCTTCTGTTTCTACTCTGGAGAAGTAGGCAGAACTGCTCTCAGCTAAACATATTTTGAGCTTCTTGGTGGTAAAGCACTTTCCAGCCTTTCAAGGGAAGGACTGGTTGTTTCAGCCAGTAACTGGTTAGAGGATGGCATCTTTTTTTGACAGCTTTTTCTCCTCTCTGCAGGGGGACTGGATTACTTGGTGCTGAACCACATTGGCATGACCCCTTTCCAGATGTGGGATGGAGATGTGGAACATACTCGCTGGCTCATGCAGGTAAGGTTTCCCAGCAGCAAGAGCCCACATGGAATGGGATGGGTCTAGCTTCTGGGACAGCATCAGGAGACTTGAGGGCTAAATGAAGCCTACAGCAATGGTGGAGACCGAGTGTTTTATTTCACTCATGTTTCAAATAAAATGGATTATAGGCTTTGTTACTGGACTAGGTGCCTTGCCAGGTATGTTGGTGTATATGTGTGCAGAGGAATGTCTGGGAGGAACTTCTCTGCTGCCCGTTTACCTCCCGCTGGCCTGGTACTTTCAGGTTTTAGCAGAATAATCCCTGTGGGATTACTCTGCTTGTAGGAGGTTGTACTGTATGTGTTGAGTTCAGAAAGGGCAGTAGGCCTTAAACGCTTCCCACCGATCTATGGCAGGTGCACATGTGATTGCAGAACACAATGAAACACGATTTTTTGAAATGATGTTTGTTCCTGAGTGTCTGTTTACAGGCATGGTGTTTTACTGTAGATCACTTTGGTGTCGTGTTTTGGAAGCACTGAGACAAAGAGATATTTTCCTGATTGTTTGCCTAATGAGATAAGGTGGACCTTATTAGTTCTACTTCATGTTGGAAAGTCTGTTTGCTGGAGAACCAGAGATCATAGGTACAAAAAGTCCTGTAAGTTACAGAACAGTCAAGCTCAAAAGAGAGGCTGAGGGTTAGGCTTCATTGTAGTGTTATTTCACAGTCAAAAGAAACTTAGGAGTAAATCAAGACACTACTGCTATCCTTATTGCAGAATAGATGCTGCAGTGTATAGAATAGCATATAGAGAAACAAGAGACAATTGTTTCTCGTTGCGTATATGGAGTCAAGAAATCTGTATGGTAACGTTTTGGAATAGCTTTAGCTCTGACTCTTCTCAATGCAGTGTTCCGTATCTCCGGAGATATCATCTTTGCCTCTTAGTGTTTAAAAAAGCAAGTCCAAGCTATACTCCTTTGCATTCTAACTGCTTTTTCTAACCACTGTATTGGCTTTCTGTCTCATGCTGAGCTTCTTTCCAAACTCTCCTGCTTCTTCTGTGATTCTTTTGTTGTTCCAGGTGAATTTCTTCAGTTATGTGGCCCTAGCAACAGCAGCTCTTCCCACCCTGGAGGAGAATAAAGGCTCTCTGATAGTTGTTTCTTCCCTCACAGGTTAGTGCTTATAACTGGTGGAAGTCTGGTATTTTGGCAATCATGGTTTTACAGCACACTGTGTTTTTGTGTCCTTGAACACATTTTCAAGTGCATTTTTTTTATAGCAGTAAGCAGGATGGGGCCTGGCTTTCTAGAAGATCTTTTCTAAGTTGCATCATTTTGCATTCCCTTGGAATTTTGCTCTTCGCTTGCGAAGTGGCCAGATCTGCCTGCTTGACTCCCTAGCCCTCACACCCAGGCTCCTCTATCCCACAGCTTTGAGACCTTTCTCCTGCTCTCTAAAGCTAGGATTTGGCCAGCTGCGATAGCTGCATATAACTATCTGCTGTGCGGGATGGAAAAGCAGGAGAAAGGCTGCAGGGCGTGCTCAGGGGAGCCGTAGTCACCATATGAAAGCTTGTACTATACCCCTTTTCTACCTCGTGACCTAATGTGTTTTGGGGATGGAATTGCAATGCGTTGCCACATGACCTATTGCGTGGTAACACCTGGCCGAGGTGGGAAGGTAATGGGTATGTCATCACACTAGGTTTTTTGGTTTGTTTGTTTTTTGGGAGGGTTTGTTTGTTTTGTTGTTTGGTTGGTTTTATTTTAGCTCAGCAAGTGACCTGGATAGTATATAGATTAAAGGGTGTTTCTTCCCCTTACCTGCCTTTGTGACTGTTTTCCTGGGATATGCTCACGTAAGGTGGTGTCATTTTCAGAAATGCCTGAGAATGAATGGAAATGGAGAGAAATGAGTTGATGTAGCATTGGCAAAGCCTCTGTTTTTGCCTAGATCCTTCCTTCATGGCACTGTTTCCTTATAGCTGCTTCCTAGTGTTTCCCGTTCTCTCCTTTTCAGGGAAAATTCCTACTCCTTTCACTACCTCTTACTCCGCCACCAAGTTTGCACTGGATGGATTCTTTGGCTCTCTGCGCCATGAACTCGCCATGCAGAAGAAAAACATCTTCATCACACTCTGCATCCTGGGCTTGATTGACACTGACATGGCATTAGAGAAGACCAGGTATGTACTTGGAGGAGGATGCAGGAGTCTGGGAAGGAGTGTATCTACAGGAGCTTATCTCTTCTTGAGAGTGTGCAAAGAAATGCTCCACAACTCTGTTTAACATAGTGTGGTCATCTAAGAAAATGAATGTGGAAAGTGCATCTGCTTGGGGATGTCATGAGGGTTGTGCATGTCTTCCATCGCTGTGTGAAACAGGAGCATGCAGAACCCGTTTCTGCATAGTTAAGACCACAACAAGTATTGACTGACTTGAGTGATGCTCTGACGGTTTCCTTGCAGGGGCAAAGTGTACCTAGCTGCTTCTCCTGCTGCTGAGGCTGCCCTTGCCATCATCCGAGGGGGTGCGACGCGGCGGCAGGAGGCCTTCTACCCGTGGTGGCTGGAGTACGTGTGCCGCTTCAGGGACTGGTTCCCCAGCCACCGGGACCAGGTTTTACAGAGTTTCTACAACTACAGCAGCCCCTGAGGGAGACCTGGACTCCTCCCATCTTCCTTCATGATCCCTTTCTACCAATTACAGTCCCACCTCTCCTACTGTGCATCACTTTTGGTCTTCGATGTCAGCAGGAGTGAGGCAGTAGGTAGTGACAAAGTAACCTTAGCTCTCTTCGTAGGACTCTCCCTGGACTTGCGCGTATCCCTCTTGACAAGTGCCTGCCCACACACTCTCACTTCTCAGCTCCCCCAGCCCCAGGATTAATTTCTGAAGCTTCTGATTGTGGGGAAAAAGACGAGCAGTGGCAGGATGAAGGACAGGAATTAAAGCTAAAGGTGTGGAAAAATGTTACAGGGAAGAGGGACAGAGAGGAGGTCTGTAACATTGCTCCCTGTGTATGCAGGCAACTGAGACATCCTTTCTCTGCCCTTTCTGCCTTGCGTCCTCCTGCATCCCAGCTGCTTGTATCACAGTCCTAAATCAGCTCCCAGCTTTTGCTGAGTGTGTTTTGGGGAGGTGTGAGCTCAGCAATTGGGGTGTGAAGAAGTTAAAAAGTTCAAGTCAGGATTCGGGGTAAGTTTTATCTGTAAGTTAATTATCTGTAAAGCAAGGTCTAGCACTGCTGACAGGTCCAAGTTAGAGCTGCAGCCTCATTTGGCTTCATGTTGATTGGTTGCATGTCTCTAATCGTCTATTCCCATTACCCTGCAAATGGAAGGCTGCCAAGCATTAATTGTTGGACTCTTGTATCTAGGTGGCTCTCCATCTCAGGGAACAACTTGCCTAAATTAAGGTGTCTATCCCCGCATATATATGCTTGTGCACGCACACGCATGCACATGCATAGACATACATTCTTCACACAGCGCATGTTGCATTCCCTGTACCTGCACTGTAACCTACAAACCCTCTCACTGCAGCATATGTAGACAGAAACATTCACCACGTGCATAAAGATACCTACTTATACTATGGTGTATATCACACCATATGCACAAATATTCAATACAGCGCCACCGCAAAAATAGGTATCTTAAGCACACATTCATCTCCTCTAGCCTCTAGTCTTCTCGTTTAATGTGCGTCTTCCAGGAGTGGCCATGTGGATTTATTCGAAAGTTAGAACAAGGGTCTGCTTCTAATTTGTGGTCACCTCCTCCTAGCTATGGTTAATGTGGCCCACAGATGGGAGAGGATCTGCGGAAGTGAAAGAGAACCAGGCCACATGTTGTGAGGGAGCATGTGGAGTAGTGTCAGTTTGGTCCGAGCAGAGCTTTGGGTGGTGGTGTGCCTTTGAGATGGAACCACGGATGGATGGGAGGGAAACTGAGGCGTTTAAACCAGGCTCTACAACTTTTCTAAAAGTTTTGGCAAGTCTGCTGATCTGAGCACGGTTTGGAGCAGCTGAGGCTCAGGTGGTTTCATTTCCCATTTGCAAAATGTAATTCTCATTTAGGCTTGCTGAGTGAACAGGAGGAGCTGGGATAGAGCTTCTCTGTTAGACTGGAAGCTGCAGAGACCCTAGATAGCAGATTACAGCATAGCAGATAGCAGAAATTAAAATATTCATTGCTAAAATATGTATATTTCTGTTTTTGATCTGTAAATGTCTGTACATTCCCTGGACATGTTTCCCACCTCATTATTTTGTGGACTCCAAAAGCCTCCCCATCTCCTATTGATAGCATTTTAATCTCTATTTTTATTAAACCATGTTTTTCATGTGTTGGTGTCGCCTGCTGATGCTTCTTCTGTATAGAAGGGTTGCTGAATTAGCCTCCATGAGTGTGGGCCTGTGGGCAGATGTTTACGGACTGCAGGGGGCCTGTCAAATCAACTCTTGCTTTCTTGTTACAAATGCCAAGATTGATTGTCGATTCCTACAATGAACAGAAGGGATGTGGAGGGAAGTCTTCAAGAACTCTTAAATAGCATACTTTTGCCGTGGGTATGTGTTGTTCTTCATTACTTCTTCTGGCTAAGAAAAAGCAGCTGCTGTTTGAATCCTCCTGGTTTGGGGCTGCTCCTCTACGGAGTCGTTGTCTATGTGGTTTTTTGGGTTGGTTGATTTTTATTTTTTTCTTTGATTTTTTTTTTTTTTTTTTTTTTTTCTGGGAGGGAGGGGATGTTCGATTTGTTTTCTGTGTTTGTTTTTGTTGTTTTGTGTGTGGTTCCTTTGGCACCCTCCCCTCTTTCTCCTCCCTCTTGCCCCCAATGGATCTTGGAAGTCATATCAAGAGTCTCTGAGAGTTGAACATGCAGTAGAAACTGGTCAACAGATCTAGAAGTTTTGGGGCTGGGTGGGTATTATATCGGGGTTGTGCAAAGGTAAGGAAGTCTAGAATGGAGGGTGCAGAGAGCTGCCGATCTCAATGTTTCTTCAGTCTTAGCTGATCATTTCCAAGGAAAGAGAAAGCAGGTTGAGTTGGTAGTGTGAGTGCATCCCTTCTCAAGGAGAGGCAATGTTTTGATTTGTGCAAAACTTATCTGGGGAAGAGACTCTCTTTGCCCCCCCTACCACTGCTCTGTTGACTGCTAAGGGCTAGATTCAGTGCGATCCTGTTCCGAACAGAACATAAAAACTCTGTGCCTGCAAGAGATGTCAGTGCAGCCCAAATGTGCATTCTGGTTACTTCTATAGCCTGAAGTGGGAACAGTGTGTGGGGCTTTTAGTTGCAAGTATTTCTTATTCACAGCATAGCACCAGTCACCAGCTGGATGTATTGCTGCTTCTCTATGTGTCATGGGCCTTGGATTTTGACCTGACAAAGTTTTCTGTGGCCTTATGTGGAAATGATAGGAACTTGCCGCAATTCACGTCGCCTGTGTGGTTTGAACGCACCCCTCCTAAAAGGACTCATACACCTGCTTGTTCCTCAGGTTTGCAGTAAAGACTATGGACCAGGCACCACAGAACTGCGTGGAGGAAGAAGGAGGCATCAAAAGTTGAGCTAATCCTCGATTTCCTAGATTTCATTCCCCTTTCATGTTCTGCTTTTCTTAGCACTGTTAAATAAGGCTTTCAAAGCAGCTTCTTGGAAAAATCCCAGCAAAAAATGATGCTTTTGCACCAATCCAGGGCCATGGCAAATGGCACTGGTAATCACAGTGTGTTCCTCACCTGCAGTGCAAAAAAAGAAAGGAGTTTGCGCTCTCTATTTTGCTTGGCTGAGTTCTCAGCATTGACTAAGCACGTAGATGTTCTTAAGCCTGGAATCTGCACACAAGAGCAGTACCTGGTTTATATTTTGCTCTGCTAGAGTTGGGCAGGTGAACTTAGCCATTGCAGTTGGGGTGATAAAACAAACTTGTGTTTTGGGGGTCAGATCTTATGAATGGAATAAAAAAAAAAAAACCCAAAGATAGCCTTTTAGCACCTGAAACACTGTGTGCTGCACAGAATAAGGCAGGATTGTATCTGACAGGACTTGGGCTCTGTCATCCATCCTTCTGTGAAATGCTTACCTGATTGCACAAGTGACTTGCTGAATGGAAACAGGCTTTCCTCACCTCAGGTTTTTCATTGTCTTCAAGTATAGGCACTATCTAAAAGCAGATGCAGCTAACACATGAAATAAAACCCCAAGTTACTTGGCAAGTAAAACTTTTATTAAATAAATTTAAGGGTTTTTTTTTTCTTTTTTTTTTTTCTTTTTTCAGACCAGAGTGAGGAATTTGACACTGATAAAGCTTGTATCTCACCTGTGACATTGTTCAGTCACATCAGTAACTGCGAGGGAAGAAACTGATTGTAAATGCTTATCTAAACCAGCTTGACCTAGAATTTCCAAAGTGTTTTTTTTTTTTTCTCTCTCCATTTTGCATTTGTTGGTCATTTTCTTTTTTGTTCAAAATTAGATGAAGTTTAAACTTCATGAAATTACTTGTAGCAGAAATAAAATACATTATACAAATCACATACATAATAGATGTTAAGTATAAAAATGGTATTTACAGTCAGTAAACATGGACTGTTGAAACACACAGACTTGCACTGCTCCATCCATCTTTCAACCTCAACATCAGATACAGAGGGGTGGTTGAGGAGATGTGAATGTACTTACAGGACTTGTCCAGAGACAACTGAACAAAGGGAAACTGGAGGAGGGTGAGAAGTGGCTGAGGTCCTCTGAAGCCCCCAGATCTCTCCTTAGTATCAGTTTCATCGACCTTTCTCCACCAGCCCTCTGTTCATGCTTACACATACATGCATGCGCGCACACAGACACACACACACACAGGAATGTTCTTGGTACTTTATCAAACTCTGAAATACTCTGAAGATTTTTTTTTTCTTTCTTCTGTGTTTTGGTAGAAACTTAGGGGACTGTTTCAAGTGGTTAAATGGATGCACCATTTCAGTAACACCCCCTTCCCCACTCTAGGGATTTTTGTTAAATCAGGCTTTGAACTATGTTCTGTGCTTAAGTGTACAATATCTATATCTATGCTGCATACTGTATAATCTGCCCTTTGAAGGGGGAGGTGGAAGAAAAAAATGAAATATAGCCCTCTTTTGTCATAGTATCCTCCTCGTGTTTGCTTGGAAAAAGCTCTGCAGAGGGTATAACAGGCAAGTCCCCTTGTTAAATTTTGCAGGACAAAAACGTTCTGTTCAGCTTGGAGGTTGCAAGCGCTTGCTAACCAGCTTTAGATTATTTCCAACACGTGGAGGCAGCGTGTAGCCCCTGGGAGGCTTCTGTCACTCTATTTTGGTGATGGCATTTGCTGGAATTCTCTCATCTTCTCTTGCCTTGATGAAGAAAAATTTCCCATTACCATGGAGAGCTATGAAACATGGGTCTGTGCCACGCATGCAGATGCAGTACAGTTCCTGTAGGTAAAGGGATTTCCTGTGCTTTCAGCCTAATCCAGGAGTGTTCGGGATAGGCTTTGGCATGAAATTCCAGGAGCTTGGTCTGCAGAAGCCCTTGGAAGATTAAGACTGAGAGCCGTTGAGATCCTTAACCAAGCTGGTGCTAAGGTTGGTAGGTGAGTGACTCTTGAACTGAGCAGCTCGCTGTGCCCCAATCTCGGAGGTATGTAGTTTTTTTTTTGTTTCTCCTTGCATCTTGCTCAAATTGCGCAGGGAGACGTGCTCTCCCTTGCTCTTTGTCCGTTCTCCCAAAAATTCAGGCCTATTTGCAGTGCCTCCTGGGGAGACACTGCGGCAGAGGCAAACTCTGTGCGTCCAACCCCTCTCGCAAGGAGCCAGTCTCTGAATGGAAAAGTTTGGTCCTGTGAGTCACTTTAATAAAAAATAGAGACTGTATATTTATATTTATAATTATCTATGAAAGGGAAGGAGACGGGGTGGGGATGGCCAAGGTCCCGTACACCACTGTGGTAACCTAGAGACACCCCTCTGGGTTTTCCTGGCCTGGGTGCTCCAGGCGTACCCTGAGAGGAAGAGCTTCGGCTCCCCAGGTCTGCTGGTTTTCGGGTGCCTCTGCTACGCACCACATCAACAGCAAATGCGTGAGTCCATTGTGGCAAAAAACCTTCCCGCTGGGCGGATTCGGAGCCTTCCCTTCGGTTACGTGGTTTTGAGGAGGCAGCCTGAAGGCGGATGGGGCGGGTAGGAGAGGAGCAGAGGAAGGAAAGGAGTGACGTCGAAAGAGTTCATAAATTTATCGGCCTCTGTAAATCAACCTGAAGCAGAAATTCTTCCTCTGGGCTTTCCCTTCACCTGAACAGAAAAGGGTGGGGGAGTTAGGAGGTTGGGACGACGCGTGTGCAGACCTCAGGCTTTGAGCTGCTGCTGCTGCTTAACGGTGGAGAGATGGGGCCCCGTATAGAAGGGACGAAGCCCTTCCTTGTTCCAGCTTGGCCTGGCAGGAGCTAACACTTCAACAACCCGCGGCTTCCGTGGCCCTCCATAGCCCCACGTAGACTCATGAGCTTCTGGAGGTGGTGCAGCCTCCAGAGGAGGCCGTGCAAGGCTCGGCTGGGGTTGTAGCAAGCCCTCCGAGTACGAGGGTGCACGCAGGGCGATGGGTGCTGCACACCCCAGTGCAGATTCCGCTCAGCAATTTCCTCCAAACCCTTCCACGGGCCTCCCGGGACAAAACCCTCCCCAGGGAAGTTGAGCAAAGAGGAGCCAGCTGCCGGGGAGGACACTGAACCACTTCCAGCCATGACCCTTCTTTGCGCTACTTGCAACGGATTGTCCCTGCGTGCCGCGGGGCCGCTTGGTCTCTGTTGAATTGCTCTCCCAGGCTGCCCCACACAAAGCACGAGGACGCCTTTGTGACTGCCTCAAGGACTTATTTTCTTTTAATCTGCTTTCTACGATCTACGTGAATCAGGTGATTGTCCCTCTTACCTTGGATGTGTTGTCCACGTAATTCCAGGACACTTGCCCCAGCTAAAAACAAAACTATTGGGTTTTTAGATCTTGTTAGAAAGAAGAACGTATTTGGGGAGGGGTTGGGCCCCTAACATCACAGGCGGATTATTTGAGCCTTCCTGGCTATTGGAGCCCTTAGTTCCCGCCGGAGCTATGCTGTCGCAGTACTGATTTCCAACAGAGCCACAGCCAGTACCCAGATGTTACTGAACGGGACCTAGACCCAGTGGATTGACTTCCTGGGTTGACCTGGCTCATCACTATGAATTTTCCAGGCAATCACAGGGCTGTTTGATCCTGGTTACCCTTACTGGACCTGACCCTGCCCTGCAGATTGACGACTTGGCTTGACCTTGGACCGTCCTCCTTTCCAGAAAGTTGCCTAGTGACCTGGACTGTCGGTTGAATCTGGCTCCCGTCTCCAGGCCTGCCCTGGTCGCCTTCCTTAGCTATGGTGAGGGTGGCCTCTTGCTGGCAAGGCCCCTGCTCTGCCATCCAGGCTCCCGTGCTCAGCTTCCCATCCCTTCGGGGAGCTACCTGCCCCTCGGCAGCGCGCAGGAACGGCGCTGTCGGGTTGCTCGCTTTACCTGTGCTGCAGAAGTGACTCCTGCTTGCTTGCTGCTCTCAGTAGGGATGGTTGGCATCTTTGGGTCGTTTTAACTGGACCTTCAAACGTTTCATGCCAATCTGGAAGCCGTTCATGGCCTGGATAGCAGTCTGTGCGCTGGATGGGTTGTCAAAGCTTACAAAACCTGAAGAACAGGATATGGGCATGGCCAATAGCTCTTGGCTTCATGCCATATGCACGAGTGTCCCAGTTATCCGCCATGCTCTCGGACCTGGCGACAAAAGCACTCACCGAAACATTTGCTCTGGTTGGTGGCACGGTCCATGAACACCTTGGAGGAGATGATATTGCCGAAGGGCAGGAACATCTGCATCAACTCGTTGTCTCCAAACTCCTGAGGGAGATGGTAGATGAAGAGATTGCAGCCTTCAGGACCTGCAAGAATGGGGACAATGGGGAGGGACCAAGCACAGGTAGCCCCAGAGGAAAGAGAAAGAGAAGGGACTCAGCTCGGAGCACAGTGGTGGAGGAGAACCCCAGCACTGCCTCAGTCTTCTCTTCACATCTTTCAATGACTAGTCCAAGAAAGGGACTCTAGGGGCTGCCCAAGAGCATCTGGGAAGCAATATTCAGAAATAAAGGTTCTAGAAAGCAGATTTGGCTACCACAGCTTTCCTGGTTCCCCCCGGGGTACTGGGCATGACAACTCTCTAGCAATGGCTGGGTTCTGTTGCGTTGGAAAGACGTCAGCTGAGGAGATTCTCCCAGCCTTGCTCAGCACTGCCCAGAGCAGCAGCCACTTCTCCATGGAAGTTGCACAGGTCGCCTTCCCTACCCACGGCCATGCAGAGGTTGTATTTGTCCCATGAGCCACAGCCCAGACTGTTAATCTCCTGAATTACTGCACATCCTGCTTAGGGGCTCGTCTGCTCCCCGTGAAGCTGATAAGAACAGGGGTCTTCCCCTTTCCTGACACCCGCTGTGAGAACTAGGAGCAGACCGATTCCTTTAGCTCCAAATTCTTTCTAGATGAGTTTTGGAATAAGTTGAAAAACAAACGCTGAAGATGGGAAAGTTCGAGAGAGGAGGAAGATGCCTTGGAGGCTCTGGACTGACTGTTACCAGTGTGGCTCTGGCATCAGCAGAGAGAGGCAGAGGGGCTCTTCTCCCCAGCTCGACTACACCCTTTGATGCCAAAGGTTGGCGTTACCCTGCCTGTCAGCTTTGCTCTGGGCAGCATCTGACCAGCGATGAGCTCTGGAGATCTGCATGACGAGCATTTTCTAGATCTTTATAGTCTGCTCACTGCAAAGCCAAGGTTGGGTTCCATAACCCAGCTCCAGTACAAAGGGTCAGGTTGGACAAGATTAGCGTTGCCTCCTCCCCATCGACTCTGCGCTACAGCTGATGAGCTCCACGAGCCAACCCTCTGCCTCCCCGTCCTGCTCCATTCCCACGCTGATCCTCACCTTCTCGCTGCTGCTGCAGGATGGGAGGCGCCTGCGGAATGCTCTGCGCAAGCGGAGCGACGGCGGTAGTTGGATACACAGCTGTGTTTCAAGGAGACAGCACAAGCGTTTAGCTCAGAAACCAGTGAGCCGCACCAGGAACCGGGAGGAAGGGGGGAAGCTGTTACCTGCGTATTGCTGCACTCCGGTAAAGGCTGGGTGCAGAGTCTCTGCTACCGAGGGGCTCTGGGCTGCAAAGAAGAGCGGAGTCAGAAGCAGAGCAAAAGGAATTGCACACGCACGTCCCAGTGAGTCTCCATGCCTCGCTGGTAAATGGCTACAGAAAGTCTTTGGTGTGAGGACCCGGAAAATAGAGAGGTAACTGTTGTTCCTGATTTTTTTTTTTTTTCTTTTCCCCTCCCCTTCCAACTGTCCATACCTGAGTATGGCACAAGGCCATTAGTGTAAACTGTGTCCAAAGTTGGATGGCCATTTGGGAATGGCACCACTCCAGTGAATCCGTTTGCAATGGGTGCTACCAGCCCTGGCACGGCTGCTGTTCCCAGGAGAGGAGGTGAGTGTAGCCCTGCAGAGCAAGAAGAAAAGGGGATCCTGCATGAGTCAAGATGCTTTGAAGCTCCTGCTCCCTCCATCATCCGTGATGAGTATTGCAGCAAAGAGTTCAGGTCACGAAGGACTCGCGGTGTCCCGGCCCTCACCTGATGCTGGAGCGAGCGGAGCGGCTGGCAGCCCGTTGAGACTGACGGCACCGATCTGCTGGATGTGGCAAGGGGAAAAGGCGACGCCGGGGCTCAGGTAGCTGCCATGGGAGGTGGAGAGAACTGTTGTCTGCTGCTGCATCAGCTGCAAGGCAGGGTCACATGTGGTCAGGATCACATGTGGCCAGGGCCACGGACGGTCGAGGCCCAGCACCCCGGAGCCTGCGGCCGGGGCTGCCTCCTGCAGCACCCCCGGACCTCCCTGCTGCCCCATACTGTGCCGGGACCGCCTGCTGTGCCGGGCCAGCCTCGGCAGACCCAAGTAGCGGGGCATGGCTGCTGCTGGAGCAGCTTCGCTTGGGTCCTCCTGCAAAAACCAGAGTCACAGCTGGGTGCCTTTCACCCACCCTAGGGATTTCCAGCAGCCTTAGGGGGTTCCAGCGGCCTCTTGGCTACCAGCTGGGCTGTCCCCAAGAGCATCACAACGGCCCTGGAGGCCCTTCCTCTTCTGCAGATGCTGTAGTGGAGATGGGGCCAGGAAGGGCATCCCGACCACCCAACGGCAGCAATGAAAGGCCTTTTCCGACAGCAAAAAGGGGTGTTAAAGAGGGATTCCTTCCAGCCCCGCCAGAAAGCCCTGCCCTGTGTCCTGGTTGCGGTCTAGCATGGCCCCGAACAGGCCTTTTGCGCAGCCTTCGCAAAGGGACCGGGCTCTGCTCTGCTTGCTCGGGGTCCGTCCACGCTCCCCATGCGCTGCCGGCACCGCCCCGGGCGCTGCCCTGGGCTCCCCAAGCCCTGTGGAGCCCCGGGCAGGCTGCGCCCTGGCCAGAGCGCGGCGGCTCCTCCTGCTTCCCCCAAAGGAGGATTAGAAGGAGGAAAAAAAAAAAAAAATTCTCCTTGATCCCTTTGGCTTATTCTCTGGCGCATAAGATTAAATTAGAGTGCTCTCCAAATGCAGCAGTAGCACAGGTCTAGCAAAATTATCTAGCTTCTTTATAAGCCTTGTGCTCACCATCAAGCAGCAGAGACACTGGCACAGCTGCCTGGAAACCACAACCTCCCGGGGGACACAAGGAGGGGGAGCAGCAAAACCAAGGCAAACGCAGGTCCGCACTGGGCTCCCTACAGTGTCCCCAACACGCGGAGTCAGCAAGCCAGGCCTGGCTCGGCTGCAGGAGCCGGTTACTCCGAAATGCGCACGTCTGGCTGAAGCCCTTTGTTGGAAACTTAAAAAAAAAAAAAAAAAAAAAACCCCACAAATTCAAACAAAAACCCCAGCATTGCATCCATTGCCTCTATGGCGTGGCCGTCCCTGTTGCTGTCGCCTCGTGCAAGCAGAGCAGCTGGGGCAGCCGCGGCAGCGCCGGAGCAGAGGGAAGTGCTCTAGGTACCCTGCGCCACACAGGTGGGAGTGAGCAAAATATACCTTGTGTTTCAAACTAATTTATGAAACAAAAGCACTACTGAAGCCTAATATGTAGCTAGTAAATTGCACCGGCTTTTTCTTTAAAATGCCAGGCCTTTTTTTGTATTGGTATTTTTTTTTCAATTCCCATTCAGGTGCACGATTTCATCCGAACAGATCACTGAATTCAACTTACTGAATAAGCCAGAAATGAAGGAAATAGTCTCTTTTCACTTGCAGAGGCACCTGGGATCGAAAATTTGTTTAGCACTTAAATAAAATGGCTTTAGATTCTTAGCTTATCCTTAGTCATATTTCTAAGCTAAGGGCGAGATTTTTTCTTTCACACTATCAGATAACGAGCACTATTTGAGCATTTTTCAGTTACTGCATTTTATCTGAATAGCTCAGGATAACTTTAGACTTCATACAGCCTCCCATTATTTTACATTTACCTTTGAGTTTTTTTTAAAGGAAAATGCTTTTAGTATAAATTAAAAATATCCAACAAAAATCAGGCCCAAAACTTTTTCTTCTTCTCTGTCCCAAGCAGGGGACTGTCATCATCCTTGTGACATCTTTGGGACCGCATGCAACAAATTCCATGGGGACAGCGAGAGAAAAGTGATGGCGCATTAAAATGTGCGTGTAGGAAGGAGTGCTTGCGATGTACCCATTGGCCCTAAGAGCGCTCTCAATCCAATCCAGCGAGATAAGTGTTAGCTGCAGCTCCTGGGCCTGTGAGCATCCTTGGGGACAGCAGCTCCTAGTCCAAGACCTGCATTGTGGAAACACGAGCTGGGTCAGAGGCACCCTGAGTCCCGGCTCCGGCATCGCAGCTCCCCGGAGAGCCTGGGGACACGTGGAGGAGCTGTAAGGGGGGTCAGCAGGGAAGAGCCGCTCGTCTGTCCCCACTCCCATGGATCCTAGGTGGCCTCTCAAAGGGCTGGAACTGTCTCCCTCTGATGGTGACACTTTATGTGTACAGAAACTAGCCAGGATCCCTCTTCCAGGGGAGAGGAAACGAGGCTGGGATGAAATAAGAAAAGAAAGGATTGTGGCTCAGAAGGAAGGCAGAGCGAGAAGCAAAATCAGTGGAAAGTAAATGGGAAAGAAGGAAGAAAATCGAAAGGGCAGGAGACAAGCTAAGCCCTAAGGCAAGAGGAAAGCCAGACCAGTTCTGGAGCAGGAAGGGAAAACGAGGAGGCTGAAATCAAAGAGGAGGTGACAAATCTACTGACACAACTAAGGAGAAAGAAGACGCAGAAAGAAGCGAGCAGCACAGCCAAGGCCTGATTCTGGTTTTTCTTTTTTTCCTTTTTTTCCTCAGCATGAGTTTCTGAAGATTTGGGGTGTGAGACAGGCGCTTAAGACTGAGTGCAGAAGGCCTTGAAGGTCTTGCTGCTTCCTGAGACACTCCAGGCCATCACAAAGCCCTCTTGGCCATCCCGACCTCACTGCACAGCCCATTCCTGCCTCCTTCCTCATCCCGTCGGTGCCCTGTCCTTGGCAGCAGAAGATGCCCCATCACGTCCTGGCTGAGCCGAAGACCTCAGACCGCGGGTGCAGCTGGCTCGGGGATGGAGGGCTGGAGGGAAGGACCCGGCCCTGGCCACAGAGACACTGTCACCTGCTCAGGAAGGAGCCTTCCCTTTCAATGATGCTTCTGCTGGCAGCCTCGCTGCTTCAAATGGTGGAAGCATTCTCAGCCTCATTTCAGCAGGAAAATCAAATATTCTGCTGAGCAAATGCTACCCTTGGGTCCCCAAATTTGCCACCAGCACAGGCCCTCATGTTCCCAACCTCTCTTCCCTTGCTAGTCTATGCTCTTGCTACACACTCAGACTGCTCTTGGTAGGGTGGTTGTTTTGGGGATGGGGACTTTGAGATGAAATGGCCAATAGTTGAGGGACAGGTTGTTTTCCGTCTTGGGGATTGAACACACCAAGTTGCCCCTGAAGTCAGGGGTAAAAGCAGCACCCACAGATATCTGGGGAAAAAAAAAAAAAAAAAAAAAAGGTTGTTTTATCCTCCAGGAAAGGATCTTCTTTAAGTTCCTTCCTGTGACACAAGTATCCCCTATGGCCTTGAGAAATTGCCATTTTTTCATGGGCTTAATACTTGGCAGCAAAAAAACTCAAAGGTGATGACAGTCACTGAGAAGACCCAGCAAAGGGTGTTTTCTGCAGCAGAACTGAGCAGGACCTTCTTGAATTTGGGATCTGCCTCAAACATAAATGGGAATCACCATTATCACCTCAAGACAATGAAGTTCCCTTGCTAAGACTGAAGGCACAGAGAGCGTTAGCAAAGAGCCAGATAACCAAAACATCTGCAGCCCTCTGCCACCTGCAGCTCCCTCTCCAGGACCTGACGAACGGTCACATTAGCGGAAAGAGAAAAACCTCAGGAGCCCAGGACATCACTGGGGACTTCCCGAGTATTGCAGCAGGGAAAAAGGGCTGTGAAGCTGGTGCAATAAGAGACACGTTTGTGCCATGGACGCAAAAGCGCTCCCAGGCTGGCATATTGCCACGTCTGGCAGACGCCGCTGAGGAATGACGGCTCTGTGCTGTCCACAGAACGAGGCAGAAAAACCCCGGTCGCATCCGACCTGTTCCCAGACGCCTCCGCCAGTCTGTGTCACATCAGAGAAATCCAGGCTCGCCTCGGGAAGGGCTCGGCTCCCTCCCGCCAAGCCCTCCAGGGAGAACTGCACAGGGACTGAGCTGCCAATTGATGAACTGAAGCCAGGAGGGACTCCCAGGTGCTGGGAAACTTTCACCCGTTTGCTGCGTTGACCCTCTCTGCGATCTCCCAGCCCGGCTCCAGCGTCGCCCCATAGCCAAGAGGGCAACCCCTCCCCACACACGCGGGATACTCACAGCCTGCGCATAGGCGCTGTATGGGCTGAACGGCAACGTGAGAGATGGAGGGAATATCCCCAGCTGCCCCACCATTTGCTGCATACGGCGGAGGGTCCTCTCTTTATCTGTGTCAGCAAACTTCACCACTAGACTGGAGGAGGCGCCCTAGGCACAGAGAGAGGAGACAGAGAGGAGGTGCGGGAGAGGAGGCCGTGGGACAGCCGGAGAGCCTCGGTCAGGCCAGGTGCGATGGGGGAGAACAGACAGGAGACAGGAGCAGGAAGAGGAGCAGAGACTGTTGGAGTGAAAATGCTCAGGAGCTGCCTGGAGCCTGGGCTGGTCCCTTGCCCGCCCATCCATCCATCCATCCATCCCTCCATCCCTCCATCCCTCCATCCATCCATCCCTCCATCCGTCCCTCCATCCATCCGTCCATCCATCCATCCCTCCATCCATCCATCCCTCCATCCCTCCATCCATCCATCCCTCCATCCATCCCTCCATCCATCCCTCCATCCCTCCATCCATCCATCCATCCCTCCATCCATCCATCCCTCCATCCCTCCCTCCATCCATCCCTCCATCCATCCATCCCTCCATCCATCCATCCATCCATCCATCCCTCCATCCATCCATCCCTCCATCCATCCCTCCATCCATCCCTCCATCCATCCATCCATCCCTCCATCCATCCATCCCTCCATCCATCCATCCATCCCTCCATCCATCCATCCCTCCATCCATCCATCCATCCATCCATCCATCCCTCCATCCNTCCATCCCTCCATCCATCCATCCATCCATCCCTCCATCCATCCATCCATCCCTCCATCCATCCCTCCATCCCGTCCCGCCTGCACACGGGGGCTGGCACAGCTGCACAAGCAGGAGCACACGCGCCCGTCCGCATTCACCAAGTGTCAGGATGGGGCAGCCAGGAATGCCAAGGCACCGGGCAGGCCCTGGCACTGTGTTTCCACCCCCATGGGCTTGGCCGGACAGAAGACCAGGTCCCGGCAGCTGCAAACAGCCTTGCTGCAGCAACTCCCTGTTCTGCCCAGAAACTGCTGCAATGCAGGTTAAAGACTGCGCGAGACACATCACAACTGCAGCTACACTTGCAGGAACGGGCACAGGGACACCGTGCCCAAAGAGCCCCCACGCACAGCCAGCCCGCCCCGACACCTCCGGTACCTCCGAGCAAGGCTGGGGAGAGCGTGTAGGCACTGGAGCTCTCACTGTGCACGTTGTCGGGTTGTCAGCTTGCGCCCTGCTCTGTTTGGAACTATTCCGGGTAGCATGGGAGCAACGTGGGCCAGTCCTTGGATATCTCTCTCTTTTTTTAAAGTTTTTTTTTTTGTTGTTTTGTTTTGTTTTAGCATTGAGTGCAGTTACTACCAGTCTGGAGAGACAGACACATCCTGCCGAGGAGGAGCCCAGGAGACAGGACGGTTCCCAAAGACAAGAGCATGGATATGTCACCCACCCTCCCAAGCGTCCCAGTGACCAAACCAGCTGGAAACTGCAGTTGGAGCGGTGGGTTTTGAAGAGTGCTGGGTATTCCTTTCCATAGGGCGACAAGAAAAAGGATTGGGAAGAGGGTAGGTACCCTGCCCCATACTCACGGGCATCGTCTGGCTGCCATGGAGAGCGTGGATGGCTGCCTGAGCCTCCGTGTGGGATGAGAACTTTACAAAAGCACAGCCTGGAAAGGGACAGAAAGAGCACAGGGAACTGCAGTGACGGGGCTGCTGTGAAGCTGCTGCCCGCAGAGCCAGGCAGGGCACAGCATCTGGATCTCAGAGGACAAAGACCGGCGATCCCGAGGAAGTGGGGGACAAAAAGGTTGACTCATCCCAAGCACCTTAGCCTTGAAAAAAACCGGAAGGCACTCAAAGCATTACTGCAGTGATAAAGTCTGTAGATGATGTCACCATCTCTACATTTCCCACCTTCCCCAAACTCTTCATGCACTAACTGTGGGTGCAAACCCTTGAAACGGCAGCGATCCTGCTAACTCCGCTGCTCCTCTCTGCTTCCCCTCCTACCCCCAGGTCTTACCCCATCTTCCCCGTTCCACCCTTGCAGCAACCAGCGCTGCCGGCCCTGCTGCCGCCAGCAGGTCCCCCTAGCCCAGCGCCAAAGGGCGGCCTGGGGACGGGCGCTGCAGGGAGGCCGAGGTAGGAGAGCAGGACCCGAAGAGCAGCGAGAAAGGGGCGCGACACGGAGAGGGGGTCGCACCTTTGCTGTTGCCGTCGGGCCCGCGGAGCACCGTGCATTCATCGACGACCCCGAAGGGCTCGAAGAGCCGGAGCACGTCCTCCTCAGACTGCTGCTTGTTTAACATGCCCACAAAGAGCTTCCTGTCCCCTGCGGGAAACACAGAAACATCAACCTCCTGTGAGGCTCAGAGCCCAGGGCAGGGTGGGGGCACCTCAGCGGAACCACCGCCGCGTATTGAAAACGTGCCCGGCGTGCAGGGATTTGCTATTGGCTCCAGGATGTCCCTGGGCTCAGTCTGCAGGGTTTCCTGGGCCACAGACCCGAGCCACTAACGCCCGCAAGGTCTCTGTGGCCTCCCCTGTCATGCACTACTGCAAGGAAAATGAAGGCTTAATAATCGCTTCCTCTTCATTATCTCTTTCCTTTGCATGATCCAGTTCACGTGGTCATAAGAAAAAGTGCTGCTATGGAAGAAGTGGCTGCGGTCCCACCTGCCCTTCCCTGGTCCAGTGGCACCAGTGCGTAGATCAAGTTTTCTCCCAGGGCCTGTGACAATCCCTGGCATTCCGGCTCCCGGTTTGCCCCAGAGCAGGAGCAGCCGAACACCACCAAGGCAGCTGCGCGCGGGCCGGCCGAGGGCCCTGCTTGCCCCTCTGCCATGCCAGGGGACACTCCGTGCCACACGGGCACAGGGCTGAGCGGGGAGGCCGGCCAAGGCCACCGGGCGCGGGGCCGGGTGCCGCGGGGCTGAGCCGAGCAGGGCTGGGACGAGGTGCCCGTGCCACCTCCCGCCACCTCCGGCCGCAGAGGCTCCGCACACGGCCAGATGCCACCCCAGCTGGTCACAGCGCATCGACCCCTCAGTGCCGCCCTGACCCCCGTCTTGGTGGCCCTGTCAACTGAAGAGGAGTCAACCCTTCCTCACCCCCTAAAACACAACCCGCAAGAGCGAGTGTGTTAGGACACAGCTCGGGAGGAGCAATGAGGGACAACTCCTTATTGTCAGTGACAGCATGAGAGGGACTGGCTCCAAACAAAGCCGATGCGATGTGACGCACGTCAGGGAAAACAGCGAGAAGCTGCTGCCTGTTTGAGAGCGCAGTGACCTGAAAAGCAGCAGGTCCGTGAGCCAAGACAGCAGAGAGGGCTGCAGGGGTGTCCGTGCGCGTGTGTACGGCAGGGAGGGCTGCCACACAACAGGCACACAACAGGCACACAACAGGCACACAACAGGCACACTGCAGGCGTCCGCTCCGGCTTGGCCGTGGCTCCCACCCAGGCGAGGGGCTGAAGCTGTGAAGGCCAACGAGAAGGACCGCGCCTGTCAGTTCTGAATGGCTCACGGATGCCCCGAATGGCAAGATCGGAGAAGAGTGAGGTCACTGACAAGGTAAGAGCAGGACTTCTCTTTTATAGCGCTTTGCCTTGCACACAGCCCCGCTCTGCAGGTTGCCGGAGGAGAAGACCCCGGGCGCGTGCCCTCGGACGCCCGTTCGCAGCAGCGAGGACGTGGCGAAGGCTCCGGTGCTGCCGACCTCCCTCAGCGCGGTGGTGCCAACCGGTCTGTTGGTGCCCTCCCCTCTCTTCTGCCCCGTCACGTTACACAAGCGGCAAAACCCGGCAAGTCCCGTCAGGGGTTCTCTGTTGCTCACTGCTGCTGGCACCATCAATCCCTGCTCAGGGACGCAGTCCGCGTTGGCACCCTGGCCTGCTCGGGCCGCTCTCCAGGTGCCCAGCACCCTCTGCCACCTGCCTCAGCATCCCCGATGACCTTGTCCTCTCTCCTGCGCTTTCGCTCCGCTCTTGTTGTTTTACCCTCTGACCGGCGCTTTCTGTGCTCTCCAGCAAGCAGGAAAAGCCACCCTCAGCGCCCGGCCGCTGGGTCCCCATGGGACCGCGCGCTGCACGTGCCGCTCACCCCCGTGGCCGTGATGCTCCCGGACGCTCTGGGTCCCCAGCCCAGCCTCCGACGGCCCTGCTGGGCTCGGAGCAGAGGTGCGGGGCACAGGAGCAAGCTCAGAGCTCTGCGGGGGACCGGCCCCCCATTCGCACGGGCAGCAGCCCTGTGGCCTCCTCCTGCAGAGCGTGGAAGCAGCGGCCTCGGCTAGCCCGATCCTGAGAGCAGCTTTCCCAGGGAACGGCCAGAGCCCCAAGATCCGCAGCGCTTGGGCCGGGAAACAAATCCCAGCGTCCAAGCTTGCTGGGTGCTCAGGGTGCTCAAATTGCCAGTTTTCGGTCACGGAAGAGGAGAAAGGAGCCCGCCCGCTCCGAGGCAAAGCCGAGCCGAGCCGCACGGCTTCTCCCAGCGCCTCCGCCCGCGGCCAAGCTCCTCTCCGGCCCTGCCGCCCCGGCGCAGCCGGTACGAGCGATGGCTCTTCCCACGCCTGCAGACGAGCCCGGCTGCCTCCCCGGCACGAGGAGCGGCACAGCCGGATGGAGGCCCTGCCCGGCCTCCTTTGCGCAGCCACCGGCCGCCGGGGCCCCAGCCCCGGCACAGGGAGCCTCCGGCTGCCCCTCCGCCGGCTCCCGGGTGTGCAGGAGCCGGAGCCTCCAAGAACAGCGCCCAAGCCCGCGGGCAGCTCCGGTCGGCAGCCGGCGCCGCGCGGCAGCTGCCGGGTCAGGGAAGGAAGGCCTGGAGAAGCAGAGTGCTGCCTGTCCGCTCTGAGCTACGGAAAGGACCCACGTTCGCAACACTGCAAAAATAATGGCTGGTTTCTCGAGATTTCCACTTGGCAAAACAGCAATCCTTGGAGAGGAGAGAGTTTTGCCCAAAAAAAAAAAAAAAAAAAAAACTTTTTATCCTCCCATGAAAAACCTCAGCAGGTTGGAAGCAGAAAAAGCGTTTCCTGTCGAGAAACAAGTGGTGCTGGGAAAAAAAAAAAAAAAGTGTGATTTCTTTTTGGTAGCATCTTCCTTGAAAGGTGAAAAAAAAGCCATTTTTGCACCAATTTTGTGAGAGGCCAAAAAATAAATCTTCCTTTTCAATATGATGACATGGAAACACTTCTTTTTTTTTTCTTTTAATAATACATATTTTCTCTGCCTGCACAGCTCTGTTAGGATAGCAAGCATTTAAGCTACTTCAGGTGGAAGTTACTCATAATATAAAATGATAATAGTTAACAAAACATAGACTAGGATATATTTTTTATTATTATTTTTAGAAATGAAGCTCATCTCACTGTAGGGAAGGCGAATATAACTAACGGGCAGCTTGAGATGATCTTGTTCATGCTGTATGATTGTCTTTCACTAGAGAACTGATGCAAAGGAAGCTGGTGGAGTGAAAGGTAGAATAACAGGCTACAAGGGACAAAACGGGCCATTTGTTTGTTGTTGTTACTGGCTCGGTTATCGCTCCATGCTCAGCACTGCTCCCAGGGCGAGGCGAACACGGCTCGAGAGGGAGCTGGGGGCATCGCGGATGCAGCTGCAGCCGCAGCTCGGCCGCAGTCGATGCCGGACACCCCCGTGAAAGGCCTGGGGGAAGAGCTGAGACTGCAGCGACCTGTCGGTCCACAGGACTGGGCACTGATAAGGCCTGGCTGGACTCAGGGGGTCCACGTCATACACACAGGCACATATATACATCCATAACTATATCTATATCACATCCCTGCTAATGCAAAAGTGAATACAAACTGCATGGCAATGACCCCTGAAGATTTAACCAAAAGCCCTCCAAATTAAACACAACGTGCAGGATATACCCGCCTGCAGCGAGGAGCAGTCTCACACACATTCTCCCTTCCCCACTAACGAGCTGCTTTCAGAGACAGCACCAAGAGCCCAAGGCACAGGACTGGAAGAGGAGGAAAAGAAACGCATCAAGGAAAAGCAACAAAATCTGCAGAGGGTTGGAGCTGCAAACCCTCTCCACGTGGAGGAGGCACCCGGGCGGGCACGCGCTGCCGCTGCATTAGCGAAGCTTCCCCTGCTCTGAGCTGCTCTAACCCAGCCAGGGCCCGGCAGGCGCCTCCGCCTCGGGCCGACGCTCAGGACCCTCCCTTGCCTTCAGACACTATTTCTCCATCACACCCCGTTTCCTGCAGCAGCACTTGCTGTTGGCCGACGACGGGCTGGGGCCAGGACTGATGCAGAGGGGTTACCCCACAGCGCAGCGCGGCAGGCAGGGGAGCGCAGCGGGCTGAAAAGCCAGAGCTAAGGCAAAGATTTTGCATTTAGAGGCGCGAGACGGCGGAAAGGTCCGGCCAGCTGCCCGCTCCCGGCTGCACCGCGCACCCGGCTGCTCCAGCTGCTGCTCCGCCGCGGCCGGGCAGCAGCACCCGGAGCAGCCCGGGAACAGGAGCAAAGCAAGAGCTTGGCCAGCAGCCGGGCGAAGGCGGCCAGTGCCCGGCCCTGCCCGGGCTCCCTCCCCGCGCCTGGCGCCTCCAACACCTCCCGCTGCAGCCACGGGGCGGCCAGGCCGGGCCCCGGCGCTCCCGGCTTGGACCCCTCCTTGCAGCAACATCACCAGCCGTAAGCAAGGAGAGATGACAACTACCTCCACGGCTCTCGCTGTCCGCAGGCTTCACCTGAATCGGGCGCGCCATCTGCAAGGAAAGAGAAGGCAGCGCGTTAGCGCCCGGCCGGCCCCGCGGGGGCAGCCCCCACGCGCGAGCCCGCGGGACGCGCGCC
>WBNA01000236.1:709894-723637 GCA_013398345.1 Nothocercus nigrocapillus | reverse complement strand
GGGACACGCGAAGGGACACGCAATGGGAGACACGCGAGGGGACACGATGGGGGACGTGATAGGGGACACACGACAGGACACAACGGGACACGCGAGGGGACACGGGATGGGAGACACATGATGGGACATGCAAGGGGACACGATGGGGGACACGTGATAAGGGACACACGACGGGACACGCGATGGGGGACACACCCTGAGGACACGCGATGGGACACGCAATGGGGGACATGATGGGGGACACGTGATAGGGGACACACGATAGGAGACACATGATGGGACACGTGATGGGACACGTGACGGGGGACACACGAGGGGACATGCGATGGGAGACATGCGATGGGACATGCAATGGGGAACACACGATGGGACATGTGATGGGACACGCGATGGGGGACACACGATGGGGGACGCAATGGGGGACGCGATGGGGGACACGCCACAGGGACAGGAACACCAGGGCGCTGCACGGCGGCAGCCGCAGGGCAGCAGCACCAACGCGACCGGCGCCACCTGCGCCAGGGCCTCTGCGAGCTCCGGCAGGCCGGAGCAGAAAGGGGAGCCCAGACGGGCGCAGAGAGGGCCGAAGTCGCTTTAACCGTGGCCTCGAAGGACCCGCGCGGGGCCCCAGCACCACGCAGGGGCCGTGGGCTCCGCTCCTGCAGCAGGGACGGTCTCCCTCCCGCTGCGGCCGAGGGAGGCAGGGAGGATGGCGTGAGGAGGGAGGCTGCCGGTCTGCACTGCAAACTCTGCAGACGCGGATCTGCGCAGCCTCCGCTCGCCGCGTGGTTGGGGAACACGACCGAGGCCCAGCAGCAGCAGAGGCCGGGCGCGCGCGAGCAGAGCCGGGACCGCGGGGGCCTCCTCACCCGGAGGTTCGCGGGGCTTCCCCTGCCTCACGAGCTCAGCTTAATTTTCCTCATTAAATTATTCAGCCAAGCATTAAAAATTAACCTATTTGCTCCTTTCTGAGGCGGCTCCCAGTAACGCTCAGCACACGGTGCCGGGCACCGTGCCCACCCCTGCCCTGCCCTTCTGCTCTCCGCCCGCCTGCCGCTAGCATTGCCCCAGGACCCCCGCGTGCCGAGGGAGAGGCGCGGGAGGCCAGGCGGACGCTGCCTCTCCCGGCCTCCGCCCGCATCCCGGCGGGATGCGCTGCCCCCTGCAGCACCTCTGCCTGCGCTGCCCCGCTCGGGCACAGGCGGCCCGTGCGGTTCCCGGGAGCACTAAGGGCCTTCGGATGCTCCCAGGCACAGGGGCCCCGTCTCCTCTGCCGTGCTCAGCCCAGGCAGCAGAGGCACCGCAGCCTCAGCCTTCCAGAGCAAGGCTGGTGACGGGAGCTCCTGCTCGTCGGACACCATCGACGCTTCAGCCCAACCCCGTCCCCAGGGCCTGACGAGCACGGAGAAAATGGGTCCCGAGTCCAAGCTTCCTCTCTGCTTCCAAGGAGATGGTCCCACCCTTGTAGCACTCTTCAGATCATGGATCTGCAGGAAAAAGATGCGGCCCTGCTGCACTCAGGGGAATCGCTGTTCCTGACTTCAAGGCCGGGTTTTTCAGGGCTGAGGTTCTCCAAGCCAGAGGGACCCAAAAGGACCAAATTCTAAGCATCACCTCAGCCACCCAGGAGCCACAGCCGCCCAGGAGGAGCTTGGACCACTTAACTTTCAGCCTGCAAAAGCCGGAGAGGGGAAGCAAGCCCCAGGGACCACAGGGCTTGCTCTCTATTAATTACGAGTAAGTGATGTAGAACAGCCCCTCAGGTGCGACGCAGGGGAACCGCAGAGCATTAAGTGGGTCAGAGGCAGAAGGCAGGAAACGCACAGGGCGGGCTGGCCCCTCCGGGCCCTCAGGAACCAAAGGGCATCCAAGGCCACTGGCAGAATGAGGTCCTGGGTCTTGGGCTCTTCCAGTTACGGGATGCCCTTCTGCCAGCCACCCTAGCAGGTGTGCTCAGACTCACAACCACTTCGAGCTGCTCCGAACACACGCGTCTGCAGTGCGTTGGCACACTTGGCTTCTCTTCTTGATCGGGAAGGCAAGCAGGGACGGCCTGCGGTCAGTGCCAGTGCTCACGACTCCTGCTTGCATCTTTGCACTGGTGCCCCGGGGGAGCTCAGTCCTGCCCAGAAACACCATCCTCGGGGTGGAAGGGCAGCTCAGCCTCACACAGAGCTCTGAGCAGCATTATGGCCCGCACGGCTCTGCAGGCGGCTTAGGAACCCCCCCCGGTCCCACCTTGGAGCAGACCAAGATCATTATAAGCGCTATTTTTCAGATGGAGAAACCAAGGTAGGGGCAGCAGATGAAGGTCGTGTGGGAGGTCTGCAGCAGAAGCGCGGGGTGAAGCCAGCAGTCCAAACCACAGCGTTCCTGCCCCACAACTAAGGCCTTCCCTTTCTGCACGAGTAAGGAAGACTGTAGAGGGACAGCACCCCATTGCTTCATATCACTAGGAAAAAAGCAAATAAATCCCAACTGATTTTGCAGGCTTCCTCGACAAAGTTTTTTCCTTACCCCAGCACAGAGGACAAACAGGCAGAGTGAGGATGCAACCCACGTGCAAAGGAGGTGAGGGCTGAGCGAAAGCAGAGCTGCATGCAGGTAACGACGGGCACCCAAGCAGCGGGTGGTCCCTGACGCGCAGCCCAACTGTTGCGCCTTCCGGGTCCTCTGCTGCCCTCCGTTCCTTAACGCGCTCCATCATCCTGTTCTTGCTTCAGCTAGCGCTGCCCTGCGAGCAAGGCAAGCGCCTCTCCCGGTGACTCGGAAAGCCTTTACATCTCCCCGCTATCAGGGTGGAAGTGACAGCACCATTACTGTGCATTAACGTCAGATAACCACTGCAGAGGGCAGCCCAGCGTAGCAATTACAGCCCCTAACGTGTGCACGACTGTTTGGTGGACACATCTCGGGAACGGAGGGTCACTCTGGCCTCATAAGGCTCCTTTCTTGACGCCTCAGGGCACAGCACAGGACTTCAGATAATCGTCCCTGTTGCCCGATCTCTTCTTGCCACTTGTGCTTTATTCCCAGTAAACGTCAAAGGGGATTTAACGTGAGAAGGGGAAAGCGCCAGCTTCTGCTTCTGTTGGCGCTAGGACACCAAGTATCCCCTGGGGGCACGAGGAAAAAAAAAAATCCGTGCTAAACTCCTGTGAGAACCCGGCTGCTTCGAGGGGGGGGTTCAGGAGGACACGAATGTCCTCCCGCTCCTCGAGCCGGCGCGGGGGACACGCGGGAGCACCGTGGAGATGCAGGGAGCACCGGGGAGATGCAGGGGGCACCGGGGAGATGCAGGGGGCACCGGGGAGATGCAGGGGGCACCGGGGAGATGCAGGGGGGACCTCCTGGCTGCCCCTGACCTCCGCAACTTCCACAAGGCTCTAGACGGCTGCTGGGCGCCCCTAAGGCCCTGGCCGGGAGATACGTGGAAGAGCAGCAGCCCCTGGACCATCTCCCCTCCCGCAGCGTGCGGGGACCACGGAGGCGTCCGCCGCTCTCCGGCAGCTCCCAGCAGGAGACGCAGGCAGCACCGGCATCAGCCCAGCTGCCTCCCTCGCAGCAGCTCAGCCGCGGCGACGGGGGCTGTGAGGTCCCTCGTAACTTAACGCTTTTGTTGCTGTGCCCCAGGAGGCGGGTGGTGCGGTGCCGGACGCTGGGGACCTCTGCGCCCAACCGCCGCGTGGGCAGGATTAGCTCCCATCCCTATGGCAACCACTGACAGGCCACGGGTATCCTGGCAGCCACGGCTGCCACGTTTTGAGAACCACCAAGCTGGCAGCAATGGAAACACCCTTGGCTGCAGCAAAGACACCTGCAAGAATGGCATGAGACAGGGCTGCAGCACGGCAGCCACGTGTCAGCAAGACCTGAGACCTCTCTAATGCTCTCCTAGACCTGTGGGTGAGACATAGTTTGGATTGGGAAAGGGATATTCCGATATTCCTGCAGCCGGGATCGCCGTAGCTCCCTGCCATGACCCGGGCTGTGGCTGCTCAGCTGGAAAGCGGCTCTGCAGGAAAGGTGTGGGGGTCCTGGCAGGGAGCAAGCGGAGCAGGAGGCACTGGGGGCACTGCGGAGCCTTTGGAAATACCGCGGTCTGTTTGGGCTGGCGCGTGCGGGCACACGCGCGTGAGCCTGCGCAGCCGGAAGCACAGGGAGACGGAGTTCCACGCCGTGGACTTCGAGGAGATGCCAGAGCCCTGCTGTGCACAGGCAGGAAGCTCTGAGGCTGCAGGTGGGACGAGCGCCCGCACGTGTTTTGGGGCAGCACGTGGGAACGGGTGCCCATCTTCTACTCGCTTAGCTTTTCAATTCCCTAGGCAACGGGAGCCAACGTTTGCTTTGGCAGCTTGCTCTCCCTCTGCCTCTTCGGGATATGTGTTTTGCAGGGCTGTTTCCTTGCCTTACTGTTGGTTCTCAGCCCTTGAGCCAAACTCCCGGAGGAGTCGGTATTTGCAACTCCCTCTGCAGCGAGCGGCACTTGAGCTGCTGCTTTGCCAGGGGCTGCTCTTGCCCACTGCCTTCACGTCCTCCCCTTTCCATGAGACTGCCCTAAGGTTCCCTCTGCAACGCTACCTGCTACTGACAGCCTTGTATGGTTCTTGTGAACCCACTGAGAGCGGCTCTGCTTAACCGGCAGGATGGACACGCGAGAAACTTCTCCGCTCCGCCCTGCTCGAGGGCTCCAAATGCAGAGATCACATCAAGGAGCAACAACTGGAGCCCTCAGCCAAGCACCCAGGTCCTCTATTCTGCACCTCAGCTGGTCTCCTAGCCCTGCCCGCTGCAACGGCCTGCAGGACTCACACAAGGAAGCTGTTTCAGAAGGGCTGCCCCGGGCTGCCTGCGTACCAGCACTTGTACGAAAGAGGACGGGAGCGGAGAATGAGATGTTTTGACTTCTCTACTAAACCCCTGCAGCCACTCATGTCCCATCATATCACCACTTGCAGCGGATCCTCATGCACAGCCCACGGGGCGCGCTGGCTGTTGACAGCGCAGGAGATATCCAGCCCATAGGGATGCCCTGCGCCCAAGCGCTGCTCTGTCTCTGCATTAATCCTTGTGCCCAGCCATCTGAGTTACTGCTGCTGCATCTCAACCCCTGGTGCATTCCCAGAGTCTCTCTCTTCTAGTGCTGCTGCTCTCTGTAATTTTCCATTCCTGTGTCCCTGTGTTCCCAAGCCCTTGCTGCATCCCTGAGTTCTCCCCCTGATGTAGCCGCATTTCAGTACCCCCACTGCTGCTCTTAAACTGCCCATATTCCCAGCTTGGATCAATACCAATTTCTGCCACTTACCTACCTTTCAGTAAGCCCTTCTTTGTTCTGCATAGAAATAAAACTGTAACTGTACCTTGCCAGAAGAATCACTTTAAAAAAAAAAAAAAAAAAGAAAAGCTTTCACCCCCTTCCCTCCCTCTATTCTTCTCCCCCTTCTTCTGCAGGAGCAATTTTATGCAATTTGCAACTGTCTGGCTGCAAATGAAAAGAGACACAAAGCGTTTCTGCAAAATATTGAAAAGCTGGCTGCTTTTCCCTCAAATTTCACTTAGCGAGAGGCTTTAACTTGGTGTGTGATCACTGCATGTCATTAATAACCTTTCCAATGCCTTCCAGCGCCCAGCACAGTGAGGGCACAATCGCGAATCCAAGACGCGGGTTACGGAGCCGCAGCATCGTTCCGTGCAGCCCGGGAGCAGCGAGCGCCGCTCTGCCGCGCGGCGGCCGACGGGGGCCAGGCGCTCGGGAGGACAGCGGAGGCCTGACGCTCTCCCTGCTTCCCACATCCACAGATTCTGCCTCTGTGCAGCCTCCCGGGGCTGCGCCCCTTCCCGCCGCCGCCCGGGCGCAGGCAGCAGAAGGGGCTGCTTTCTGCTTTGCTCCTGAGCCAGATGTGCCCGCAGCAGCGCCGCGGCCCGGCAGCCCGGCACTCCGCTGCAGCAGCCCCGGGCCAGGCCGGACCGCGTTCTCCCTCCGCCCGTCCTCATGCAGGAGGCTGCGGAGCACAAAAACAAAAGGGGGGGATCTCTGCAGGCTCCCCCTCCCACAGCCACAGGCCAGGGCACCTTCCCTGCTTTCGGCAGCCCCTCCATCCGCAAGGGCACCCACACCCGGCCTTTTCAGCTCCGCAGCAAGCCCGGCCGAGCACGCTCCGCTCCTCGCTCCCCAAGAACGCCCTTCACATCCCCATTCCGGGAAGCTCCATCCTTCCTTCACAACACGAAGGCCCCAGCATTTGTTACTGCCACACTGGACCTAGAGCAACTCGCCAGCTCCTGCATCACCAGGAGGGAGGTTTTTTGTACCTCTTGACCATAAGCTCCAGATGATAGAGCTGACCATCTTCTCTCTCTTTACCCTGAGCATGCCAGGCCTTAGGAAACTTTCGCTCCCCTCACGTCGCCTTGCAAAGTCCACTGAACGATCTCTATCCACAAAGAAACGCGTGGATCCATAGCCACAGCTCCGTGGAAGCCCAGAGACGTTGGTCTCTGAACTACAGTGATGACTTGGCTCCTCTGACATAACACGGAGTCTAGGATGAAGCAGGGCAGAGCTGGGACCAGAGCATCTTAGATGAGAAGAACAAATTCTGGTGGCAGATGACGTGAGCCCCAAAACTGGCTACCTTTGGAAAAAGACGGGACACCCTCCTGTGAGAAAACAAACCGAAACGAAAAAGCAGCACAACCACTTTTCTGGGCTTAACTCGCGTATTCTACTTAGCTATTTAGGAATAAACAAATGAAGCAAAAATCACAATGCAGGGAGAATTTTGACCTCCTAAATGAGAGAACTTGCCAGAAATATTGCAAAGGCCAGTGGAGACCATGGTGATTCCTACTGATTTATGTGGAAAATCTACAGCAATGAGTGCCAATATAGAACCTCAGGACAGCCAAATTGCAGGTGCAGCTCTGCAGGAACAGTGTGGTGGGATACGCTGGATCCTGGACCCACCGGCATCCTTGGCATGGGGCACAGAGAGCCTAAACAATACATCTGCAGGCACAGCACCACCCCCGCGACTTGGAAAGGGCACCCAGGCATCCTGCACCACCTCATCTGTCTCGTCTTCCGTTCCCAGCCTGAGGACCTACCAGCAACCACATCGAAGCATCTTCTTGTGCCTGACCTTACCAACTTCCCACTCTAGGCTATTCACGAATCTCTATTTGGATTCATGAACTGCTGAGATCGGCCCCTGATGTCTACACTGAGACCAGTGAAGAAGGTACTCGTTGCATCTGCAGGTACTTTGCAGTACAGCGGCACGTGCAGCATTACCAATAAGACACCTTCTCCATACTTCGCTGTTTCTAAAGCCGCGGGTGCTTGGTCGTGCATTCCGGGGAATGTTTGTGGGATCCAGCACTGATGTTATGCACATCCTCACGCTTTCGTACTGCTATTTGCAACAAAGAGGTGATAGGTAAAACAGGCAAGGAAGTGACTACTGTGACTTGTTAACCACTACGGTCCATTTACTTAAACCTGGGTGGTCTCGTTCGGGACGTTCTGTTCTCTGCCCCGGGCTACGGCCCTTGCTACATATTTGGTGAGATGCTTTGCACCAGAGGTCATCATAAGATGGCCTGAACATGAATATACAGAGGAGAAATTTCAGGGTGTCCTTCCCAAAAAAGGGAGAGAATCAGCTGCTCAGAGCTCCTGACTGTGCCTCCTTTCCAGAGTGTTCGCTGTGGTCCCTTGGTCACAGGAACGGGTGGTGCCACACGCACAAAATGCCCAAACCAAGCAAAACATACAGGACTGCAAACTACCCGAGCTCAGCCAGCCCCTTTCATGTCAAGATTAACCCTTCTGTCGCAGGCTGCGGGGCAGCTTCGTTTTGGTAGTTACCTTCTCTAAGCGGCCGCTAAAATGACAGCGAAAGAGAATCCCACCCTCCTGACCACACAGGGAATTTCCTAAAGAAAAACCGCATGCGATGAAGTCTCATTTTGCCAGCATGAGGACGCACAGCTGCAAGCACAACACAGCCCATCTCCACGATAATCCCGAAACCCAAGAACAGCACGGAGCTCATAAACTGTCTGCAGACTAGCATGCTTGGAAGTACCTGCAGCCAACAATTCTTCCTGTTCCCAAGTAGTTTCCTATGCCCCTCTAAACATTAAAAGCCTTTAGATCACCCAAGCTCAGATAAACATGCTTTGCATTGCCTGTTTAAAAACATCCCCACGCAGCCCTCTAAAAGCACAGTACAAATGATAGTGAAACATGCAACAGACCCCAGTGTAGGAAAGAGCCTTTAAGCAGCGAGCCGCACACCAGGGACCTCCGAGAGCCCCTCAAGGGGTACTAGAGAGGGACGTGTCCGTCTCCTGCCCACCCTCCACCCAGACGCTGAACAAGCTGCACCCGTGAGAGCAGAGCACGGCGAGGAGCCGACGCACCGCGAGGTTCTGCGCACGCGCAGGAGATGCCTCGTGCAGCACCTCTGCAGCGCGAGCCGGGCGCACGCACTGCAGCCATGGGAGCAGGGACCTGGAGAGGCCGCGTCGTGCCATAGGGGCTGCGGCGCGGCACAGGAGGGGCTTTGGCTGGGGTGACACGGGGCCACCCCCGCGAGGTGCAGCACCCCCCCTCTAGCCCCAAACCGCCGCCTCTTTCACAAGCAGGAAACTCCACCTCGGCCAGCCCATCGCCGGCTCTCCCTGCCCCGGGAGGCGCAGGCTGCCGGCACCGTTTGCGGGGACTCACCCCTGGCAGAGTCTTCTGTTCGTGCAGGGCCGTCTGCGCCTTGATGGCCGAGTCTCTGGCACAGTAGGTGAGGAACGCACAACCTGCGGTGGGCACAGCAAGGGCGCAGTTAGGGGGTTGCAGACCCACGCCAGCGCGACGCTGCTCTGCCGTCGGTGACGGCACGGACCCCAGGGACAAACTACCCACGCCGGCCGCTTCCAGCAGACCCTCGTTCCAACCCTTCTGCTCGGATACGGAGGAAATGTCCACCCCAGCCCTTGCACGAAACGTTAGTTTTTAATCATTATTTTGGTTAGCAACTTTGTAAATTGCCCGTAAAAAAATAAATAAATAAAAAGAAAGAGGAAGAAGAGACAAGAGGAAAGGCTTGCTAATTAAAGGCACAGATGTTATTTGTGAAATCTGCAGACTCGGGGGAAGAAGACAAAGAAATACCAGCAAGGGAGCTGTAGGTCCCATGCAAAGTCTGTTGAAGGCCTTGAAGAGGGTCGCGGCGAATGCACCAGGTCGGAAGCAGCTTTTCGGCAAGGAGCGGGAGGAGCGCACGGCGCAGGCTAACACGGCCTTTGGAAGAAGCAGCCCAAAACACAGAGATGAAAGGAAACTGCAGGGAGCGCCGGGATCACTGATGACAACAAGATAAATAAGGAGGAAGAAAATCTCTGGGATTTGAGGCCCATACAGGAGCCCCTTGATCCAAGCTCATGGAGTGAGAGATGCAGGAGGCACAGCCTGGTTTTCCGTGCACAGGCAGAGCCCTACAACGTGCACGACACAGTGCCCGGCTGCACGGCCAGGGAAGTGCGGAACAAAGCCCGGCGCAGGCAGCGAGGCCGCCTGAGAAAGCCGGATGAGAAGCGGGAGGAGAGGCCAGATCCCGATGCTCTTGGTCAAGATTTGAGCCAATCCTTTGGCCCAAAACTGGAGCTACGGGAGGAAGGGAGGAATCGCAGCCCCCCTCCAAGGAGGAGCAGCTTTGGGTGCTCTGATGCTAAGAATAACCTAACGAACTGAGCAAAGGAAAAAAAAAATGGCTGGTTATCAAGAAACATTTCCTAGCAGAGAGATTTATTAGACTGTGGAATGATCTCCCAAGGGAAGCGCCGGGAGCTCCATCACTCGAGTTCCTTGAGATGAGGCTGGGCAAGGTGCTGGAATACAGACCCGGAACGCCTCCGCCCCCTCGCTCATCCCGCCTCCTCCCCGTGGCATTCGGCACCGGGAGCCGAGGCAGGACGTGTCCCTGCGGCGCGGCCGTCGCTGCTCGGGGACCCCAGCGGCCGCTTTTGTGCTCCCGCTTTCCGCCCCCGGCTCAGGCTGTTCCCTGGCTCTTCCAGCTTCCTGGGACTGCAGAGGGGCCCACAAGGCTTGGATGGCTCCCCCGCCCCAGCCCAGCCGGCCGCGTTTCCAGCCCCCACAAAGCCCAGGACTAGCCCTGATCCAAGGCCACACGATTATGCTGCCCTTCCGTCCCGACTCCAGGGAGCTGCTAAGCAAATCCTGCCTGGCCTCGCAGCTCCTGCTAGGGAAAAAAAAAAAACAAAAAGCAGCTTTTTGCCCAGTTCTGAACTGAACGCTGCGCCAGAGGCAGACAAGGAGTCCTGAGTTAATTTAACAAATGCGGTGGGGCCAAGAAACACGCGGAGGGCCTTTTCTTCCCATGGCAAAAGCAGCGCTGCGGTGAGGACAGCACACCTTGGCCTTCAGACTGGTGCAATAGCAAGCGTGGGGCAAAGCACGAAAAGCACCTGTGTGAAGATTTGGAGGCTGGGCCGCTGGCATTCCAAATGCCGTGTCCCCCGTCCTACCTGCTGCAACCGTCTGGGCTTTACAGAGCAGAGACAAGTGGCACGAGAGCTGTTCTAAGATCCTCAGGGTGAGGGTCGACACATGAAATTCTGAAGTCAGGACTCCAGAATAAGCAATATATTTCCTCGAGAGCTTCCGTGCGCTGATACCGAGTGCTCCATGCACACGCAATGAAGACACCGCCCTTGTCTTGGATGCCAACAAATCTGAGAAGACCAAGGATGAGAGATGATCGGCTTTACAGGAGCCGATCTGCACCGCAAAGTGCTCAATCACAGCCCTGGTCCTCCCCAACACCCCGGCTGGGGTAATGCACCGGTAAACTCAAAAACCTGAGCCCATGGGAGGACGAGCCCAGCTTTGTTCCGTTTGCAGGACTCCAGGACTCTGGGATTCACAGTCCCCTCGGATCCTAAACGTTACTCCTGACATCAGTATTCTAAAGCCTTGACTAAGAGAAGACAGCCAGTCTGCAGATGAGAGAGGTCTCTGGCTACAACAGCGCTAGAAATCTCATCGGAAGCTTCAGCAGGGGAAAGGTGGTGCCAGCGGGGCACCGATCTACGAGGCTGCAGGAGCTGCCGAAGAGGCAAGGACGGCTGGGGATGGTTTTGTCCCCCTGCCCTGTGGAAAGGCCACCCCCCCGTCACTGCGCTGTGCGCACCCGGGATGGCGGCTCCTGCACCTACCGGCCCTCTGCATCCCAAAGCCTCCTGCTCCCCCTGCCATGGGCCTGCCGGGAAATCCATCCAGGATGGATGCCAGTGCTCTAGGAGAAAACGCCTTCTGCCCAATCCTGGAAATCAAGGCCAAAGATTTTCTCTGGATCCTCAGTCTCCCCAGACCCATTCCCAAAGTCTGTTCAAATGTTCCCCACCCCATTCTTCTCACGAAAATAACAGTTTTAAGAAAAATATTTTCATTGCCATACAAACATACCTGTGATTAACACACACAGTAAAACTGTATCTTGAATAGCATTAGGGGGATGGAACGGCATCAAGTACGAGTCAGGACATGAACAGTCGAGCACTAAAAACACTTCAGAATGGTGCTCGTGTTTCTGCGAAGCCTGTGAGCCCCTCCTCTCTCTGCAGTGAAGTTGTGGGGTCCCAGCAAGCCCAAGGGGCTGCGCAGCCCCTGGACCCGCAGCCCACCCTGCACCCTCCTGCCCTGGCAGCTCCTCTGCACCCCCGTCCGCCCTCGGGGCTCCCCACGTCAGGCCGCAGGAGGTGACAAGGGGACGTGCTGGGCGCTGCCTTCTCGGCTAATCTCTCCTCCCCGTTCTAGGAAAGGAAGGGGAAAAAAGTGAAGCGGCACGTGATCTGTCAGCTGGATCTCGCTGCAGATCAGGGACCGCAGGGAGACAACACTGACTCCGCTGTAACAGCGGCCCGAGATTACGGCTCCCGTATGTGGCAAGGAGGGGTGAATAATTACTTGGAATTACCAAAGCCAACCACTAATTATGGAGCTGCAAACCCCCGGACAGTTCCCCTGACCTTGTTTCCTGCCTGCCGTGGACTCCGCCAAGGGCTTGGCCATTGAAGTGCTGGGCACCCGCCAGCCCTGCGGGGCAGACGGCAGCGGTGGCTCCTCCTGGATGAGGTTTCGCATGGGCAGTGACACTTGGCACCTACGAGAGCAGGAGCACCAGGCAGCGGGGGCCGGCGGGGCGGCTGGGAGGGCAGGGTCGGGACTGGACGCACAGCAGCTCCAACACGTTCCCCGCACGCTCAGCCTCTCTGTGGCCTCTTCGGAGACGGGTAACGTCTAGTCCCAAACTAGGCTGGGGGACGGTTAGTCAAACCATAACGCGAGGAGTCCCAGCCCTTCCATTTGCATGAAACAGGGAGTACAGAAGAAACCAAAGGTGTGAAAACAACTACAGTAGCAACCAGAACAACCTGGATGTCTCTGGAAGGAACTTAGCACCAACAACCCCTAACCAACACCTGCATCTGCTCAAAATGCCAAAACCAAAGGAATACATTTATTTTGCTGCTTGAATTTTGCATTTAACAGCAAGTTAATGTCACACAGATCTGGCTAATGCCAGGGCTGGCCCCTCTGATTTCCACATCTGAGTGGCAGCTCCCTGGAATCTACCTGCTGCCTGGAACCCGACTCCAGTCACCGACACAGCCGGTATTTAACACATCGACTGCAGGGAAACGTGCACTTGCTTCTCGCCTGAGGCCCGTTCTCCTCCCTACCGGCTTTCAAACCCGGCTGCTCACTGTCGGATTGCAGGAGGTTCGGACTCAGCCCCGCACACACAAAGACACCGGAGCACACGATGGTTTGGGTCTGAAATCCCAAGCCAGACGTACATCTCTGGTTAGGTTCCAGCCATCCTGTCTCCCACAGCCTTCAGGGAGGAACGTTTTCCTTTCAAACGAGGGTTAGCTTTCCCCTTTTGTTTGGAAATAAACCCAGCCTTCTGTTGTCTCTTTTACCTCTGCTTAGTCCGGGAATGTTGGACTTGCCTTTGCACATCCAGGGCTTTTTAACTCTAAATCTGAAGGCAGAGGCATCAGGACTGAAGGTAACTCCCAATCCCTCCTGTGGGCACCACCATGTGACCTCATCACAAATCATTTTAGGGCAGAGAGGGCCAGACTGAGCACAGATGGCCTTAAAGGTACTTACTGTTCCTTACGGCAGGGAACCTACTGTTCCCTGTTGGAACAGGGGTCCTCCGGGCTTGCTCTGCACATGCCAGGGAGTGGTGCTGAGATCACCCACTTGGGTCTCGCAGCACATGGGCCCTGTGAATTCGCCCATTGCAGGAGCAGCAGTTATCGTCACCGTAAGATCCCAAACACCTGCCGGGGAAGGGCTCCAGCGGCTCCGCAGTAGGGAGCTGGCACCCTGAGCGTGGCACCTTTCTAAGGCACAGCTTTCAAATACCACAATAAGCAGAGCCAAACAAGCCTTCCCAAACTTTTCCACATCCCCTCAAGGTCCTTCTGTGACGAAGGGCTCAAGAAGGCCCCTTATCTATCCTCGGTGCCATTAGAGAGATTTGCAGCTCATATTCTTTGTCATGCAGATTTTACTACTGTACCGTTTTATTTGAGCCTGGGGGGAGGTCTAAGCCCCCAGGAAAGGTTGCTGGCCCCTGACCGAGGGCTCCCGCTCGCCCCTGCCGCGGTCTCGCCGTGCTCCGGGCTGCACGTTGGTGCCTTTGTCAA
>WBNA01000236.1:691130-702003 GCA_013398345.1 Nothocercus nigrocapillus | reverse complement strand
CCTTGCACCGCCGGGATCCCGCCCAGCGCCCTCGGCTGTCCCCGTCAACCCGCTTTACTTGTGGCTGCACGGAAGGGGCAACGTGTGATGGTCACGCCAAGCGCCTGGCGCCGTTCGCAGACGGCGCAATCCTCCGAATAAACGAGGGGCCTGCAAACAGCAGCAGCAGCACTAGTGTTCCCCCAGCACATCTGCTCATGAAACCTTCTCAGGCTTGGTTTATTTTTCCAGGGGGAAGGAGAGGAAAGGATAAATAAGGAAGGGAAAAATGTTTAAATACTTAGATACTAATATATTCATAAGAGAAAAAAAATACAGTGATGTTAGTCAACTGCACTGAATTTTTCTGTAGCTTTTAAATATTCACCTTAATATACATTTCTTCCTTATGATGCACAAGAAGACATAAATGAGTTAATATTACTAGATAAATCAACTCTTTTTCCTGAGCTGCAAACATTCCAGATTCTAACCTTGAAGTTGTTACCCAATATCTACGAATATAAACTAAACAGAATAGAGCAAGCTAGCAAGAGGCCCAGAGGAAAAAACCGAGCTACAATTTTTCGAGGGGCAGCGTTAACACCCCCTCATTTCAATCCGCAGGTTGGGACTGGGCGGCTCTTAAGATGTAAAACACAGGTTGGCCACAAGGTCCAGAAGGTGGATCAATTTTGCCTTACACTATGAACAGCATGAGACTGTGACTTGAAAAGAATAAATGCTACTGTGGGATATTGAGGGGTTTAAAGGTTGAAGTAGTTTGTGGTGACTCCTCCCGCATAGTCAGTGAGGTACCTGGTTCCTTCCAGGTTCAAGGTCTTTCCTCTGAGCACTGCAAAAGTTCCAAGGGCCAAGTTCACACTGCAGAGCAGTATCTATTTCATAATGATGAACCTCTCTTAGCTGGGAGGAGATAAACTGCAATAGCCCAAACGACTTGCATATAATACCCATTACTGCCTGTGTGGGTGGGAGGAGGTAGAAGGAATAGGAGTTTAAATTCTTAAAGCCTGTTAGAAAAGCAGCTTTCTGCAAACTGCAGACTTCGGCAGCAAGAGAATAGCAGGTAAAATCAGATAGATGGCAAAAAGTATTCCGTTATGGCTAGAAGGGTCACCTGCTAGCCACTTACAAACATGCAGATATGTGCTTTCGTGCCTCCTCAATCCAGGCCATGCAAACTCCTGATAAAAAGGAAAGATAGGGGCACAAGAATCAGCTACACAGAGCTCTTCTGCAATGTTGTGGAGAGTTTTTATTTCATCAGAAAAGCTGCTGGGTTTCTGCCCCTGTGTCATGCTCACAAGAGGGTTAATCAGATATGCTGCAAAATGGAATCAGTACCATTTTTTGTTATTACAAAACATAGCAGAATAGTAGCGATTAGTGGTAAAGCTTCCGTGTCAACTTCTCCCAAAAAAACATAGCAATGTGGGAACTCGTTTCACTCCCCACATGGGCACTAGTGTGATACTCTAAGTCTCCACTCCCTCTTTCTCAGATATGAGAGTTGGAATTTGACTATCTCAGATTTGAGCAGACAATGCATTTTAGTATACACACTTGTGACCAGAAGCACAAACCCGTATCTGTAATAAAATATGGCATCCAGCTGGAGATATATGAAGTGCGTTCAACCAGCTCATGGGACAAATTACCCTCGTGCAGGAGGGAACAAGCCACTATCCCCGCTGTCCTTGAAGTTTGTGAACTCTCATTCAGCTCCACTCTCCTTTTAGATAGCTGCCACTGGCCTCTGGCACTGCAGCAGGAGTGCTGGCAGTTTATTGTTGAAAGCACAAGGAGTTAAGTGTTTGCTTTAATGCTACAGCCTTAACAGGGACAGAGCTGCAACCACCACGGCTTGCCTTGGTGAAAGTTTGTGACTCAGGCTGGAGTTTCTGACGAGGAAGAGCCAAGGTCGATAGTCTCCACTACAAGTAAGAACGCTCTGGGCCTATTATCTCCTGCCCACTACTTGTAAAATTTACGTGCACCAGGCCAAGTTCAAGCAGGATTGCTTTGGCTTCCGTATTTGTTCTCAGTGAAGTAATGGAGTTAAGTAACTGCTGGAAAGGTGGAAAACACCCCACCTCCATGTATACCACGCTAGGAACGTATGATGCACCCGGAGGGTTCTAAAACAGTTTCGAGACACTCAGAACCAAAGTAGCTCGTCAGGAAGTGGCTGCATTGTGCTTGTTCTGTACCTACACAGCGAAGAGCACACACCCTCCCAGAGCACAATACATCCAGTCTATAAGAGCAGAGCATAAAAATCAGTGACAAGTGATCAATGCTCATCTTCCACCTACTCCAGAACAAGAAATCAGTTTCTGAAGTCATTATAAATTCATTTGTCAGAAGTGTGCCATAAACAGTTCATGCATGCAGAGAGACATTTCAAGCAAGCACTCAAAAGGTACCAGCTACCAGCAAAAGGTAAGTTTCCCTGTAGGGCTGGTATTTCAGCAGTGCTTGGTACCTGCTGATTGTACAGGGAGCCACAAACATCCGCATGCTCTCCTGGAAAAAAAAAAGACCCTTTAAAGAACAAGTCATTACATATTTAAAATAGCAGGGAAGAATACACTGTGGGGTAAGGGTATTCCAAGAAGACAACTACAGTGAAAGAAACAAAGATGGATGGAAATAAGTGCTTTGTCCCCATCCAAAGGGCAAGGACAGTAACTTGCCACATCAACCCCTCTTCTAACAAGGGTGTACAATCATAATTGTGGTGCACAGCTTGAATTTTCCCTGCATTAAAACAAAACAGTGACTCCATTTATCAAGCCCACAAGCACTCTTCAGCCTCTGTAGGTGATGCTATTTTAAATAAAGCATTTCTTTTAAATAAAAGCAGTCCCCATGGCTTGTGAAGAGACCACACATGCACAGAACCATATGTATAGAAAGGACTCAAAGAAATATTGTTGAGTGGCGTAACAGCAGCCAATCAAACCAGACTAGTCTAAGGACCTGCAGTTAAAATCTTAACCTATTTTCCATGATAACTTGGTGGGGATGGTAGACAAAGTGCAGCACTGTCCAGAAAGAGCCTCTAGCTCTCACCAGAAAGTGGTGATAGATACTATCCTGCTTGTTCTCGATGGCGGAATTCAGGAAAGGCCTAAACTTAGGCAGAAGACAATGCTTTGGAATGGGTTACCTGGCCCTCCAGGGCTTTACACAAGCACTGGCTACTATTCCGGCCATCTAGACAGCTGTCTCCACCCGAAAGCATCAGCAAAACAAAAGTAAGGCCTTGCTCAAGAATAGAACAGAGAGGGCAAGTTCTAAGATACACTCTCTTAGTTACAGGTCTAGAAATAGCCATGTTTAAAACAACATTCAGCAAAAAAAAAAAATAATAATAATAATAATGGTTAAATTACCTGTCTCCTTCCATGTATAATGGGGGCAGAAACTGCAACAAACAGTTTGGGAACTTGCTCTTACGCTCAGGCCAGAAAAAGGGTTTTCAGAAATAAGAGAGGGGGGAAAAAAGGAAATGAGACTCTGAGATGCAGGTGAGTGACAGAACACTCCAAAACCCACAGCCCTGCTGGAAACAAAAACCGAGGAATGAAGATTGAAGTAATTACTGGCCAGAGCTCAGCAAGAGCAGACGTGCTTTTGCTAATAATATAATTAGCTGGCTTAAATACAAAGAAGAACATAGATCCTGCAGCAACTGGAACCCCTCACTAAAAAGGAAGGAAGCACAGAGCAGTGGTAGAAGCAAACTGTTCAGGGATGATGAACTTTAAGAGAAATTAAGTACACATCAAAATGCAGCCTCCGACATAGGCAGGACACCACATCCTAGTAAGAATTCTACTGCAGGAACCCATTTTAACAATCTTTCCTCACTCCCCAACCTGAAATAACAGTCAAGATTGTCTGCAGTGCACGTCCTAAAAGGGAATGAGTTATTGCACTGTCAAAAAAACACAAAACAAAACAAAAAACCCACAAGATGCTTACTGGAAGACACCGTTTGCTCAGTACACCTTCCTGAAGCCAGGCAGAGAAGTTAAGAGGTGCAGTAAGAAAACATGCTATTTCTCTCTTTAATTTGCAAGTGCATTTTTTTAAACAAATGTTCTTAGTCCTTGCTTGCTGGGCTTTGTAGTTTCAGCCCCCAAATTGGCAGTATGGCACATGTGCACAATGAAGGTGCTGGGCCTGGTTTTACACTCTTAGAAGTTGCTCTGAATCAGCTGTTCAGTGTTTAAACAACCTGCAGGAATTACTGAAGACTCTGAGCTTCTGCCTCGCCACAAAGTAAACAGACACGGTGCAACTCAGGGGAAGAAAGGGGAGAAAAGCACCTAAAAGGTGCACGAGAGCAGAAATTCCACTTTCTTTCTGCCTTCCTCCCCTCTTCAGGGTAGCAAAGAAGAGAGAGAGGAAGAGAAACAGCAGGACTCAATGGAAGGCAGAAGGATCCTGGTGGGCTCACCGGTGGCTCAGTGCTGCTGAAGAGGTGATGACTTGTTACTTCACTGCTGCTTGGTTTTAAGGGATAATCTCTGTACAGTCTTGTAAAGGAGACCAAAGTGCTGGAAACAGAAGGAAAATAAGTAACCATGAGTTAACTGTAAGCTCTAATAAAATGGCTGTGTTCTACTTAGTCAGGAGACGGGAAGTCTTAAAGTAATTCTAATGTGCAAACACAATACGTTGCTTGGTTCATCCACTAACACTCCGATCCTGAGAACAGAGTGGGACTTGGTGAATTAGGAGGAATTACTACAGTGAAGCCAGTTAGTCAAGGTTTTACAGAAAGTGATGGCCTACAGAAAAGTTTGTGCAGGCTGGTATCACCCTCATCACGAAGATGCAAATACTTGTTACTGATTTGATTTTTTTCTATGTAATTCTCTTCCCTCAGAAGGGGAGGGAGAGTTTCAGTGTTCAACATATGGATAATATTGGCCACTAACACAGAAACGTCTGCTAGCAGTTTCAGGAATGCAGAAATCAATCAGGCAAACCCAGAGATTCCCACTAGCTCATAATTCTTTACCAGGATAATTTCACCAACGACTTAGAAATTTACTTAATTCTTTCAATTTTGCTTTTTTTTGGTGATTAATTGCATTTTGGTTCTATAACAGCTATTTCAGGATAGGCAATAGCTACTACAAGATCCAGGCTTCAAATACATCATCATAATGAACAAAAGGAACAGAGTGGCCAGAATTCAAAGATGATATTTTTCCTTCCATTTCTATTATTGTTACTTCAGCTTCTAAAGTGCTTCTGGCATCCCACAACAAATATTAAACACAAATAATATCTTTTCTCTTACCTGGACTGCAACATAGGCAACTCCAAGGTAGGCTGCAATGCAGACAGCCAGAAGCAGATCAAATATTGCTGGCTTGACCCTGAAATGAAGAAATACATAAAATAGCTAGAGCAGGTACTACCACAGACAGAAACAAAAGTCATATGTGCCCAAGAAAATTCCATACCTGTATGCATTCATCACTTGCTTCAGCTGGTCATAAAACACAAACTCTGGGTCCCTGGGGAAGGAAGAAATTCTTCAGGCTGTACTACGTTTCTCGACATTGTAGTAAGGATATCCCAGACCCAAGATTTCTGTCCCAAGAAATACATCCAGCCACAGACAGGCAAGTTTGACAACTTTGCCTAACAGTTTTGAAGCGATTTTAGCACTCAGCTCCCTTTTCCTCTACAGACAGAAATCCAAGGATGCAATCCGGGTCACATGCTGTTCAAGTTTCTCAGAAGCACACACAAAAAAGCCTTACTGGGTTCATGAAACTGCCACATTCCAAGCAGGTTAGATAGGAAGCAATCTGTCTCTGCACAATCAAGGAAAGCTTTCTAGGGGACTTTAGGTCTTCCCCGCATTCAGAGAGAGGTGGCACTCAAAGTGGGAAGGATGGAACCAGAGCGGTGGTTCTCTCCAAACCTAAGACTTGCTTCTGTGCTGTGAGGAATAACACACAGCTTGCTATGTGAGAAGACAGAGCACAGACCATAACAGAGAGGACAGCAGAAAAGAGCAAACACCTGTTGTCCCATGACAAGGAAGGAGCAAGAGAAGTTGCAGCTCAAAAACAAGATTCAGTGGAGGGAAAGTGAGTGTGTGTGCCCCTTCTGGTTCTTTAATCTCTCTTCTTACCTTTTGTCTGCCTTTACATGATGTTGTTTCACATCCTTCAGGTAGCGGCCCATATAATATTCTAGGGTGTTGAGGAAGGTGCTGTCTTTATCAATCAGCTGGGCAGCCCTTGGCTGACTGCTCAGCCAGTCCATCACTGACTCTAGTTGCTCCTCCTGGATCTGCTAGAGAAAAACACCACCAAAGAAAAGGAGTCAAACACCCATATGCCAAGAACAGACCCTCGATCCCTTCTCCCTATACATGACATAAATACACTGTGCTTACCATCTGTTCTGTGAAGATCTGTAGGTCTGCAGGTGCTCCCTGCAAGGAAAAAAGCCAGGCTGATGGTGAAACAAGGCTTGGTTGGGCAGGACAAGTCTGGCTGGCACTGCAGGATGGGTGGCTCTTACCTTCTCTGTTAGGTTGTAGATGACTCTTGTCAAAGCCTCAGCAATAATCCTAGTATTCCTGGTTAGTGCCTTAGTGTCTACATGGGCCCTAAAACAGATGGGATGGAAATCATGAATTTGGGAGCAGCTTGCTCAAGAACAGCTTCCTTCAAGGCAACTCCATTCACCACTGCCCTATTTGGGTTTATGGGTTGGATTTCAACCACAGCCTTCTCCAAGACACCTAACCTCCCATCCATGATGCTGTTGCGCAGGCTGTCCCGGTGGCTCTCCAGATGGGAGATGGTGAACGCTGGCAACCGTCGGATGGCAAAACGCTCGTGTTCCCATGCCAGCATGTCCTCAGCCAAGTTTATCTTCTTGTGCACCATGGAAAACTTCACTTCTGGGAACTGGCTAGAAACAACCTGAGGAAAAGGCCAAGCCATTCAACGGTGTCATGCTTCCCACTGCATAATCTGACCATGTGCTGCCCAATCCACCCAAATCCAAGATTTAGGGCTACAGATGGTAATCCCCCCCCCCCCCCCCCAGCACCTGCTGCAACCCTGGCTAGTGCCACTAAAAAGATGCTTTACTGTCATTACACACATCAACTTTTTTGCTTTTGCAAGCAACAAACCATAAGTAAGCATAGTGGAAAGCGCTGCCAATCTAGTCTGCTTTACTCAGAACTGTGGCATAAGGATGTGTGTGCACTCCACAACATATGACCAAACAGAATACATATTAAAGGTTTCAAGAGTGCATCTTTTCTTTACTTTTTGCTCCCTCCCTTTCTCTATAGGAGATCTGCATCTCCCCAGTGGAAGCCCCAAGTTCCCCTTTACACAACATGCTCTTAATTACCATCTCTAATTCTCTCAGAAACGCATGCTGCAAGGTTCCCTCTTTGGGAGGCTTTGAGACATGGAGATGAAGGCTGTTCCCTCGGCCCAGAGTGTCTAGGCAGAGAACAAATGCTACGTTGTCCTGCAGCAAGCTGGAATCTGGAACAGACAAATTCAAGCCCTTAACACTAGACCTTGTGCTCTCTGGGAATGTAAATGCTAGCAAGGCTCACACAAGGAGACTCTCACAGGAAGGCTGACACACGAGACACTTATCACAACAATATTAATTGAGGCATTGCTACTAGAATATACTCTTTCTCACCAGTGTGATCCAAGTTGTCTTCCAGCCATCGCTTGGTTCCTTGATAATTAAACTTGCCACCTCCAGATGCGAAGAACAGCAAGTTATACCTGCCCATTGAAGAAGACAGGCAGGAGTTAGCACACCATACTCCATGGCTACAGAACTCATTTACTCAGGAGGTGGGAGAGGAAGAGGAGGGATGTAAAAAAATAATAATAATAAAAAAAAAAATCAGAACAATTGGCACCTGAGGTTCAAGACAAACTGTGCATTAACAAATGCTTCCTACATGCCACATATTTAGATAATGAGAGGACAGGTATAAAGTGGGAAAGTTCCCACAGCCTGAGGATTGAATCTAGTTCCCAATTCATTCCTTCCACTCATCCTCAAGCTTGAGCAGAGCCTCAGAGTGTGGCAATCAGCAGCCACTACCACGGAAGGGAAGCAAAGCAAAGCGAAGGACTGCTTGTAACACTCTAGCAATTCACAAGTCTGGAGGAAAAGTCCTTCTGACTAATTTCAGTCACTCACAATCCACCAAGGGGAAGGCAGTTTCTTACCCAGCATGGGTACGTCTGTAGGTGTAGAGCCGGGAAAACAGCCTGGCTAGTTCCAGGAGCACAGAGATACCACTGCCATTGGAGTCAGCACCATGCGACAGCCACTGCAGGAAGAAGTTGGACAGTGGCAAGGTCACAATCCTACACTTATCTTTGTTTTCCAGAGCAGCCTTCAAGACTGCATACTGCCACACCCCACTTGTAACTGTCCCTAGTTTTAGGGGCAAGAAAAAACACAGGAGCAGAGGCCCCAGAAAAAAAGGGAGAGACAGAAACAGAGATCTGCAGGATTTAAAAAAAAAAAAAAAAAAAAAAAAAAAAAGTACGCTTCAGGAAGTCTATTCCTTTATTTCCCTTACTAATTGATCTCTGGAAAGACAAGCTTTAAACTACTTGAGCCCTGTCATTTCTTATTTGTGTTTATTCATTGACACAGAACCCTAGTGACCATGCATCTTCATTCTATTCCAAAATCCTGACACTCTGAGCTTGTTAAAAGAAAAATCTTTCTCCAACAGACCTCAAGCTCATGATGATCAGCTATATATACTGCACTTATCACACAGCGAGAAACATGGAGTACTAAATTGATTTGTGCTCAGACAAAAAGCTTCAGGTTGTACCAACCTACTGATAGTCACTTAACTTCCTTTTAACCCAAGTTTTGCTTTCTATCCTACTTGCAACAGTGCCCAACTAAGAATTCACTCCATGCAGCTGTATTCCTAAGTAGAGTCAAGTAATACTCTCTTATACAGTTCTCCTTCTGTTAAGTCTAAGAGCATTTAGAGTAAACACGAAGGCAGCAGAACACCAGTTTAAGCTCCATGCAATTCAGCAGATTGCTGACAGAGGTGGCAGCGGGATTGTTGTCCTCTCCACCTTTCCCCCAGTTGCTGGCGCTCACCTTCTGCAGCTGATGCAGAACCCTGGGATGCAGAAGCAGCCCGCGTTTGCTCGTAGATAGACAGCAGCTCTTCATCTTCCACTGCAAAGTAGACTGGCACAACAGTTTCCATAGCAAGCATTTCTGGCTCTATCTCCATGAATTGCTGAGGATTTAAGTGAGATATAAGCTTAGCATCTGCTAAATGTGCAAGAGGGAGCAAAAAAAATGAACAGTCAAAGCAAAGAGAGAACTAAGTTTTAAAATTAGTGTGTGACTTGTTGAGCATTACAACAAGACCACTCAGTCCTGCAGCAGCTCAAACCTTGCTCCCTCCCCAGCATCTACCACCAAAAAAGTAAAGGAAACTTTTTTTTTACCCGTACAACATCCTGCGGGACAGAAGAAATGGACTGGGGCAAGATGATCACCACAGCACCAGCTGACTGACGGAGAGCCTTTTGGTACTGCTCATAGGAGAAATCCACCAGCCGCATCATGACACAGCGTCGGCTCAGAACATCTGCTTCTACGGTGCGGGCTTCCGTGTTCAGCACTGCGCTCCTGGTGCCTGCGGGGAGCGAGCAGAAGGAAGTGTAGTGAGCGAGTTGATCACAGCCCCTTTGCCTGAGCCTAGCTCTTTTTCCTAACAGTCTTGGGGACAGTCTCATGCACTTCAGACTACAGAGAGCTGCAGTTCACCTCTTCCCACTCGTCCTAGAAGGGATAGAGATCTGTGTTTTTCCCTCATGCATCAGAATGGTACCTGTGCAGCCAGGCCCCCCTGACTCCGGCTTCACACAGCCAAGGCTGCCCTGCAGCCTTCTGCATGGACATGGACACACTTTGAGATGCTGTGACCAAAGAATCCAGAAATCATTTCAAATATCCAGAAGTCACCAACAACACTTGCAGTATTTACAAAGCATGCAGGCATGGCTGGTGCTACTTCATCTTTACTGATAATTGATTTTATGAAGCTTCAAAAGATCTAGAGCCTGTGCCTCCTGAACAGTACAGAATAAATCTGAGGCTGTAATTCCAGCCTATCAGGAGAAGTCTGAAGCTCAGACCCCACACAGAGAGCAGGAAAATCCACTCGTGGACAGGCCGCATACTCTGATACGCAATAAAATGCCAGCAGAGAGTCTGAAACAAGGCTGGTTCAGGTTAGGCAGCACAAGGCGTGCGTGGGGCGAGGGGGGGATGGTGGCCTTAGGGTTACAACACTCCGGGTAACTCTAGGTTGCCTCGAAGATGGTGTTGCACAACAAGCTGCCTAGAAAGGGCCGCATGGAGAGGAGCTGGAGGTCAATGGTCCCGTCGAGGCAGGAGTGCAGAGGGCAGGACGCCTGTCAGCCCGGGAGCCGCAGGTGCTGGCGGCACCCCGAGCCGGGCAGAGGCAGGAGAAAGGGCGAGTCAGCCCCAAAGGAGACTGGGGCTCCGGGCCGGCTCCCACCTGCGGGGGTTTGACCGGCCGCGGGATCCACCCGGGAGAGCGGCCTGCAAGGACATGGCAGAGCCCCGCGGGCGGCAGCGGAGCCGAGCAGCCCGGGCCTAGCACGGACATCCCCTACCCGCTACCCGGGTAGCGGGGGGACACCCCCACATATCCCGGCCCGGGCCTGCCCGGGACACCCCCACACACCCCGGGCGGTGCCTGCCCGGGACACCCCCACACACCCCGGCCCGGGCCTGCCCGGGACACCCCCACACACCCCGG
>WBNA01000236.1:637516-649172 GCA_013398345.1 Nothocercus nigrocapillus | reverse complement strand
AGGTGCGAGCGGGACCGGCCCCCGAGCACCTCCCTGCTGCCCCCGTCCCCGCCGCGCGCGCGGGGCCTGCGGGGGCACCGCTGGGGCCAGCGCGAAACTTGCGCCCCCGCGTTCCCACGGGTGACCTTGGCCGCGTCTCCTGCGGCTGCGGTCGGGGGTGCAGCCCCCGTCCCCCCTCCCCGTGGCAGCTCCCGTCCTGCTCTTCGGGCGGTTTGCGGGGCCGGTTAGGTGGAGCGAAAGGGAGCCCGTGCGTTGGCGCGTGGGCTGCGCTGCTGCGGCCCGGCCGCCCCCGAGCAGCCCAGGAGGAAGCTGTGCCGGGGGGGAAGAGCCCGCGCTGGCCTCCCCCCCGGCCCGGCCTTCGCCCGGTGCCCAGCACCCTTCCCCGTGTTGTTCAAGGGCTCCTCTCACCTGCCGCAGCAGCTGAAGTTCACAACGTCGGACTCCTGCGACCGCATCAAGGATGAGTTCCAGCTCCTGCAGGCCCAGTATCACAGGTGGGTGCTTCTGCGTGTCCCAGGCCCCAGGGCGCTCCTCGCTGTTCCCACGTGGCAGAGAATGCTGGAAATGGGTCTCCTTAGAGCTGGTCATCCCTAGAGGTGCCCATGGGTGCCCCTGCCCTGGGGGCTCCTGGTGGGCTACACCGGGCAGGACCGTGCTGGGCTGTGTCAGAGCTTCCTCCCCCCGGCCTTTTGGGGGGCTTCTTCCCCAAGAGAAGAGGATCTCGCAGTGCCCATCCTGGGCTCCCCAGGGACAACTGCCCCGAGTGCTCGGCAGCCCCATAGCTGGGCTGGCAAGAGGTGACAAGACATAGAAGAATCGCTTTGATTCTTGTGCTCCGTTGCCTTGCTGTGTGGATCGAACTGGAGCACTGAGGGAGAGACCTGATTCTGCGGCTTGGGTTGTGTTTGGTTAAAGCGGGACCTCAGGGACGGGATTAATCATGTCCGCTTAGGAGCCTGGAAAGGAGAACGTTCCATCTTCCTTCTCAGCCAAGGACTTTCCTCTGTGTGGTGCTCGGCCAGGGCCGCGCGGAGCCTTGCCAGGCCTCCTGTGTCTTGCTGGGAATTTCTACTCCGTTCTTCTTGCTGGCTGCCGTTTTTGGACTGCAAATGCTGCGCGGAGCACTTAAATCCAAACGCTTCCGCTTTTGTGCATGTCAGAGTGGAAATACTTCTGCTGACCTGCACGTTGGCTTGTGATGGTTTATTGCTTTTTGTGTGTGTGTGTGTTTCTTGAATAAACACAAAACCCCAAGCTTAAATCAACTCAGCGATGGCCTCTGCCACGGTTCCGCAGGCTGCTGGACCTGATTGTGCCTGGTGCCTCGGTGGCTGCCCTGCTGTGGCAGCTTGTGAGCCCTGCTGTGACTTTCTTATGCACCGTTCGCCTCGGCCTGGGCTCTGCTGGGCCTTTGGGTCATGGGCGGGCAGTGGTGTCACTGTGGCGGGAGGCAGCCCAAGTAACAGCTCGGAAATGGCTATTTCCTGGCGCCCCTCCAGCTCGGAGCGGTGCCGGGGCTGGAGCAGGGGACCCCAAGGAATATGTGCGGCTTCCCCCCCACCACCACACTTGGATGTAATCTGCTAGAAGAGAAACAGGTTTTGTGTAGGTGAAGCTGTTTCTTGTTTGAAACATAAAACCGCAGCACATGCTGGCCGCAGTTGCTTGGCTGGTGAGCTGGAGTTTCATAAAACCCTGGGAGCAGCAACGTTTTCTCTTAAGGGTGTAAAGAACCTAGCGGAGAGCAAATCCTTTCTTCTGGTGAGATACGCCGCGCTCGGGCCTCCCTCCATCATCTGGAAAAGGATGTGGCTTTATTTTTTTAGATTGCATAAAGCACTTCTGGAGCCCGCAGGCAGGCCCGTGCTGGCTTTCCCCTCCTGCCAGCGATTAGCTGAGGAAAGCCAAGCCCCTTCCTGCGCTGCGACTGCTGCTTCTGTCCAGCCTTTCTGTTCCCTACCCGAGGATTGCCATGGGCAGAGCTGGCCGCAGGCACCTCGGTGTCCGAACGGTCGGCCTCGTGCTGCCGGCTTCTCTTTAATGGTAATCTTGTGTTTTGGCAGGACTCTGAGAATGGGCTCCGTTGAAAGAGCTGCTAGATAGCCCAAACACAGCGTGGCCAAAGCTCAGACCTACCGTTCAGTGCTTGAACGGTGGCACCCGAGACGCCAGGCTGGCCGGGGACGGGGCTGCTGGGTGCTGTGCAGATGTGGGAAGCAGCTGTTCCCTGCTCTGTGGCGATCGACCTTCTTACCTCCTGTTTGCTTTTCTTGCTATTTTCTGGCTTTCAGCTTGAAGTTGGAATGTGACAAACTAGCCAGTGAGAAATCGGAGATGCAGCGTCACTACGTCATGGTAAGAACCTGCCCCGGCAGCAGAAAGTCCGTGGGTGGCGCGGGCAGGGACTCAGCAGCGGAGCAGGCGCTCGTGCCTGGATTTCGTGTGGCGGGGAGGTTTTGCCCCATGGAATGGCAGGTCTGCAGGCACGGCTGGTGCTGGGTTTTCTGCAGGCAGGGTTATCCAGGCATTTTGTGTCCGCGTGTTAATGGACTGTGGAGATGCAGGGAACTGCCAGAGTTGTTGGATGTAGGAAACTGATGGGCCCGGGTACTGTTTGATAGGTGGTGATGGGAGTCTGCCTCCCCTGCAGTCCTGGGCTCCTCGGCTGAGACTGAAGGAAGGACTCGTTCTTTGCCCCTGCATTGATGGAGAAAGAGGGAGACCTGGCACAGGACAGAATAGCCAAGTGTGCCCTGGGGCCAGGAGCAGCGAGAGCTGCTTGAGGGTGCAGAAGGGCTAGCAGGGTTGGCAGAACTGCTGTGGGATAGCAGGGAACCAGAGCGGCCTGGTGACGGGACACGAAGAACCGAGCTGACCTGGGAGAGGGGCTGCAGGGCAGCGCAGCCGGTGACCCGGTGCCGGAGCTTGTGACCGGACCGCCCCAGCGGACTGGGAAGAGGGAACGTGCAGGGCCCTGCGGAGCAGAGCGAGGCTGTCGGGGTCCTTGCTGCTGGCTGTGCGCCCGCCCCCATCGCCTGCTGCCTGGCAAGTGCCCGTGTTCCGCAAGCGGAGCGGCTGCGTCACCTTGCTCCCTGGGGAAGCCCGAGAAGTCCCCCGTGCCAGTGGGGTGATGTGAGGAGACTCTGGGAGATGCCCTGCTCGGAAGACAGGAGGAAGCCATGGCAAGTGATGGATAAAGCTGTGCTTTGAGAGCTTGCGAAGCTGGGGAGCCGTGTAAACCTGGTGGGAGTTGGAAGCAGGAATCATCTGCTGTGCAAAAGTCCAGGCCTTCTGCCCCTTCTCTTGAGCCCGCAGCCGTGCGGAGTCACGCTGTGAAGTGCTGGCACCTTGTGCGTGTCCCAGCACAAAGAAGTGCCCCAAGTCCAGAGCAGCCCCTGGTAAAGGCATGAGAAGTGAGGCCACCTGAAAGCTGCAGACTTAATAGGAGCTCTGTAAAGAAAGAAATCCTCTAGGAACGATTGGGCGTATTCCTGTAGGTAGGATAACAGTTTAGCCTCCAGGTAATGCTTCTTCCATTCCAGCTGGGGAAAAGCCGCTGGCAGCACAGGTGGAGGTTGCAGGGCAGGCTGTGGTCTGTTGCTTCCCTATCGAGGTGACTGGAGTTTGTGATGTTGTCCATAAAGATGAGCTGGTGCCAGCCTGCCAGCTGCTGCGCCTGCCCTGGGAGGAAGCGATAAGATGTAGGAATGAATGCAGCAGCTCCTCCGAGAAGAGTTATGCGCTCGAAACGAGCAGCAGCAGAGCTGGCCCCTGCTTTCTCCTGCCGGTGCCCCTGTGCTGCCTGTGTGCCCGGGCTCGCAGGCTGCGGCGAGCGGGACGTGCCCGGCGTGGGAGCCGGGGGGGACCGGCCGCTGGCTCCGCGGTGTCGGAGCGGGAAGGCAGCCTTTTAATAACACCCTGTTCTCTCTGCTAAGTGATCGCTTCCTGAGCCCTGCAGCCTGCGTGGAGACTCATTTCCAAGAGTGGCTGCATGAGATTCCTCCCCCAGCCTCCTTTGGTGCTGAGAGTCACCAGAATTGATTTGGGTTACTGTTAGCGGGGCTGGGAAGGAGCTCCTGCTACGCACGCAGGACTCCAGGCTTCCGCTGCCCTTCCAGCCGGGAAGCACGAGCAGCTCCTGCCCTGGAGGCATCGGCCCTATCGCTCCAAGCTGGATTCACAAGGGCTGCTGTCGCTCTCGACCAGCAGCGAGTCGCAGGAAGTGAAGAGGAGGGTTTCTGTGAATGTTCGGAGCTGTTGCAGCTGCTCAGATTTTGAATAAGTAACAATTAGCAGCTCCGGGGTCAAGTTCCCACTTCCTGCTCCAGTCTCCAGCATGCAAAGAAACCTCGAGAAGCAGCAGTGCTGTTTAAATCAGAGTGAAATAATGGCCATACCAAGCTGGGCGCTTCTCAGACTTGTGGAGTCAGTACCAAACCCCCAAGGACAGAGTCTTCTTTCCTTTGAGTTAAATGAGCGCAGACACGGATTTTCTTTCTCTTTGGAAGAGTCAGGATTACAGCTGGCAAGCTGAGGGAGATTCCTAAACTCTCAAACATCAGCCTCAAAACATCTTCTTTAGGAGGTCAGGAGTTGGTTTCTCCTGCCAGTCGATTGCTCTGTAGCTGCCTGTTGCTGTGTTTTCCTCGGTGTGTGGGGTTTTCTGCTTCCCAAACAGCTGGAGCTGCATGCAGCTGGATGAGAAGCAGCGCAGTTGTGATCTCGCCCATTTGCTGCAGAAGCAGCTGCGTGGGCTTCGGGACATCAACCAGGCAAAGTTCGTAGAGTCAAGCTGCCTCTCTTTTGGCCTTGGACATAGTTAGAAGTTGTTCCTGGAGCCGTGAGCCATTTCTCAGATTTGAGGGGATGGCGCCCGCCTTGACGCGGAGCACCCGGCGTGTCTGCAAGGTGCTGGGTGAGGCCCACTCAAGCTTTCTGGTTTCCGTCTGAAACGGCTCTAGGCTGGAGCTGGGTGGGCAGAGAGAGCCTGGATTCGGGAACTTCTCCCCTGGACCTAGAGAAGATGCGTGTCTGTGTTTGGGTTTGCCTTGTACTGTGTTTGTTGATCTGGGAGCAGGCTGCTTTTTTCCTCCTCTATGCTGTCCCAGTTTTTGTAGAAAACTGCTAGGAAAGTGTTTGTAGGTCCCAGCACTGGTGCATGGAGCTGTTTTATATTATGGAGATTTGACTTGTACTTTTTTTAATTCTCTTCTCCCCTGCTCTACAGTATTACGAGATGTCCTACGGGCTGAATATCGAAATGCACAAACAGGTAGGAGGGGCATTTCCAAGGGCGCTGCTCCCTGGGTGGGGAGTGTTGCCTGCCACCCTGCTCTCTGTTGCTTCAGGGGTGTTTCAGGGACTAGAAATGCTGTTTGCCAGTAAAACGTCAAAGCTGCTTTCGGTTTGCTGGTGCCTGGGTGGTGGAGGAGGTTCACTTTCGGTTTATTTTTATTTATTTATTTTCCCCAGACACTAAAAAAAAATACTTGTCCTGGTTGGGAAGAAAAATACTTGCTCTGAGAAAAGGCTTCCTTTGCAAAATCCCTCAGAAACTCGGGGATCCCTTCTCCTTTAGGAATCGTGCTGGCAGCCCTCTGTGCTGCAGGTGCATGTGCAGGTCTTCCCTGGCTCTGGAACAGATATTTAAGCCCTGGACAGGAATGTGCAGGGAGAGTGTGGAGCTGCTACCTTGGAATGCATTAACCAGGAGTCCGGAGCGGGATGCAGGGATGATGGTTCGTTCCTCCCAGGCCCCCGGCAGGCTGCTGGTTGTGCTGCCTTCATTAATGTCCAGGAAGGCTTTTCACGATGGCTCTAAGTGGGAACTGCCTCTGGCCACCCTGACGCTCTGCGCTTGCCAATCAGCCGGCGCTTCTCTTGAACCGAGATTAGATAACTTGTTTGCAGAACTTTGAAGAAAGCCTCCCTGTGAGGAGGCTATTGCAGCCTGGATAAGTTTGTTCATTACCTTTGCTAGTGGTTAGGTTGTTAATTACCCCCAGTGGCTAATTATCTGCACTGCTAACAACATGAGCCTCCTCAGAGCCTGACTCTATCTGACTTCAGCTTCCAGCCACAAAGTCCTGAACGTTTCTCAGCTCGGTTATAAACCCTTCAGCACACTTCTGCTCCCCACAGCGGTGCTTGAAGCCTCTGATCCAGTCGCCCTCTTAGATAAGCCAGTGATAGAGGGTTCCTTGGGAAAACCTGCCTGCCAGCAAAAAGATTTGAGCCACGAAACCTTCTCATGGCTCTCCCGTGGATTCTTTCCCATCCTGTGCTGCTTCCCACTTGTGCTGATTGGGGCCTCCCGTCCTTTTTGATGCCCAAGCCCTGCAGGTCTGTATTCTAATTCTGTTGAAAAGCGATTTGCAGAGGGCTGATAGCTTCATCTTTCCTAGGAGAAAAGCGTTCAAAGCCCCACGCGTTTGCCACCTGCTTGTGTGGGGTCAGTGAGGAAGCTGCAGCGTCTTTGCGGCCCCCTTGAATGGGGACTGTCCTGCCAGCTCAGCTGCAAGGCGGCTGGCAGCGGGCGAACGCCCTGGGCTTGGGGAGGGAGCGGAGGAGCAGAGTCCAAGGAGAGTCCGAGCAGCCGCCGTCCCTGAGGGAAGAGCCAGGGCGTCAGCAGCAGCACAAGCGTCTGTCTGTGTCCGCGTGCTGAGCGCAGTTCAACACATCCCCACCTGGGTCTATGATAATTTTTTTTTTTTTTCTCTGGTTGCCCCTGACTTCATTAAATGAGTATTGGAAACCCTGAGAGGGAAGAGAATATTGAAAACTGGCTCTGTGCAATCAGCAGCATTGATTTATTTAACCATTTGGGGAGGGGCCTTAGGGGCAAAATCCCCCTCGCCTCCCCCTCAGCGCGCACAACGATACTGCCAGCGTTTTCCAGGTACTTGTGAATTTTATTAGGCCACGCTGGAGCTTGGGGCCCGGCCTCGGGGAGGAGGGAAGCCGGGGCACTGTGTGCTCGGGGTGGTCGGTGCAGCGCTGACCTGTCTCATCTGATGCCTTTGCTTTCTGTTTTTTTTTTTTTTGTTCATTTTGTTTTGTTTTTTTTCCCCCTGTGTTCCAGGCTGAAATTGTGAAGAGGTTAAATGGGATTTGTGCTCAGGTCCTGCCCTACCTTTCACAAGAGGTAACTCCCTTTGGTTGAATCGGGGGTTCTTTGGTGACAGAAGGATGGAGGCTCCTGTCCCCTCTCTGAGTCCGGGTCATTTGGGCATCCAGTCTGGGCAGTGGAATGTGGACGGGCCCTTCCTGCCCGGCTCCTCACCCCGGGCACCCGAGTCTGGAGAACCCGGTCGCTGCTCCGAGCTCCTGCCCGGGCACGAGCGCGTCGAGAGGAGTCCGGCCTCGAGGCCGTGGAGCAGCCTCGCCCAGAGCCCCGGGTTACGGCTGCTCCGTCCCGTCCCCCTTTGGGAACGGTGGACAAAGACGGGCTCTGTTCTCCCGCGGCTCCCGTGATTCTCGAGTCATCGGCCACTTCTCCAAGGGGTGGCCGGAGCTTTGGCAGCTAGCTGGGGGAGGGAACGGGCTTTAAAAAATACCTCCGCATGGCTCCTCCTTGAGATCTGCCTCCTCTGCCTCGCTAATTAACACAGCTCATGAGCTGCTCCCGCTGCACAGAGATTAATTGGGAGAGCTCGAGGGAGGGCAGGGAGATGCCGCCCGGGCGGGGGGTGACAAAGCTCCTCTAGCGCAGCCTTGTCCACCTCCCCGTGCCACCTGCCAGGATGCAGGACCGCGGCGGCTGCCGACGGGCCGTGCTTCTCCCGCACGCCGCTCGCAGGGAGGACAAAGTAGCTTGCTGATCAGATCAGAGCCGGCTGATAACTAAGCCACAACTAAGCCCTTTGCATCTTAATGCAACCCATTCCCCCTCCCCAGCGCTGTCCGGCTGCCAAGAGGGAAAGAAAAACCCCCTTGCTGGCGTGAATTGGGCAGAGCTGGTGTTTGGAGACTCAGTGCTCGAGGGGAGCGAACGCCACCATCCTCTGTTCCTTAAAGTACGTGATGCAGCTGTTGGTGCTGCCCGGGTCTGGAGCAGCTGCACTGGACTGCTCCACGGGAGCATCTTCCAGCTGCTCCAAATCAGGACCCAGGACATGTCCCAAGCACTGGGGAGCTTCTCAAAAGTGTTTAAATCTAGTGGGGTTGGTTGGTTTGTTTGTTTTTCTGGGAGAGGGGGGTAAGGTGGAATGACAGAGGGGAAAAGAAGCCTCATTTTTGAGGCCTTAAAAGCCTTTCTAGGCCTTTGCAGTTGCCAGCAAGTACAGAACAGGGAAATAAAAGCAGCTGTTACTTAACCCTTTGGGCAAAGAACTGTAATGAGACAGTTCGGTCTCCTTCCCCGCCTTGGTCTGCTCCTCGCTGCACGGGTTGAAGTGACCCACTCTGTTCTCTCCCCTGCAGCATCAGCAGCAAGTCCTGGGAGCCATTGAACGAGCCAAGCAGGTGACAGCGCCAGAGCTGAACTCCATCATCCGCGTACGTGATGCACGTTTAGTTTGGGTTAGGAGGGACGGTGCCCTCGGCCCGGGGCAGGCGGGGGAGCTGCTTGAGGCTGCTCTTGCACCCGGCCTGCGGTGCTGGCCGGGACCCTGGCGGGTCTGAGCTCGGCCGCTGGCACCGTGCGCCCGTCGGGGCAGCTTGAGCCTTGGGTTGAGGTGAGGGCAGGCTGGGTCTGAGCGCAATGAAAATGACGACGTCCTTCTCCCGTGTCCCCCCCGTCCATCGTTCCCTACAGCAGCAGCTTCAAGCTCACCAGCTCTCGCAGCTTCAAGCCCTGGCCCTGCCGCTGACTCCGCTCCCCGTGGGCCTCCAGCCGCCGTCGCTGCCGGCGGTCAGCGCCGGCACGGGGCTCCTCTCGCTGTCAGCCCTGGGCTCCCAAGCTCACCTCTCCAAGGAGGACAAGAACGGCCACGATGGGGACGCCCACCAAGACGACGACGGCGAGAAATCGGATTAGAGTGACTAGCGGGGCCGGGGGTCGGGGTGGGGGGCCGGGTTCAACACAAGATGCAGTATCTCTCTCTCGTTGCTGCGCGGCAGAGTTGGGGGGGCTCGTGCTTGGTGGCAGCTTGCCGGCTCTGTTCCTGGGGGCTGCCCCCCTCGTCCCTGCGCGTGGGCCCTGGGCAGCAATAACGGCGCCGCAGCAGTGACCGCGTGGCCGATGCCGTTCGCCCGGCCTGGCCTCCCTGCCCCTGCTCCGTCGCAGGCAGAGCCAGGCCCGGCGCGCGCTGCTCGGGGGCTGCCCGCTGGCCCTTGGGTGCTGCCAGTCCCCTTCCACCTGCCTCCCCCGAGTCGGTATTTAAAGATGACCCTCGATCCTAACACTTCCTGCACAACTCCCTGCCGGGATCCCTGCCCGCAGCCGCCACCGCCCTGCCCGAAGCTCTTGATCTCTTTGCATCTCCGTGGTTCTGGTCCTGTCTCCCCACTTGCCCCTGCACTAATACCAGGCCGGCACCTTGCTGTTCTGCATGCATCTCTGTTCTTAACCAGTCCTGCAGCTCCGGAATAGTACCCTGCTCTCTGGCCGCCAGGTTTCCTTCCCGCGCTGCTTCTCGAGCTAGGGCTGGAGGGTCCCTGCCGCCCGCTGCCCCGCGGCACAGCAGCCGCCCGCCCGGGCGGAGGAGCGGGCAGAGCGCCAGAGCCTTCCTCGCCCCCTCCCTCCGTGTAGAGGATACAGCAGCTTTCTCTGGTCTTATTTCCGTGCGCTAGCGTGTCTTCTAAAAAAAAAAAAAAACGAAAATGGAGTTAAAAAAAAGAATAAAATAATAATCTGGTGTTTGTATATAGTCCTTTAGAGAGATCTTGTTTTGCTTTTGTGTTTAATCACTTGACCTATAATAAGAGGAACTGAAAATGCTGTATCGAGGACGTACAAGCTGTGCCTTTCAAATAAAGAAATAAGAAGGTTGGTTAAGACTGTGACTTCCTGCCTGCTTTCTTGGGGCCTTGGGGCTGATTAAGTCCCTCCCTCTTTCCCCCTTTTCGAGACGTCTTTGCCGCGTGACGTCCTGCTTTGCTGCCCCCTGTGCCGTCCCCGCTCTCCACAGGCTCGGGGAGCGGCTGGAATTTCTGCCCTCTGCCCATCGTCCCCTGCCCGCGTCTGCTCCGCTTGCAGCTGAAGGAGCTTCGCGGCTGCGGAGATGGGGACGGAGGGGTAGCGCTGGCACCTCTGGTTCCGGCCTCTCCCCGGCTCTCGCGGGCAGCACGGGAACCACCTTCAGTGCACGGCCCAGGGCGGGACAACCAGCGCCGTCCCCACGGAGGCGGCTGCCGGCGCCGGAGCGTCGGCGGGAGCAGGAGGCGCGGGGAGCCCTGGGCAGGGTCTCTGCCCTGTCTCCCAGGCCAGCGGGGTTGCAGAAATGCCCTTCCCCTGGGTAGGCGGTGGCTGCGGGGGGGTTCCCTGCAGCTTCTGAGGCCGAAGGACGGGGCCAGCGCGGGCTGGGGCCTGGCAGAAGCAGCCGGGGAAGCTCCGCTCCGCGCCCGGCACCGCTGCGGCGCGAGAGCTGCTCCAACCGCCCCTGCCGCGCGGGGTCCCGGCGGGAGCGCGGCCGGCTGGGGCCCTCCGAGCGCTTTCACCTCCAGGTCGCTGGTTGAGGTCCAGCCCGGAGACAGGGAGCGCTGGACGTGGATGCTGGGAGCGGGGGGGAGAACCCCGGCGGGCGTTTGCAGCCGGGTGACCGTGGGGAAGCCGCAGGGTTAGGGACAATTAGCAGCCGCGGCCAGCGGGCAGGGGTCGAACGAGTCACCAGGCCAAGAGCCTCCACTTCCCTGTGCTAAGACAGAGCCTCGCGGATGCCCTAGTCCCTGCACCTCCCAGCAAACGTGGCGTGCACCTCGTGCTCCCGCTTTTCCCAACGATCCGCCTCAAAGCACGCGGGGTTTCATGGCAGCACCATGGCAGCTGGCGTGGATGGAGGGCAGGGCAGCTCCGGGAGGGCGCCCGGCCGCAGCCCCTGCCCTCACCTCCCAGCCTGCGCTTGCCTTTCCTGACTGCAGCTCCCAGGGAGGTGGCAGAGGGCGGCTCTCGCATCCCCGCCCCTCCCACCTGTCCCCCTGGATGCGCTGAAATGGCCCCTTTCCTCCTCGGGCCGTGAGCGGTGCCACCTTTGCAGCGGCTCGCGCAGGTTTCCGCACCCTCCCGCACCCCCTCCAGCCCTTCCCTCGCAGAGATCCCGCAGCCTCTGCGGCGGCAGCAGGAATTGCCTCCGATCCTTCCCTCCCCTCTCCCTCCAGGCTCCCTCCACACGGAACAATGGCAGAGGCTGCAAGGCCGGGAGGCGGCAGAGCCCGCAGGGGAGGGACGTGGCGCTGCCTGCAAGGCAGGGAGGCCTCGCAGCCTTGCAGCAGCCTTGGAGCTTCGGAGGCTCCTTCCCAGTTCATCACTAATGCAGGAACGCCAAGCCCTTCCCGGCTGCAGCGAGCGCGAGATAAAAGCTAAAAGAGGCATCAATAATTAAAAACCACTCAAAGCCGGTAAGTGCAAACAGGAGCCAACACAGAGATCGAAGGCAGCGCCAGAGATGAGTCTGTCAGCTGCCGGGTTGCTCCGAGGGCTCCCAGCCCTCCCCGCGCGCTCCCCCCTCTCCCGCAGCCATGTGGTGACAAGGTGGCCCCGGCGCCGGGCGCGCGGCCG
>WBNA01000236.1:583130-600707 GCA_013398345.1 Nothocercus nigrocapillus | reverse complement strand
CCCGAGCTCCGCCCGCCTCGCGCCGCGGCGAGCGGGGGCCCGTACGGGAACCCCACGTGTCCCGCCAGCTCCGGGCTCTTCTTTTAGCAAAAAGGGAGAAACGGGAAAAATCGGAGGATGGAAAAACGCAGCCACAGCAATGTCCTGGCTGCGGGAGCGGTGGCGCCGCAATCTGGATCGCGGAGGCAGATAAGGCGCTGACTCAGGAGCGAAGCCTGTTCAGGGGACAAAGATTCCCTGGGATGATCCGCCCGGAGCCGCCGCCGGGAAGGGGCGGGAGGAGCGGCGGGAAGCGGCGGCAGCCGGGCTCGAGCACGGGGCCAGGCCCGCGTTTGCCTTAGACGGTAACGGAACTGCAGGAGCTGCCCGGGCGGACAAAGCTCCGAGCGCGGCTCCCGGCTGGGGACGGTGCCAGATCCAGGCCCAGCTCTTGGTTAGGAGCGGAAGGAAATGTAAATAATACAGAAACCACCCAAATGATAGCTACTGTGCTGGTTTATTTAAGTCCCCCACGAGCGGCTTGAGGAGAAGCCCCAGGCTGTTGTGGGAAGCCAGCAGAGCTGGAAACTCTCTTGGGATACCCTGGGATTTAAGGAGAGCAGCACGATCTCCTGGTAGCTCCCATGTGCTCCGAGCCGAGGCCGCCTGCCCACCCCATTTCATCGGGCAGCTCCGTGTGAAGCAGGGGCAGCCAGCTGAGGTTCCCAGCACATCCCTGCTCGGCCTGGCTCTCGCCAGGGCTGGAGGAAATCCTTCCTCCAGGGTGCGGGACAGCAAGACGGGGCTGTTCTCGTGTGCAGGGCCGCTGGGAGCTGGTGCAATCCCCACACATGGGTGCCCTGGTACCCCTGGGGCAAGAGGGCAGCCCTGCGAACCCGCCCGGCGCAGCAGCCGGCTCCTCCACGGCAGCCACGACCAGATCCTGCGCCTGATGGGGCTGGGCAGAGAGAGGAGCCGGCAGCTCTTCGGGAATCGCAGCAGCCTCCTGAGCGCTTGGGAATGCCAATACAAGCAGCAGGCACCGGGTGTTGGAAGAGGGAACAGGGAAGGGGCAGGGGATGGGAAAGAGGAAGAGGATGGGGCTGGGGAAGGGAGCGCGCCCGGCGTGCGCAGCGATTGCCCTCTGCTGTCGAAGGGCCCGGCTGCAGCGCCGGCCTGTGCCCGTGCAGCGGGGCCAGCGCGCAGGGCTGCGGCGCAGGGCACCGCGCGGCCCCGGGCACGAGCCGCCCCCGCCAGCGCCGGCTCTCGGGTGCTCCCTGGAGCCGCTCAGGGCCGGCGGCTGCAAGTGGGGCTGGGAGCAGCAGCCCCGGGCTCCGACAAAACAGAGGGGCTTTGTGGCCGGAGCGAGCGCGGCTGCCGGCACGCGCGCAGAGGGCGGCAGGAACGTTTCCCTCCCCTCCAGGATGTTATTCCTGGCTAAAGCCAGCGAGATGTGGATAATCCCCCCAGGCTGCTCTGGTTTTGGAGGGCTTGGGACACCTGTAAGAGCAACGAACGCTCCCTGCCCTCTGCACGCAGAGCCGAGGAAGCCAGGTCTCCGTGGGGGCCCGGACAGGACCCCTCTGGGAAGCAGGGGAAGGTCCTCAACGACAAACTTGGAGCTGGACCTTTCGGCCGGGTCTAGAGAGCAGGGCAGGCAGCAGGGAGGGAGCCGCGAGCTGGGGACGGAGCCCAAACCCTCCTGGCAGGGCAGCAGGGACTGGGCCGGCTCCGAGCTGAGCCCTGGGAAGCGCCTGTGTCTTCCGGAGCCGAGGCCGGGCCAGGCGGGCTGGAGGCACCGGCTCTTCCCTGGTCTGCGCAGGAAGATGCTCTTTGTGGAGCAGAGCTGGGGTCAGGAGCAGCTCCAGCGCAGCTGCCCCGGGAATAGACCAGGAGCCTCCCGGCTGCCCTGACCCAGGAGGCTCTGAGCAGGTGCTGGGACACGACCCCAACAGGGACCTCCAGGATTGTTTCCTGACCTGTCCGCGGCTCCCTGAGGACAGGCCCAAGGCAGCACGGAGCCGTCGCACTGGCCTCTTGGAGCCTGCGCGGGGCTGAACAAGGACGTCAGCTTCTGTCCGCGGCTCCCGGAACGCTCCTCTGCTCATCGGGTCCGGCCTCTGCCCGCACAGCTCCGACCCAGGCAGGACAGGCCCAGGCTCCTTTCCTCGCTCTGCGGAAACAAGACAGGCTTCCCGCTCGCTTTCAACTTAGGTTTTTAATTAAATAAATAACGGCGAGGAGTCTTCAAGGCAGTATCACTTCACAGTGTAGGGCTTGGGGGGAGAGAGTGGAAAAGAGTCCAGCATTGAGAGCGGCTCAAAGTGAATGTGCTTTTTAAGAAGGAAAAACAAAACCCCCAAACCAAAAAGAAAAAAAGGAGAAAAAAAAAAAAAAAGCGACTCCCCCTCCCTTTCCCAGCTCTTTCCACCACTTTCCCAAAATGTTATATGGAAAGAGCGTCACACTCATGTTGAAAGACCCCATGCGAATCTGTAAACAACACTGAAGAACATAAATAAGAGACATTTCTGCCTCCCCTCTCCTGTCATTCGGGCTTGAAATAAACCAAACTAAAAATGGTTTCCAGAAAACTAAGAAGGTTCTTGACCTATGGAGAGAAGATGCCCAGGCCTGGCCCTCCCTGGGAGGGCTCTGGATGCTTCTCCCCCTGCCGCCCCCTCTCCGCCAGGGAAGCTTCCTCTCTCCCCCAGAAACGGGGAATTACAGCCGGGGAAGTTCCACTATGGAGCGAGCACGCGCGTCGGCTTTCTCCTTCCAGCAAGCGGGAGCAGGCAGCGCGCAGACCTCGCGCGGAGCTCCTCTGCTACGCGGGGAGACGCCTGGGCCACGCAGAGCTGAACAGGGACCAAACCCCGGCAAAACAGACCTGGAGTTCGGAACGAGCCAGGATCGGATGCTAACTCATCTTGGGAAGCCGATGCTGTCTCCGTGCTCCCACTGCAGGGCTGGACGCAGCTGCGCATGGCTGGGCAAGGAGGAAGATCCAGGCTAATGGTTATAGTCATTTTTCAAGTCCACGGACAGCAGAACTAACTGCAGGGTCGTAACCAGAAGGCATCTACCAAAAGAAGCAAACACCTCACCACGAGCCCCTTCCCAGGCGCAGAAAGTGGCTGCAGAAGGGGAACGTCTGCATCAGAGCCCTCCCAGCAAGCTGGCAGGCGCGTTCCCTGCACAGGGAAAAACGGAATGAGAATATGTGAATTTAAGCCAGTGGCAAAGCCCAGATCTGCAAGAGACCTGGGAAGCTAAGGGGGCTCTGGGCTCCAACGCCACGCGCCAGCATGCGGCCACCTCGCCGGCACACACTGCCGCCTTGGCCACCTCCGGGAAACGTCGCTGCTTCCCTCTCGGAAACAGCGAGCTTCGTTCTGCGGCATTCCAGGCACGGTCCTGCTGGGGGCGAGTCCCAGGCCCTGCAGTGAGACAGCAGGGCCGGGAGCCCTCCTGCCTCTCGAGGACGCGTGTCCCCGCGCGCCCGGGTCGATACCGCTGCCCCAGGGAGGTGCAGGGCCCAGGACAGCAGCGGGAGCTCCCTCCTCACACACCTTCTGCTCAGAGGCAGCTGCTGCCCCTCCAGTAAAGCAAGAGCCACCTCCCTCTCATCATCCCGTCCCATGTTCTGGTCCTCCTCTTTCCTCCTTTCAGGGCTGACAACCTGTTTGGAATGAGCTGGGAAGTTACACGGGTTTTTATCTGCATTTAACCCCCTTGCAATGCAGCACAATCAGTAAGGACCCAGTCTCTCCCTGCCAACAACACAAGTGACAGCACCAAGGTGCTCCAAGGGGCAACGTCACCTTGTCCGTCTATAAACTCCCTTTATTTCTAGCAGCAGCTCCGCACGGCCCAGCCCACGGCAGAGCACCAGGAGGAAGGCTGGGAAGCCCCAAGTGCACCCAGGGCTACCTCACCACGCAGCACCTCTTTCCAAGACCTGAAGCTTTAGCCTCAGGGCTGGAATAAACCCATCTCCCGTGGAGCTGACGGCGATGCGGGCAGACAGGGTCAGCTCCACAGGTTAGAAAACAGCGGTGTGTCCCCCTGTCACGATTCACAGCTCAGTAGGTGCAGGACGGCTGTTAGAAGAGGAACAGGGAGAACAACTTCCACTGCAACACAGCCTCTGCGCGTGAACAGCCGTGACTCATCTTCCTTTGGCATCACCATGCCCATCTCGGCAGGCTAACAGCCCCCCAGCCTGGGCGGACGGTGCTTCCTGTTCTTTCCCTAAGCTCTTGGACCACCAGGCTGCATCCTCTGTCCCAGACCCTGAAGTGCCCATGATGCATCCCTGTTTTGAGAACATCTTCACGGTACCAGGCTGTCCCACTGGTGTCAAAGGACCATTCTACTGTCCTGAGGGCAGGGACTCTCTGAACAGCCTGGCCTTACCTGGGGTGACACATGGCCAATGAACTGGGGGTTCATGGGCTTCCCCCTCACTTAAGCCAGCCACCAGCTTTGTGTGATTGTGCCAGAAAACACTAGAGCAGAAAGGTGTTTGGTTTCACTGTAGCCTTGGATCAAGGAGGATGGAAAGACGGTTTCTGACCAACAGCTCCAAACCATCCCCATGGAACAGGGGACGTTCCAGATTTCACTCAGTCAAGTCAAAGTCCTTGCTGGGTGTGTGACAAGTTTGTGACTGGAGACTTTCACTGTGACAAGGGCTCTGACCGAGCCACAGGTGCTGGGCAGGCCTGATGAGCAGTCAGAAAACTATTTACATCTCCAATGCCAATGAGGCCAAAATCTGTGACCGATAAGGACACTTGCGCAGGGGCCACCACTGCCTCTGTGTCTCTGTCCAAATCCACAGGGCCAGCAATTAAAGGCAAACCCTCATTAATATCTGCAGGGAGCGCGAAGTCCATGGTTATCGTCTCACCAGAGCTCTGCAACGTCTCCTGCTTCTCTGCCAGTCCTGGTGCTGCCGGTGGCAGAGCACAGAGCCCCGTTTCCGAGGGGGTGACAGTGTGTTGCGTGCAGGGAGCGGAGACGGTGCCTGAGGATGTCTCCTCGGCGGGGTCGAAGGAGCAGTTTGTCTCTGACGGAGTGCTGCACTCGTAGCCCTGCCCCGACTCGCTCATGCTGCCCAAGCTGCAGGCCGTGCTCTCCACGCTCAGGGGCTCTGCACGCCACAAAAGAGGGAAAACATATGGGGGACGGATAGCCAGACAAGGAGGAAGGAAGCGGGGGAACAGCAAGTGAAAGAAAACTCGAGTGAGTCCACAGCATGTGAAAACAGAACCCAGTTCAACCCCACTTAACCACAACGTTATGAAATTCACAGCACAGTGTAGGATAGCTGCTTGTTTCTTTACTGTAGCAACCAAGATACCCACGAGTGACTACTGAAGGAAAGCAAGATACATTCAGCAGATGGGAAGACAACCGTGTTTCTATGGAAATTAAAGGAAGTCTCACAGAGACATTCCAAAATATGTCCAACCTTAAATCCTTCCCCCCCACAAGCCCATACCCCAAGTGATGTTTTGGGAGGTGCCTACACAGGCCTCAGGCTGTGGTAACACAGTGAAAGGAGTTAATCCATTTTAGGCCCAAACTCTTCCCAGAGCCAACATGAATCAGGAGAAAGGCAGAGGAGGCTATATGTTGATGAGCAAGGAAAAGGTGTTATCCCCATGACAGACAGGAGAGAAAAAGTTACCTGCGCTCTCAATTGCTAGCTGATCTCGACCAAAGTGAGAGTCCAGGCAGCTAGTGGCAGAGGCAATTGGCGGGGAGCTCCGAGAGCGACCAGCATTTTCTATTTCACCCCCATCCAAGTCATTGTCGGCAAAATCCCTGTGGGGAAAGACAGATAGTATTGCAACCATCCATTAAGCAGAGATGCAGGCAGGAAAAGCAATGACTGAGATTAAAACCCACCAGCAGATAAAGCAACGGGGCTGAAAGGGCCTCACTAGAATGAGCATCCATCCCCCTTCTTGTCTGCAGAGCTCAATTTGGATTCTGCACTGGGGCGATTGCAATTAAGCCAGCAGGGCTAAGACCAGCACGTGTTAAGGCAAAACAGGCTGAGCAGCTCTCCAAAACAAAGAGCTCTGACCGCCCCCAGGTCTCCACGAGCCTCAGCCCCTTCCATAATGTACTAAATGGTCAAATACTCTCCCCAGGGAACAGTCACCTCCATAGAATGGCTGCAAGGGGTTGTAACAACGTTAGTGTGCTAGCAAAAAGCAAAAGAGACAAGAAAAAAAATTCCACCCTGGGGGAATTTCTGATATTTCAGATATTTTCCTGTCTTGAGTCAGACAAAAAAAAAGAGCCAAGGTTTCAAATATTTTCATGGTCTAACGTCTAATATTTTTTTGCTGATTCCACTGAAGATTTTTATTTTGACCTTTTAAAAACATTCAAGTTTCAACTCTTTTGAAAGGTATTTGCTGTAATTAGCATGGATTTTGAAGTGAAGGATCTGCTTCAAAGGGTGGTGGGCAAAAAAAAAAAGAAATGAATTCAGGCTCCTTCATATTTTTGCACTTATGAAATTCCCTTTCCCAAGCTTCACTGCACTGAGTTATTTCTTGAGATCAGCCCCGAGTCTCTAACTATAATCAGAATCTTTCATATGAACATTTGTCTGAAACAAAATGTATTTTCTGATGCAAGAAAGTCCACCTCCTAGAAAATAATTGCATTTTCCCTTCATTCCCCACACTAACAGCTCTCTACGTTCTGAATACAACCAATGCATCTCTCCACGTTATCACCCAAGAAACCTTCTAGAGCAGAAAGCACAGCCTTTCAAGCAGAGGTGCTTTGCAGGAGGGATCTTCACTGGCAAGTCAATATTACTAATTTTAGTGTGAGAATATTCCACGCACGTGGCTCCAGGGTGGAGGACGTACTTCTTCCTTCCTAAACGAGTCTGCTGAGTGAAGTAGTCATAGCGCTCTGATTTTTTCCACATGTAGTAATATTCCACACATTCTCCAACTGACCTGGTGCGGACCTGAGGGGAAACACTGTAGTCAGAATCCCAGGCACCAAGGTGCATCTCACAAAGCAAGGACTGTTCTGCCGTTTACTGATACAAAAATATTAAATGCATCATGGTGACTTACGTCACCGTGGACACATCTACACAACAGAACAGAAGTAGGTACCGAAATTTCCAAGGTGGTATTACCCAGAGAAGGAACTCCCCATGGTGCATAATCGTTCTTGCAGGCCCCAGTGTGGGTTCACACATGGTACATTTACGCAGGACTTCCCTTGTGCTTCCAGTAGCAGTTAACACCAAGAAAGCAAACTTGCATCCATTTTCACTGGCCAGTGTCAACATGCCCACAATGAATCAGTGGTAGAACTGGACTCTCTGGTTCTGCCAACTCCCAGCACCACAGCATATGTCCTGGGGCCCAGTTCTCCCTACAAAAGCATCTTTCATTCTAGAGGACCCCAGGGGACTTTACAAAACATCCACATGCTCAACTCACTCATTCACAGAAGTACTGCAAGGGCTGAAGGGGCTGAGAGTTTGGAAAGAACTTTTGAGACTCCAGAAAGGGCTAATCAGTAATTAACTGACATCACTCATGTAGGTCACTGTTGTTTGTGACTTCTCCCACCTGGAAAATAAGGCAGAGCAGGGCAGTGAACAGCCCATCACCTGCTAGGATGAGTCAACACAAAGTCTGGGATTGGAACTCAGCAGTCCTGAACTTCCTGCATTAGCCAAGGCTCATCAAAGCATACTTCTGGTGCAAGCGCACACGCCTCCTTCCCTTTGCCTTAGCTCAGCGCCAGGCTGAGCATCCTTACCTTGTTTGCTTGGATAAGATGAAAGTTTTTCCCGTGGACCCTGAAGCCATGTTCAAAATTTCTGCACTCTTCTTCACTCCAGGCACAAAGCTCATCTATAACAGAAGGAAAGAGGAATTGGAGGAGATCTATAGAACTTAGAAAAAATTATTCGTACCTTGATGTTTGGGACAGAATCTGAATACGAGGCTTTCTCACCTCTGATAACCTTCACATTGAACCGAAGTCTCCGTAGAGCCTCTTCTGCATTGAAGTTGCATTTAACCAATTCATACAGAGCCTAGGAAACAAAACAAAAACCATGACTGAGAGCACGTGCCACAGCAACGCCCCACAAACAAACCTGCTTGTGATATTTGCCTCATAAAACGTGTATTTCCTAGGAGCCACATAACTACTTACCCAACCATGAGCACCAGCATGTATTGCTGCACTCTTTAGGACACATGACAAACCCTGAGACTGAACAGAAGCAGTTCTACCAGCAGCTCTAGGAACTACTGCCTCTTTGTTTCTGCAAATAGCAGGACTAAGAGAATCCAACCTGGGTAATTTAAAGGAAAACAAACTGCTATGAATTTTCTTTGCTAATGTTTAATTTTCTGCAGATTTCAAAAATAATCTAACAATTTTATAGAGGATGGGTCCAAAAGGATTGCTCTGCTGCAAGTCCTGGCTCTGACTTTTTAGGTTACTTGGAGAATACAGTCAGAACAGTATCTACACTGCCCAGTCTGTTGCATTCTTTCCATGAGCAGCTGTTAACCACCTTCTAAGACAGACAGGCCTGTGGTCTGATCCATCACGGCCCTTTCCCAGCTTCCCAAGACTGAACAGTGCAGGGTGAGCAGCCTCCTTGGCCTGCAGTTGAGAAGCAGTCTCTCATTTATCCACGAAGCAGGAGAGGATTGCAGGAGGTGGGTCTCACCCTCTTTAAAGTGGGTCTCATTCAGGATCTCTGTAGGACGCCATCCCTCAGTGCAACAGCTGTGAGGTACCCTGTTCACACTTCCCCTCTCCAACAGCAGCATTCCAGAGGAGGTTGGAGCAGCACATAGAGGTTATCTGTTGGCTGCAGGAAGCCCATGGATTTACCTGTTCGTTGTCCTTCACCATCTCTCCTTCTGGGAGGGTGCTGCTAGACAGCTCATCCCATCTCCGCTTCACAGCACGGTACAGAAACTCTTCAACCTCTCTTTCAGGGAGTATGTTTGGGTCCCAAAGCAGTTGATCTTCATTCTCATAGGCTAACAGAAACAAAAACAAAACAAACAAAAAAACAACTGAAATAAGCTAATCAAACAAAGAGTTCCGCTGCTTTTCAGAAACAGGAGGAGTGGGTAAATCTTTGCTTAGACTCCAAGCTGGTGTTAGAGCTTACAACCACCAGTGCGAAGGTGGAACGTTTTCCCTCCAGACTCTTTACAGCTCTTCTAGAGCCCTAAGTATAGATTCTGCTTGTTTCAGCTTTTTTTCAGATGGTTTGGCTGATGACAAGGCTTTTGTTACAACGTTCTCAAAACTGAGAACACCCTAAACTTCCTGAAACAGTAAGAAATTCTGAGCGTTGTAATAAGTTGGAAACTGTCTTCAAAACTGGTTAACTTACCTCTCTCAACTAATTCACCTAGAATTTGCTGCATTAAAAGAATCAGGGAGAAAGCGAGTCATTTCTAAAGAGGAGCCTGTTACCTACCTTCTTCAGAAACTCAACCAGCTGGTGCTAGCATTGCACTAGTATTAGACACAATCTGCCAATTAAGTCACCTCCATCTACTTTATAGACACCCTACCAAATTGAAAACTGATCAGCTCCACGAAAACTTATCAGCTCCAGGGAGTATTGAATGAAGGTAACTCTTGCTTGTTAAAGGGGATGTAAGAAAAAAAATTAGAAGAAAAATAGATTAGAATAGCTCAGTTACAATATTCCCTCTCTTTGTTTACAGCTGTGACCATCCACCCTTCAAACAAAGAAAAACAATCCAATTTTCATGGAGTCCCTCTGTTTCTGTAGATGTTCTAACAGACATATTCAAATAAGCTGGTTTAAATCTAGTTCTGGCACACCTGTAAATTTTGCTGTCAACACTCAGAGGTGCCAAACCTAGAGATACAGAGTGAACCAGAGTGCCATCTGGTGAACCAGAGTCCCATCAAGTGCCCACACTAGCAGCCACATATCCAAACAAGATACACAAAACAAGTTGCCTCACCTTTTTCACTGTGCCTGTTTAAGTGGAGGATGGGAACAGTAGCTTGGTACTGAGGTCCAACCATGATCTCCTGAAACATCAGCACAGAGAGGTGTTAAACCAAAAAGAAAGTGCTCTACGTAGGCACTGAAATATACCTCATGGTTTAGGGACTACCACAGCATGCGGCCTATTTATATATCGGTGGTCCCCACTGTTACTATTCCTTCTAAGGAAGCCTCACTATTTCACAGGGTAACCAAAAAAATTACAAACAATGAGATTATACCCTAGGGACCTTAGAGATTTACTTTAAGTGTTAAATACATGTACAGTAAAGAACTAGTCTTCAGCTATTGCTGGAGATAAAGAAAGCAGCAGGTTTCCTGCAACCTGTGTACTCAGAGTTAATTTGGAAGTTTTTTGGATGCACTTAGATCATTTACCTTCTTGCACTCATTGGATGGGATGGAATCCTCCTCTGAATCCTCAGCCATGGAAGAAGCACATGGAGATGAACAGGGCTCTTTGTCTTCATCAGCAAGAAAATTGTTTGCTTTGAGAGAAAGAAAGATTTTCTGTAGGCAAAAAAATGGTTTATTTCTATTGCTTTCTCTTTTTTTCCCCCCTCTCCTTCCCTTTATTTTCTATCCTCAAGTTACATTAAGCGTGGCCCTCAGTGACAACTTACCAGAATCTCACTTTCTCCTTTCAAACAACAGAATTTGCACCCTTGTCACATGAGTGGTACTGACCAACCTGGGGATCTCAGACTCCCTCATTCTGTAGTTATAGGGGAAGACTCAGCAAAAAGTGATTTTTCTCGTGTGCTTTGGCTTTCTGCATATTCCTAACACAGATATGTAGGACATAATGTATCAGACCATAGGTACTACCAAACTTACTCTGTTCTAGACACATCAGATCAAGTGCTGATCCTTTGGACTGCAATTCTGTGCCCATTCCTAACACTTGATTATTCTAAAGAAAACTGTGTCAGTGGAGAAAAAAAGAGACGAGGAAAAAAAAAAAAAAAGCTCCTCATCAATCCCTTTTAATTGTGTGGTTGTCCCAACTGTTACATCAGGCAGCAAACTCCCAACACTAAGAGCTGGCTGAAGATAATGTTTTCTTGATCCCACTGCTAACTTGCACTCCGTATCATTACTTTTTAACTAAGTGCTTGATAAAAACACGAATACTCTGGTTTATTCACAGTCCCCAGAAGAAATGTGAAGAAGTTTTACTACAAAGCAAATTAGTGACATAGTAAAGACATAAGCTCTTATCCTATCCCAGACCTCTCACCTAAGTACAAAACAATTACTTAGAAATTTGCAACACATACAGCCAGGCTGGTTTGGGAATAAGTCTGACGCATCATGGGACGTGACAGATGGAGTCAGATCATCGGCTGAAGACTGGGTCTCCTCCTCTTCTTCCCCTGAAAGCAAATCCTTCGCTATTTGTTCCTTTTAACAACAACAAGAAAGTGAAAAATATTTTTAAATTAAAAAGGGGTGTGGTGAGGCCTAGAGTAAAGCATATTTCAGCTAGAGCCATAGCTTTGCAAGGGAAGATGTAAAGTTTCCCTGATTCTTCACAGATTCACATCTCTGTATAAAGAACTGTAATCTGTGTTCCATAAGAGGTTTCTGCAGTGCTCTTTTTAAAGGTTATCCTTTGTCCAGTCTCCTCTGAGCTCTGAGACACCAAAATTAGGCAGGCCCCTCCCTTGTCATTAGCTAAATCTCACTGAAATACAAGTCTGAGATCTCTAAATGCAGAGCAGCTACTAGACAACTGAAACTCTAAGGCAGTGCAGTAGCCAAAACCACAGTGTGTACACACAAGCAGACAGCTGCTCTTACCTTATCTAGAGTCATATCTGGGAGATTTGGAGTAATATCATTGCTCTCACTGTCCTGCTCCGAGATGGGATCAGATGCCTCATAGCCATAAAGTGCAAGCAGCTCCTCGAACGGCATTTCACTGCTCTGAGCGAGAGGAGGACAAAGCTTCATCAGGAAAGGAACAATCACTGAATACAACACCAGCTGTAGCAAACAGAGATATGCAGAGGCAGTCAAGGCAGCTCTGCTCTTTTAGGGGCATGGAAATGCCCTGGATAACGCTGTGTAAGGATGGAGGCCAGGAGGAGGCAAGGTCTGTCAGGACTCATCACAACCTGCCCTTATCAAAGCAATGGATAAGCCAAGAACTTTCACCCCAAAGTGCTATGTCCAAAGGCAATTTTTTACACATATTTTTTATTCAAGATTTCATCCTGGTGAAGAGATGCCAAACAACATAACTGCATTTACTTAAAAGAAAAGAAAGATCAAATCCCTATGCAATCCTTGTGCCAAACTTAATGAGACAATCTGTCACCAAGAAATCTTAAGCTTTGTGTTCCATTGAGGACTACTGTGCACAGAGATTAAGTTATCTTTTCTTTGTGCTTCCTCCACTCTGAAATGGAAATTGCACCTACACCCAACAGCTAAGGGCTCTTCAGCAAGGTAGATGAAGCCACTTGGCACATTGACTTTCTGGCAGATGAAGACTCCAAATTTTACTGCTGCTGCCTGCTGGCAAACAAACTCCTTCCTATACCAGTTCAAATCCAGATCTCACTGTTGAGCAGACCTAAGCTCAGGATCAAGCAAGCCAGCAAGCTTTCCACTAGGAAGGTACCAGTATTCCCGGAGGGGAAAAAAACAAACAAACAAAAAAAGCAATTCCCTTCCCCTTGCTGTCATTACCTGAGAGGCACTGAGACTCTTTTCCAGCTCTTCTAAGGATTTCTGTTTCTCCTGAGTATCTTCTTCTTCTTCCCTTTCTTCCCGTACACCATAGTTTTGTGAAAGGATCTCTGCTAGGTTCAGTCGATGATCAGCTGATCCCATTGACACAACTGCAGGGATTAGAAAAAAGCTGGATACTAGCTCCTCCCTGAACCAAATATTCAGGGGCAACAAGATTTGGAAAGGGTGGGCAGGGACGGCACTGGGAGATACAAACCAAAAGGCATTTTTTTCCAAAAGCACTAAAAAGCAAAGTCTTGTTCCCTACATGCGCATGTCTCGTGACTAGAAGTTGAATTTGAAGGTTTTCTGAATGTTTTTCTCTCCCAACTGTGTTCTTTAATATTGCAACATATGAACGTACACTGAAGCCTCTCCTTCACTTCAGACATTTTTAGGATATCTACCACTTATTGTAAGAACTGGCAGACACTTGCAGAAGCTTTGGTATCTTTATGCCTTTTCTGTGAAATGCCACTGGAATCAACTAACAGGTTTGAAAGACTGAAAGGAGAGAGGGAGGGGAGAGGCAGACTGATCACACAAGCCCTGTTGCCTCTGGAAACCAGGCCAACATAGAACCATACTTAAACTGTGGCTACCTGCTGCACTCTGAAGGCCAGGCTCTCCGGGACATAGACTGTGGGCTGGGTATGGCACCACTCTTGGACTCTGTCTGCCAACTGAGGCCTTCAAGAAAAGAGAAAAATAGAGCTGAGACCTCTCTTTAACAGAAGAGCACTCCTCCAGACATTTAAACCCACTGACAAAGGCAGTTAATTTAATCTCAAAGCAAAGGTAACAGAAATTACACAGGGTAGCATTAGAATTGTTATGCAAAAAGAGGTCTAGCCAGGGGTATTTAACAGCTCTTCCAGAGCTTCTCTCTTCTGGAGTGATCGCCTTCCCTTCAGTCTCTAACTGCACATGGTGCTATCTCCATTTATCCTCATCATTCCACCAGTATTTACCCTCTCACCAGTTTAAGACCTCAGATCTTTATTACTTACACGCTCACTTAAAAGGAGGATTTGGGCCCCAACCCATTACTCTAAAACACACACATGGTGCTTGTTGGAAGGCAGAATTTCTGCAAGCTGAGCCCCCCGCTTTGGAGATGGAATCAGAAACAGCCAGGCCCCATTCTCCCTAATGCCTCACTGCGCTTAGGGGGCTCGAGGGGTCAGCAGAGAAAACGAGAGCTGAGCAGCAAAGAAGGGACCTGGTGCGAGTGCAAGGAGGGGAAAGGATGAGACAGGTAGACGCTGAGAACAGGCACCTGCTTTCTGGCATTCAGTGCTTGCTCAGGAGTTCAGACAGCAATATGGGCTGAGGCCTGGATAACAATCCAGAACATCTGCTGCTCCTTGGGCTGATGGACATGGAAATGCTGTTCATCAAGTTCAGCCTAGGTAGGGAGCAAGCAGGTAATTAACCAATGCCTTGGAGCTGACCGAGGGCATCTGACTATGGAAGAGCACCATAGTCTGTCCCCAAGTCATCAATGACATCTTTTTATGGGCCTCAGCTGTGCAACATTATTCCGCAATTAGTCAGTGGGAGCCGAGACACCTAGAACCCTGCAGTACTAGGGTCCTACAAGTTATTTAAGAAAACAAAGCACAGGTTAAAAAATAAATAAAAGTACAAAGTACCAAAACAACAACAAACAAGCAAACAAACACCCAAAAACAAACCCAAACCCAGACAGGGGACTCTAAATTAGTGCCTTCAGGTCTTGAAACATATTACAAATTCCGCAACTACAGAGCCAATTATTTTCTAGATATAATTACTGTCATGACAACTGTTGGCCTGGAAGGCAGCAAAAGACATTGTCATACAAGAGAAAGAGAGCGGGACAATCTTTGAGGAAACCATGGAATTCTTGATCCTTCCTCAGCCAGAACTAGTGGAAAGAGAGAAAAACCCTCACGCCACGTGGTGACCACAACGTGGGCCTCAAATCCACCTTCTCCTACTGTCTGGTTATTAAGCAGCAAGATAACCCCACTGGAGACCAGTGTCTGGCTGTAGAGCCCAGTGGACTGTGCGTACTTCAAAATAGTAATAAAAGAAGTGGGGAGGAGGAGTTTATGGAGTAATGAAAGAAGGGGATGGAAAAGTTTCAGACTGCCTCCGTTTTGAGAATGGTCATCCTGGGAAAAGGTTTCATAACTCAGGAAAACATTGTTGTCTCTTTGCTGGATCTTGATGGCACACACATGAGGACAAAGCTGTTGGACAAATCCTTTCCAGGCAACCCACGCCGGCTCCATGAGAAGGACAAGGGTTTGCTCCACGGCTACCGCCTTCGGTCCCGAGTAATCTGCAGAATCCTGTTTCCTGAGACAACGGTCCATATATTGATTGTGAGGATCAATAAGGGGCTGCACGCAAAGGATTTTGAAAAATGAAGACTGAAACTGTTAGCAATGAAAGGGCTGACTCGAACAGATGTCAAGAACACTTCAGAAATGATGAGACCTTATACTAAAGATCAGGTGTTGAAATGAAAAGTAATAGTCAATATGACAAGATGACAATCCAATAACTAATCACGAGTTTATTTTGCCGATGCAGTAACACAGCATTAGAGCAAGTGCGAACTGCAGCGAGCTGAAAGTCACCATAAAGTAATTAGCAATGCTGTGTTTGGATTGAGAAAAGAATAAACAAGTGACAGACAAAGCAAAGGGCCCATTTCACACTGAAACACAGAGGAAACCGAACCATCCCTCAGACTATTTATAAGTACAGAAGACCACAGAAACAAGAAAACAGACAAGTCAAGGAATAGGTGAGAAAGGCCTGACTTAAATACAGAAACTATGACAGTGGGGATGCTCTTCCTGCTTACACTGATTGCTGATCACATGAAATAACCCTGCATCACACAGCAAGGTGAGGGAGCTGCAGCCTGACACGCAAAATCCGGGTGTCGGGAGGCACAAAACGCAGCAAGTGTTGCAGGTGTCAGGAAGCAGGACACCAAGGCACGAACCGGCAGCGCCGGACCAAGAGCGGTACTTCGAGGAGGCATGGATGAGGCTGTTGATGGGATACTGATGGCTTTGGTCACCAGAGCTCACAGTGAGCACCCCAAATTATTTAGAAAGTGTAATGTAATGCTGGGAAGTGTCTTTTACATCCAGAAGTCAGGTAACTTTGGAAAAAGCAGTTCCAGCAGTTGCTTTCCTTCCAGTAATTCTTGCCTCTTGGACATACAGATAACTTTCCTATCTCAAAAGTTACACAGACATTGACCATCTTTGTATTTTTAGAAGACTCCAGCACTCCCTCCTTAAATCTGCACTCCAGTTTTTGAACACCTAAAACAAATAGCAATAGTTGTGTTTTAGGAAAAGAAAGCAGAGGAAAAGCCCAAGCTTTTTGCACTGACAGAGCTGTTTTCCAACTCAATGCTGATTGTATTCATCCATAGGACTATCAGAGAAAACCCTCAGGCAGAAAGTTCTCTTGCAAGAAAGGGAGAAAAAAAAAGAGAAAGCGTTTCCCTTTCTAGTGTTACTAGGTTAATAAGTGGTTTCCTGAGATAGCTTAATGCATATCTCCGATTCCGTGGGAGATACGGATTCCTTTGCCTTGTCCAAACCCCTTGATACGGACTTGCAGTCCATGATCTTGAGCTGCTGCCATGCAGGGAAGAAGTGCGGATGGAAACACATTCGTTTTACAACCTACGCATCCGAAAGAGCAAAGAATTAACGAAGGACAAGGCATACAGATGATGTCCTGTACCGTTCAGGAAATCGGCGTCCCAAGCAATTTCTCAGCAAAAATCCTGCACAGCTCAAACCTCGTCTCTGAGGTGACACCTGGTCCCGGATCCCTCCGAGATGGAAAAGCCCCTCTGCTCAGCTGATGCCCTGTGCAGCGGCTAAGGCAATGCTCAAGCACGTCACGCTAGCGTGACGACGTGCCGAAGAGACGGTTCTGCTCGGAGGTGACCGCTGCACCCTCGACGAGGCACCAAAGCTGCTGCGAGGACCAAACTGCCATGGGAGCTGCTCTGTGGCACCGCGCGTAGGCCGGATGGCAGCATCCTCTTCCTAAGCACCGGAGGAAGGGGTGCAAGGCCCCAAAACGAAGCCTTGCTGCGGAACGGACGTTGTCTCAGCCAGCAGCATTCCCGGAAATCCCGTGACAGAGCAGCGAGCCATCTCCGTGTCTTTGCAGCATTAATCTTCCCAAGTTCTGGTTGCCGCAAGGGCCTCGCCACAGAAGCGGAGCTGCTGCTGTGCCATGACCATAGGACAGCACGAGGATATTTCAAAGAGGCGTCAAGAAATGGCAGGGGCTGGTGCCACCAGCCGCGAGCTGGTGAGGTGACAGGAATAACGTGTGGACAGGACAGAGCAACACAAACACAGCGCGGGGGCCAGGAGGCACGGCCACCCCCACCCCGTTCTTGCTTCTTCTCCACCCCTGCTTTCCCCAGACCCTGGTTTTCACCTCCATCCTTTGCTGCTCCCTTTCCAAAAGTTGTGCTCTGGCCCCGAATCTCCCCCCGCTCCCGTTCGGGCACCGTCACACAGACCCTCCTGCCCCGGAGCTCCAGGCCCGTCCTGCAGCAACGGGCCCTCCCGGGTGCTCCCGTCCCCCCGGGCCGCCAGCCCAGCCCCGGGTCGCGGCCGCCCCGGTGCGGAGCCTCCCCTTCCCACCAACCGCCGTCCGCCACGGGCGACGACGCCGCTCGGCCCGGCCCCGGCCGCAGCCTCCGGGCCCCAGCAGCGGCGGCACCGTCCCCAGCTTGA
>WBNA01000236.1:536101-547896 GCA_013398345.1 Nothocercus nigrocapillus | reverse complement strand
CCGCCGCGGGGCCCGCAGCCTGCGGCGTCCCCGACCCGCACCCCCAGCAAGGGAAAGGGGGGGCCTGAAGCTCCCCAAAGGCGGGGGGTGGCGTCCCCAGCCGTGGGGCTGTGGGGGGCGGAGGCGCCCCAAAAAAGGGGAGTCCCCACGCCCAGGGTTGGGGCGTTGGTGTGGGGCTAGGGCTCCCCGAAACGGGGGGGTTCGCCTTCCCCGGGGCTGGAGTTTGTGCAGGGATGGGGCATCCCGAGGCCACGGGGTTCCATGTCCCCCAGTGTTGTGGTTTCCATGGGGCTGGGGCTCCATGAGGGGGGTGTGTGTGTGGGGGGGGTCCCCACACCACACCATGGGTGTTGGGGTGGCGCTGGGGCACCCCAGGGTTGGGGCTCGTGCCCTGCCATAATGTTGGAGACACCGAGAGGGGTGCGGGGTGTTGATTAACCCTCCCAAAAGCTGGAGGACAGAAGGGGGCGGTTGGAGTCCCCCCGGATGCAGGGTGTTTCCCCATCCTCAGGCTGTAGCGTGGCGTTGGGGGGCCTTCTCAGGCTTTTTTGTGTCCCCTGAATAGCTGTTTGTGCTGGATTTGGTGCCTTCTTGAAGTGACATCATCATTTTTGGAGGAAGAGGCTTTTCCTCCCGCAGCTCCACCAGCCCAGTAACCCGTGGGGTTGCCCGGTGTCCCCGTGCTGTCCTCGTGCAGCGCGCAGCGGCCGCAGGCCTAGGTGGCTGCTCCTGCGCTTATTTCAGTGGTTTTCCTCTACCTCACGCCCACACAAACACGCACCGTGTTGAGGTAGAGCTCTGCTTTCAGCATCTGTACTCCGGGCCTCCTGACTTGGAGCGTTACTGCTGCAAATCCTTTCCGAGACCAAGAATATAACGGACAGATATGCTTTTTTTTGTTTGTTTTGTTTTTTTTCCATCTCTCTGTTTCTAGATGAGGACCCTGTGAGCGGCCTTGTCAGCACAGGAGCAGTAGATGCATCTTAACTGAATCTCCCTATTAAATCATAGACTGAACCAATATTGTCTAATTAAGTTGCTCAGTCACATTGGTTTGATTGCTCTTAGGGTTTCCCAGAGGAAGTGGGGCACCTCTGCTCAGTTTTGGGAGCTGTTTCTGTTCATTTCCCCTGTGAGCACTGCATCAGCTTCGCTCTCTGGCCTGGGAACCCATCCTTCAGTTAAAGAATAGCAGAAAGCAGACAGACAGACAAGTTTCTTCCTGTAACACTATATTGGAGGTATCACTTGTGTGATAGCTGTGTACACACGCAGTGACCTCCTATGTCTTATTTGTCTTGTGCCCTTGGAGCAGATAAGGATCGTGTTCGCTTGGCGTATTGTCTAATTCTGAATATCCAGGCCTACCACTTCTGGCAGCTCCCCTGGCAGACGGGGACCGTTTCCTAATCTCTGGGATCTTATCATCAGCTAACTGCCGGCATGTGTAACTCTGCAGCGCTGTTGTCGGTGAGGTAACTGAAAAGAATTTTCGGATGAACTGATGGGAATTCCTGAGGTGTTGACTGATGTCTAACCTGTACGGATGTCCGGCCCTCCTTTCCTGTCACTGCTGTTTGTTGCTGGCTGAGTTGTACTTATCAGTATGTGCTGGAACTGGTGCACTCGAGTGACTTCTGGGCTGAAAAAGGGCCCAGTGGTGGCCAGAGAGCTGCAGTCCCCAGATACTGTGTGAGGTGACTAGGTGACTAGACACCTTCCTGCATTGAGTCTCTGCATCGGCTTTATAGCCTGCTCCTGTTGTTCCCCATCCCTCTCAGCCAAGGAGTGTTCAGGTAGAGCGTGTGGTGCCAACAACGGACATGAATGAAAACAGATGAACCTCCCTCAGAAGGCCTGGGAACCAGTGTGCTCAACACATTCTGAAAGTAAATGTTCCTGTTGCGGCAGAGCCAGGAGATCATACCTTCGTTTTTTTTGACTCCACAAATCACCTATAAACAAGAAGACTTATTTCTTGCAGGAGAATCCTTTGGTGTTTATTAGTGCTTTGAGTCTTCAGGCAAGTGCTACAATGCAGGTAGTTGATCTGTTGAGCTAGGAGAACTGTCTCAGGGCCTGTCTGTCCTGCCTGGCGCGCAGGTGTATGTGACATTTATTGCCCATTATGCGACGAGACATCATCTTTGTTTGCCTCTGCTGTGAGCCAAGATGCTCCAACACATGTTTAAGCCTGGTATTCTGATGATCCCATAATGTTCTCCTCCCACCTTCCATTTTTGCTTGCAAGAAGGAACTTTCTGTTTCATGCTGGTACGTCTTAATTAAACCAAGAGAGCTCAGCAGGGTTGCCTCTGCTCTTTAGCACATAGCCTTGCCAGCATGTGCTTTCCACTGGTTTTACTGATTGGGATCTAAATAGCCTGCCTTCAAAACCTGGGGTTTCTTTGTTGTACTGGTAGCCACTGAGGCATCTAGGGCTTTATCTTTCAAAGAAAAAGTTAGGCAGGGCTAATATGTTTGTGGTCAGGCTTTTGAGGCCATGTGGACTTTTCTTTCTGCTTCGTAGAATTGTTCTTGGTCCATGGCAAAGAGTGTTGCCTTGGAAAACAAAAGAAAAACTAGTTTGATACTGGGTCGTATGCCAGGATTTCCGTCATCACAGTAACTGTGGCAGAGTTCAGCGTGTGACGTCATGGTTTGTACTGATTACTTGCAGTAAATTCGGGTGTTCTGCATCTGTGGTGTTTTCTCAGCAGAGCTTCCTTGCTTCAGAGCTTAACCTATTGGAGAGATGTCTGTCTTTTATGTCTTACATCTTTTATGTCAAAAGAGATTCAATTAACAACTCTCTTCCTCAGTTACTGAACTTGCAGAGTATAAGTAATGAGCCAAACGCAGAAACTGTGGATTTACCTACTTTACAAAAACAGCTTTGGGTTTTTTTTCTAGCTATCTCATTATATAGGACCTGGCAACATTCTTTGAAATCCTGCAGTTACTTAATTTAATGACCTTTTTGATTCCTTTGGAAATCAGCACAAAGCAAACAACCAGAATGTCACTCTTTCCTTCTTCCCCTACATCTTTGTTTGTGCTCTGTCTCTTTTTAGGCAGATTTTTTGAAAGGATTACCGGTCTACAACAAAAGCAACTTCAGTAGATTTCATGCAGACTCTGTATGTAAAGCATCAGTAAGTATTGAATCTCATCTGTAACCTCTTTGTGCTTTGGGAGTAGTTTTCTTGCCTCGCTCAAAGATGCTGGAGTGAAACAGACTTTAAATGAATGTTTTGTTCCTTCAAAAATATGTGTGCATATAGCTGGTAGTTCATAAGTTGAGATTGGCAAGAAATACTTCCTGCCTGCTTTGGTGAGGGATACATCATTGCATCAGCCAAGCCAAATCTGTGATGTTTTCTTTCCTTTCTGTGTAATTCTGTAGTTTAGCAATAGTCTAAAAGACATGACGAATGGACTTTTTTAACATATGGAAAAGACTGAAGCTTCACAGTATTGTGTAACAGGACAGACTATCACAGTGTGTTTGTGGTTGTGGTTAATGGGGTTGGCCTAGCTAAGTTTGAGTGAAAATATTTTTTTTCCCTGTCTTTGCTCTGTAATTATTCTAATTCTCCTATAGAACAGAAGACCTTCGGTATATCTTCCCACAAGAGAATATCCATCTGAACAAAGTAAGTCTGAAGTTTTTTAAACTTGACTCTATTCAAATATTAAAAATCTTTTGTACCTGTAGTTTCACTTTTTTTAAATGCCAGATCAGGTCATGCTACTGAACTGTTGCCACAATGATTAGCATTGGTTATTGGGTTTTGTGACTATTTTTTTTCTGTCCTTATCAAGTGATGGTTGTTCCTGCATACTGTCCTTGTATTGAAAAAGGACTGAGCTAAGGCATGTGAAAGTGATGTTATTGTTGAAGCTTTAAAAATTGTTTTTAAAATGACTTCAGCATGTTCCTCTTTTTCCTTGGCAGTCATAGTAACAGAAAAAACAAATATACTTTTGCGTTATTTACATCAGCAGTGGGACAAAAAGGTATGGTTGTCTCTTTTTAATATTAATGTCTTGTCTTGATGTGCTGATTGTGACTACTTGCATTGAATGTTGTTTATAACCAAGATATTGATGATTAAAGTGATCCAGTCCTCGCAACTTGCACTTCATCAAAAGATGAAGGCACCTCTGCCCCCTCTCCCCCCCCTTTTTTTTTTTTCCCCTTTTGTTTTCAGTTTAGTGTTCTGTCTAGAACTTGGGAGACTTTGGTTGCATTTCTAACTTCCCTTAGGCTCTTTTTGTGAGCCGGACAAATTAGTCTCCCTGCACCTCAGCAGTCTGCTTTGCAGCTAGGGCAAAGCTCCTTTTACCTCCCAGGGCTGTTAGGAGAAGAGGTGTGAGCTTGTGAGAGGTGTGGATACCAAGTGTGCTAATGAGACTGTGCAAGTAGCTTGGATACGAAGTCAGCATTCCCGTTTGAGGAGTGTGCAGGTGAGCTGGAGTGCAGTCTAGGAGCTAACATTTAAGATTAGGAAGCGAGGGCCTCTGGTCTGAGAGAAGTCTGAAATGCCGTCTGGAATGGGGTGAAGAAACAATTGACGAATGTGGAGAGCTGAAAAATCATAAGGAGCCTTGAAGCTGAAAAGAAGCTATTTGTATGTGACAAAAGCCTTTGGAGATTTAGATGAGTTCAGAGACTGAATCAGAGCAGCAGGAGGGAAAGTATCTTATTCATGTTTATGAAGTAGTCGAGATCTATAAATAAAAGATGCTGAGAACAATGATTTGCCTTTCAGCCCTACCCTCAGATTTGAAGAACAGTCTAGAAGGAGCATGTTTCAGCTGTGGGCAAAATCCTCTTTAGTGTTTGCCTGAGTGCGGCTGCTAGCTCATCAGAGAACTATATTCCTTCCCAAAGATTTGGAAAGAAAGATTTGTTACACTGTTAGCTCCCACTAGAATATAATGCTTCAGAGTTTCACTGTAGTTTTCTCTGTCCAAACAGAATGCAGCAAAGAAGCGAGATCAAGAGCAAGTGGAAATAGAAGGTGAGAATTCGGCACCTCCACGGAAAATCGCTCGGACAGACAGCCAGGATATGAATGAGGACACTTAAACTCTTGGCTTTCTCATCTACTCCTTTGCAGGCGCTTCCTGTTTCGTCTCAAAGTGTGTAAATTTTGCCCCTTGCCCCCATCTCTCACCTCTCCACTATGCAGCCCAAACCACTTCAAACTTCATAGGAGCCAATCTATTTATTTTTTTTTTCTCTGTTTCTTATTTATACCGTAAAACTTGTGGAGCAATGGTGGAACAATTCAGTAAATGATGTAGTATAACCTTAGTTCCTCCTTTCTAAAAACCTACACTGTCACTTTTGCAGATTTTGTTAAATCTGTTACCCAATCAACCACATCTAGCCATGGAAGCCTGGGTAAGAGATGTGGGTTATTACAGAACCTTTCAGTGCTGTAGGCTTCCTGATTCATGTACCCAGTGATATATTACAGAGGTAAACTCTTTGGATGTGCCCAGTCCAGCCATAAGTGTGGGGCCTCAATATCTTTCTCAAGTATTCTGAAATCGGCACTGCACTATAAAATCATGGGTGTCATTTAGGATTATGTTGATAATAGTGTTAGTGTTGTCAACTTGATATATCAGTTGTATTCTTTTGGCCTGTACTATAAGGGCCACAGTTGTTTGGCAGCATTCATTATCACGTGCATCAGTGGTCATGGAGAATTCAAGTGAAAGGTGTGTTGCTTTTGTTTCTCTTAAAATCTAACAGTCTTTTGGTCTTGAACGGACTGATATGTGCAACTTCTCCATTGGAATAAAAGGATACCTTTATCCTATTCTGAGTATTTGATCAACAGTGTATTTATCACCAGCTGGTGGAATGGAGTTGAGTAGGCACCTGCAGCCAGACCTTGGCTGATCAGTCTGGGAGTACCTTGGCAACCAGATCTAGTTCTCTTGTCTCGACTGCCGGCTGTGAATAATGGTACGTTGTGTTTTCCTGCAATGTCAGCATGTCTGGAATGGAGTACAGGACTTATAGTTGATCAAAATGTGAGCTTCCGTGGTCTCTGTTAAAGACCAATCTCTTTTGGACTGTGACAGATCAGTGCCTGTTGCCTGTAGCCCTTCAGTGACTCTTCTGTAAGAGCCAAAATAGAGACCCACAAGTCATCTAGGTGGATTCAGAAGTTCAGAGGCTAAAAGGAAATAAACATCATCACCTGAACGGCACGGGAAAGGTGTAGCTTAGTAATGATGTCTTGTCTGCTTTAATGTAAGAAGCTGACTTCACGCTGTGTTAGTTTAACTTGTTGCATTTATAGTTGTGTTTTTTCCTCATTCACAAATCCTAACACCGATTCAAGAAATTGTGCAACTGTTTTTCTAGAAATCCTGGATAAACCTAGTTCAGAATGACTACACTGGCCAAAAGCGTTGAGGACAGGGTTTCTATTATTCCCCTCTCCATCACATTCCCTTCCAACACCACATGTTCAGGTTTGGGGGCAAAGATAATGTGAAGGGAAATAGACTGTTGTTGATGACTATATGTTACAAGGCAGAACTTTGGGAAGAGCAGGGCACAGCTCCTGTTGTTTTTTAAACTTGCTTTAGGCACCAAGTTTCTCGTATAGCAAGTGAATTTAACTTAAAGTTAACACTGAATAGTTTAGACCTTCTGCCTCACAAAGTAACCTTCTTGCTGTGGCAGTAACCTTAAAAATAATGAGATGACACTGAAGATGCCAACTGTGTTGGTGAAGATAAAAATACTGAGATTTCTTTGTAATTTACTGGCATTTGCAAGAGGCCTCCTCCCAAAGTTACACTGTCAAAAAGTGCTTTTGTGCAAAATGCAGGATGTTAGCTGAAGATGCCATGTTCACATCCAGCTTCACAAGGATGTGCTTAAAGCTGAAATCGAAGAATCCTGTGAAGAGCTGTCAGACACCAAAAGAGGAAATGGATGTATAGCTGGTGGTAAAGTGTGACCAATCTGTGTGTGTAGCAAAGTTGGAGCTGCAGGCTTGCAGACTAATGTTTGTACAGTGCTTTAAAGTTGTAAAATGCTGTATAATTCTTGATTTATATGGCAGGGTTTGAGCTTTGCTGACTTCTCTGCCAGAGTGATGTACTATTAAAGAGAGTTGGCAGTTCCTTCCTGCTATAAATCCCTGTCTTTGTTCCCTCTGTGTCTTTAAAAATGATCTTTCTGGTTAAAGGAGCCTTTGATATATTTCAAGTATTTTTAGTAGGTACAAGAAAAAAAAAAAAAAAGTTGCTCTCTCTATTTTCCTCTCCCAAAAGTTGTTTTGCAGTGATGGAGAAACCAGTTTTTGAAGGGATGCAGCTCTAAGTATCAAACTGTGTTGGTTTTATTTTGCATTGGTGGCTGTGTACAAACAGTTTGGATTTCTGATGCCCACAGTGGATCCTTTTACATCCTATCCAACCTGAAGCGAAAGCTCCCTTCTTCCCTCCTTCCTTCTCCAACCTACTTTGCTGCTACTGCCTCGAGAGTGCTCTCCTCCAGCTGTTGCACTTTGATCCTCTATCTACAACTGTTTAATACATGGTAAGTGTGTCAGGTTTGAATGTTGCATGGAAGATCTTACTTGCCTAACTCTGACTTTCTGGTGCCTTAGTGCATTTAAAAAAAAAGAAACAAAACAAAAAAAAAACAAAACGTGCATCTTTGCTAACCGCACTCTTTGTACAATACCTAGCTCCTCTAACTTCTGATTCTCTTGTTACAAAGTGACTGAAATTTAGTGACCCTTAGGGGTTTTTTGTATATGTCTGCGTAGTGGTATTTTTATGGTTTCTGTTACCAATGTATTCAAAAGATTTAGTTTTTTTAATGAAAATTTGAGATGCTTGTCAGAGATGAGTATTTTAGTTGAACAGTGTATCTTTTGTCTAACGTCAAAGCAGCAGAAGTGCATTTCTTTGATATCAGAGGAGGTGAATCCTTCCAGGAACAGCAGACTAGCCTGTTAGGAGGTGTCTGTGCTGCCCAGTGAAGTGCTGCCCCACCAAACAGCACCAGAGCGGGTGCCCACTGAGAGCAATTAAGTGTATGTTGGGTAACTTTAGTATATTATGAAGTTAGTCACTGCCTTTCTCTGACATAAAAATACACTTGGGACTGACTTGCTGGAAAGCTAAAGTTCTGCTTAGCCTATTTCTTGATATCATATGACTTTTTCTTTTCTCTCTCTTTCTCTCTCTAAGAGGAAGAATAATCAAAAATCTCCTTCCTACGCAAAAGATTTGGAGAAGGAAAGAGTTTGAAAGAGAGGATAATTTTTTATAATGTGTCTGACTTCATAGCTGTGAATTCCTAGGTAATTGTATCTGAGCAGTAAGGTCTATGTTTACTTTTTGAATGGATGGTTGATTCTTGAAGCTTACAGAGCTACTTTATCTAAATACTTGGATGACATTAGCACATCCAGCTTTCAAGATGCTCCTGTCTATGGAGGTTTTTGAAACCCTACAGGTCAAGGCCCTGAGCAGCCTGGTCTGAATTCAGTGTGGACCCTGCATTGTGCTGGGATTCCCTGGTAGTAAACATGAGGAGAAAAAAGAAAACAAAACTTGTGAGGTTGGAAGTTTTGTTTTTGTGTGAAGCTGGCAAGCCATGAAGTCCTTTTACCAAAACTCAGAGTGTGCAGGCGTGTGCAAAAACGATGGACAAGGGAACAGCCCTGAAGCTGCACCATGCTGCAAAGAACAGACCCACAGCAGCACTGTGAAAACCCATATTGAGGGGAAGTGAGGAGCTCCCCGATGCCCTGTCCGCTTCAGACTGTGACGGGGCTTGGGCCCAGGCTGCCATTTGTTTAAACTCATAAGCACAGGAATATTTGAGGAGTTTTTAGATGCATTTCACTGCAGGCAAACAGGCTTTTAGGACTACTTAGTTATGTCGGATTATTTTTAAGTGTTTTCTTAGCCTAGAAAGGACACAAAGCATCAGCAGGGCAAGGGAAAATCCCACAATTAGGACATCATAATATTTTCACTTTATACTAGGCAGATATAATAAGTATAATTTCAAAGTTCTTTTTTTTTTTTACTTTCTTTTGGTGAGCGCCTTGACACTGGCCTTAAGGGCAAAGACCAAGCAGAAGTCTGGAGATTTTTTTTTTTTTTAAAAAAAAACATTGTTCTCAACACTGTAGTTATCAACTGTATTATCACTTATTTCCTGTGTTGTTTATATACCACTAACTTCATTTTGTTTCTGTTTCTATGATTTCCACTTGCGTATGTGTAATAGGAAGGCTGTTTGGCTTTTCTAGGTTAATGATGTCAGCCTGGCAGCAGGGAATTGTGCAGCCTAGTGAGCGTGACTGGGGGGAATGGAGCTGATCTGGCTGTGCAGGGTTTGCGTTGCCTCTTCCGATGTACAACAACCGAGGGGAAATCCTCTTTTAAGCAGGGTTGAGCACACCTGGGGTGGCTGAGGGTGTTTTGGGGAGACGCGCGGAGGTCGGCGCGCCTGGAGGGGCTGCTGCATCACGAGCCGAGCACGCGCTGACCTTCCCGCTGAGCGCGGAGGTCTCCCTGCTGCCGCGTGTCCCGACAGTGGGAGCAGCCCTGGGATCTCTACCAACCCGTGTGCGGCGCTCCCTGCTAGTTGTTATCCGAGCAAGCAGCCCATCCAGGTGGACTGACTAAGCCAGTTGACTTCCGAGTCTCCTGGCTGCATCCAGCCCATCCCAAATGGCTCCTCCGGGGGAAGATGCTTGAAATGCCTTCGCTGTGCCCTGTGGCTCCTGAGTTGCGTTTTCTGTAAAAGTCGTGTGTCTTCTAGAGGGTTCCATGTTAGAGAAACAGTAGGACTGCTAGAATCTCATTTTCTTATTTCAACTTCTGGAAATAAAAATCCTGGACACTGAAAATAGAAACTTGGTGTGGAAGAGCGATTTTGTAATTGAAATATGGGAATAAAATATCAGCTTTCAAATTCTCTTTAACACTGAGTTGTGTTTTTTTTCTTCTTCTGTTTTTTTTTTTTTCATGCAAAACTTTCCTAGAATGTCTTCAGGTGCGACCAAATGAGGCTCGTCATATGCGTGATTTTAGAATTAAGTTGCTCTAGCAATAAAAGTGTTTGGCGGGAGTCCACTGGAGTGGTTGATGCTTTCTGCAGAGTTCGGGTGGCTTTAACCTTTTGCGGTGGAGTTTGTTTTCCTGATACGAACCTGGGCGTAGGTATTGGGTAGCAGGACTGGAGGGCAGCGCTGTCCAGGCTGCACCCTGTTTCTAATCAGTGATTTTTTTAACGTGGCAGGCAGGAGCGCCCGGTGGGTGCCAGGGGAGGAGCCCGCGCGCCGCCTGCCTTGCCTGTGGCCACGGCCATCCCGCGGCCGCCTGTCCAGGGCAGTGCCCGGCCAGCGCAGCGGGACCGGCCGTCCACCGCTCCACTCGTGGCTCTCGGCGATTGCAGCGACGCCCACACGGGTGAAATGACCGTTCGATTATCGTAGGAAATAACACGGGATCCGAGCGGGCGACTGGGGCTGAGTCACCGCGCTCCGGCCCGGGGCTGGGTTTGCAGATACATTCATTTCTTAATCAGCACGGACTGTGCCATGAATAGGCTTTACTGTTTTTCCCTTTTTTCGGCTTAAACCACCCTCCCTTTGAGCGGTTCCACATCAGAGGTGAATATCTGTGTGCGGGTTCGTCCCTCCGCATCATCCGCCGCCGCTTTCCTGACTGCTACAGTCCCTTCAGAACAGCCGGGTTTCGCAGTGCAGGGTTAGATGTGTGAGTCTGTGTTACTTGCGACCTGTCTCTGCAATTTGACTTTTTTTTTTTAACCTCTTATACTGTCTTTGGGGGCTGGGAGAAATTTTTTTTTTTTTTTTTTTTTTTCCTTTTTTTTTTTTTTTTTAAGCTGCATGTTGGCCGGCCGGGCCCCTCTGGGGAGCATCGGAAAGGCCGGTCCCTGCTCCTCCCCGCTCCATCCTGCAGCTTTTCTCCCTGCTTTGAGCATCTGGCGACAGAATTCCCCATGTCCCCTTCTGCCTTCCCCGGGAACAGGGACGCGGAGACCCCCTTTCCCTAACGCGAGTGCCATGAGCGCTGCCGGGGACGACAAATGAGCACATCTTGGACTTGCTGAAATATAATTTTATTGCATTTCTGCAGGTCTTACAAAAATATGACAAAATAAATTAAAAGGAAATAAATAACCCCCTTCATTTAATTTAATTGCCAAAGAAAACAAATGAAACAAAAATCAGGGGAAAGAAATCCCTTCTGGCTCCAGTAAGTGCCCGCACGAGTGAGCGACGGGGCCAGCGGCTGCGCGGAGGAAGAGGGGGCTAGGGAGAGGTTTAGGAAGGTGCTGGAGCCCGTCGGGGTTGTCGCTCTAGGGAGGAAAAGGCGATAAATGAAGCTCCCTGCAAGAAGAGCAGCCTTTAACTGCGGAAGAGCCTCGGGGACGAGCGGAGCCGTGAAGGGAGACGGTGAGCGAGGGAGGGACCCTGGCGCGCGGGGCCGCGAGGGCCCTGCAGCCAGGGCACTAACGGGGCTGCGGAGCCGCGCTGAGCCCGGGCGCCTCTCCTGCCCTCCCGTAACATGGGGCAGCTCCCGTGCCCCTCTCCCAGGGTGGCTCTCGCTGGCTCTTCCCGGGTTTCTTCGCCCCCATCCCCAGCACCGTGGAGCCCAGCGCTCCCCTCTTCCCGCTTGTGCCCTGGGCACCGCGGCGGAGCTGCGGCCTCTGCTCGGATGCCCCGTCCCTGCCCCATCTCGAGGCATCGATGCTGCGCGAA
>WBNA01000236.1:452896-493687 GCA_013398345.1 Nothocercus nigrocapillus | reverse complement strand
CCAGGCGTTCACCAAGTGTGCAGCAAGCGCATGCCAGGCTGCACGCAGCCACCGGTGTGCTGCGCTCGGGAGGCTGCAGAGCAGCCCATTGTGGCCACCGGCGACGTCCTTGCCGCGGCGCCTGGGTCCGCGCCAGCTCCGCGCTGATCCCCCCAGGAGCCTCCGGCTCGCTGAGCCGTGACCGCCGCAGATCGAGGTCACTCGTGTCTTAGCGCTAATCGGGTCTCTAATCCCCGGGCCGCAGCCTCGCAGATGGCCCTGGGGCCGGAGCAGCCCCCGAGGGGCAGGAAGGGCGCGCGGTGCCGCCGCTGCCCGCCCTGGGCTCGGCCGCGCTCGTGTCGCGCCCGCCGGGCTCGGGCAGAGCTGCCTCCGCACCGGCGCCGAGGGCACCGGCACAACGAGCCCTTCCCGGGCTGCCGCTCGAGCACAAGGGAGGCAGCGGGGCCATCGCCGCGCGGCGCCGCCGGTCCGGGGTGGCCCCGCGGCCGCCCCGGCGCTTCTCCCTTCGAGGCGGCTCCCGGAGCCCCGGGCAGCGGGCGAGGGGCAGCCGCTCCGCACCTGCTGCTCCCCGCGCGCGCGATGCAAAGGGAGCGGCGGCTCCGCGCGGAGCTCCCGGCGCCCGCGGGCCGGGGGATCGGCGGTGCCCACGGAAGGGTCTCCGTGCGGCTCCGGGCACGTGCGACGCTGCAGGAGCAGCGACGCCAGGGAAGAGCCCGCGGGCTCCGTGCGAGCCCGAGGGGCGGGCTCAGGTCCCCGCACGCAGCCATCTGTATTGCAAAAAAATTGTAAAAAAAGGAAAAAAAAAGCCAAAGAAAGAAGTTATACGGGCACTATCCTGTCTCTCACATTGGACTTAATTATGGAGCAGGAGCTGTATCGCTGCTTCCCTCTTCCCAACGACGCTTTTTCGGGAACGCCGCAGTTCTCGGCGCTGCTGCCAAGGGCAGGGAGCTGCAGAGCCCCCCGTCCCTGGAGGTCCTGCTGCTCCCGGAGGTGCCTCCCAGGGCCGCTCCGGCCGGGCGCTGGGAAACGGCAGTTCCCGGTCAAATCCCGGGACAGGGGCTCCGTTGTTCCCCTTTCTCAGCTCGCGGGCAGTGCGGGGAAGGCGGACGTGCCTCGCCCGGCCAGATCCCATCTGCAAGGAAGCGCAACCGAGTCCGGGCTTTTCATTTCAACTCATGAAATTCCGTGTAGATTTTTATCTTCTCCTCCCCTTCCTTCCTTCCTTCCCCATTCTCTTCCCGGCACTTCTTCTCGGGGGAAGAATCCGTGCCCAGGGCCAGGCCCGGATCCCAGCGGCTCCAGCCGAAAGGAGTTTGCAGGAATTGGGGTTGGGCACGAGGAGCCCGTCCAGCCGCTGCCTTGGGGCAGCTTTTTGTCCTCAAAAGAAGAGGCAGACCCAAGAGTTTGTCCATTTGTTTATTGTCATTCAAATACTAAAAATCCCTCACAACAAATCGTACAGTTCCCGAGCTCGGATCCCTCCTCCGGTGAGGCTGACTAGCAGGTTTTCCTGGGAATTTTTTTTTTTTTTAATTTTTGTTTTATTTATGAAAGATTTAGAGTCACAATAAATAGGAGTGACAAAAACATACCCTGCGCTGGCGTAACGTTACTCTGTTACACTTTCTCTTAGATGATTATAAATTTTTCTTTTTTCTTTTTTTTTTCTTTTTTCTTTTTTAAAAAAAAAAAGCACAATGCAAGTTATTTTGCTAAATGCAATACACAGCCTAACTCTGCCTTAAGCAGACAAACACTACTGCGGTTCCTTGAGGTCTTTTTGCATTATATATATATATATACACACACATTTATATATATATATATATATATTTATACATTATTAAAAAATGCCTTCTGTGCCCCCTCCTTCCAAAAGGAGAAAGTGACAAATGAGCCAAATAGGGTTTTGGTGAGACCTGTCTAAACCTTCCCTGTTTTCTACACCCTAAGTCCCCCACTTTCAATTCTTAACTGTACTTTGGTAAAAATTTCTTCTTAGTACGCAAAAAAGTGATAACTAGGTCTGAGAAGTCAGAGGTAAAAGAATGGTTCCTAAAACAACAATAAAAATATCTATAGGAAAAAAAAAAAGAAAAAGCCTATCTTGAATTTAAGGTTAACCAAAAGTCTTCTTCAATATTACATCTGGAATGCCATTTACAGGAATCCCTAGAATACAAAAATTAGCAAAGTCACACTTTACATGAACTGGAAAAGCTGTCAAAGTTGACTGCACTATAAAAATAAACGGTTCAACCAGGCCACTTTTCATGTTTCTGAGCAAAGAACTGTCACCCAGCCCATGCTCAAAAACCAAACAGATAATAAATTAGGTTATAAAAAAATAAAATTAAAAAACCACACGGCTCCCAAATCGCAACACTGGTTTCCAATGAAAATCAGGGGTTTATTTCACAAGTTGCTAAAATCTAAGTACAATAGTCATTTTCATTATTACTGTATTATAAAATCTTGTAGTCGCAACGTCTCCAAGAAAGGTTATATGGCTTGCAAGAACCAACGCTGCTCCAGCCCTCTCCCCAGGAGAGGGGACGCGGCAGCCTCCGGGCAGCGTCAAACCAGCTCATGCAGCAGTTTGCAGCAAAGCAGTGGAGGGTCGGGGGACGGGGATGTCGCAGGATTTTCCACCTGGATGATACCCACGTTCGTGTTTCGCTGTCGAGCGGCTCGTTCAGTCTCTTGCTCCGAGGGAGCTGCAGTGAAACGGTCTTTTCCGGGCGAGGGCTGGCGATGCTGCTTCCTCCAGGGCCCCCGGCAGCAGGAATTAATAGCCCTTAAGGCGGCAGGAATCCCAAACGTGACAGTAGCACAAAGAAAACAAGGATTTGTTCTTGAAAGCGCGTCTAGAACTCCCCTCCTCCGCAATTCCCAAACCTTTGGGCCACGGGACGGCAAGGCGGCCGCGCGGTCTCATCAAGCGCCCGCCGGTTGTTGTTCGTCGCTTTTTTTGGGGGTTGTTTTTGCAAGAAAGGGAACAGACGAATGGCGAAAGAGAAGATTTGGAAAGACGGTAGCAAGTGTTTTAACAACTATTCTAAACCTAACATATGACACGTTAACTAGCCCCGTAAAACGCTACCCAACTGAATACGCAGCTTTGACTATAAAGGAAGAAGCGATTCCTCTGGCAATAACACATGTTATACCACTTAAGTCTGCTCCTGGTGCAGTTACCTAAAACTCTGCAGAAACACATATGCAATAAATATATACTCTTAAGTTACCTGCAGCACTCCAAGAACCACAGATTAAAAGCAATGCCAAGACTCTTTGGGACCCCGACAGCGTAAAACCCACCTTGGATTTTATGTTGGTTTAAAGCCTGCAAGACAATTCTGCCCCCAAACATTTGGATTTTATTAGTGGGGTTTTATTAGAGGCTGAATGAAAACAAGCCCAGGCCAGGGTGGCTGAGGGAGTAAATTGCCAAGAGAGTAGCGCAGACTCATTCTTATTTACACTTTTGGATCTTAAAATAAGTCTCCCCTATCTGCTGTGCTGAAACTCAAGTGTTGACGTTGCCGCACTGAGCTGGTGGCTTCCCAAAAAGGTTTTGACACAGCTTTTAAAACAGGTGATTTTAATACTTCTGCCCCTCCTTCCAGTCCCCTCTTTCCAGCATCAGCTGAAGCCAAAGCTTCTTCAATACTGGAAGAAAACTATTAAATTGTCCAGGTTTCCCAAAAACGAGTTTGAATTTTAATTGAGAGGTTAATTTTTTTTTTTTTTTTTTTAAACAAATGCACTTTTCCCAGGTCATTTAATAGTCCTAGACATTTGTATCAGAGATGCGATAATGCAGGCATTTGTCAAAAGAGAGAAAACCAACCAAAACAAAGAAAACCTCCACACATTTAAGGAACTGAAACATTTTCATAATATTTCAAAGTGCAAAAATAAAATGCACTCAATTTCTCTCTCCACATCTCCCAGTCCAAAATATCTTGGAATGAAAAGAAAAATTTAAAAACTCAAACTAATTCCTCTCATCCCCATTTAGCTCTTAATATACATTTGTAAAACAAACAAACAAACAAACAAAAAAAACAGTCAAATTGAAATTCTAGGGCTTTATACAGCAACAAATACCATTTTGCAAACCTAGTTTTTCTATACTACCGAACAGTTTTCAAGAGTATCTAAATACTGAAATTCACACAACAGAATAGGGGCTAAAACGAATGTGAGTTTTCTTTTTCACTATGCAATAGTTAGATCTTAAGAGGGATGACCCTATACAGTAATTGGTTTAAGGTGAGATCTAATTGTAACTGCTAAGAAAATAGATTCAGCATAGACTGAATAGTAACCCCTCCCCCCTTTTCTTTTATATATAGATATATAGATATATATATATTTTTTTTGCAAATAATTCTTATCAGCACTACTTCTAGTACTGATATGCAACCTAAGTAGTAAGGCATGTATTTCTGCCACTTGAATTCAACTTTAATCTGGGAGAAGCAACAGGGAAAAAGGAGAGAAGACAATGAGAAGAAAAACTGGACCTGATGAACTTGGATTTAAACCTGCGGAATCCCCAAAATATATTAAAACCACATAGAAACCTGTCCTTAAAGCAGGGTTGCCTAAAGCTCTATCAAAAACGAAACACTGAAGTGATGGGACAGAGGAGCATGCTTGGTACGCTTGGAAGAACGGAATTTTAGAGGGATCAAGGTAGGCAGTCCTGCCCGAACCATGCCCGGCGCGTGCCGGGGGAGCCGCCGCCGCGCGTCCGAGACGCTGCTCGGTGGGAAACAGCAGAGGAAAGAACCTGTTACCTGAGCGCAGCCTCCCAGGCCTCTCTGCTCCCTCCACTCACCCCTCCTGATTGCATGCGGCTTCTGGAATTCCTACTTTTTGAGTAAAATTTCTCAAAACAACAACAACAAAAAAAAAAAATCAAAAAAAAAGTTTTACTTTTAAGTCTCCAGGAACATATGAAAGGCCCAACTGCTCTTCGCTGAATTAGAAAGACTGAACAAAGGTGTTTGTCTATTCAGTAAATTTGATTTTGCACTACCAAAAGTTCAAAAAGTCTATTCAAAACAGAATCCAACAAAAGTGAGAGACTCCTGCACTGGTTCCCACCTACCAGACAAGTTTTGGTGGCAGCCAGTCCCTTAGAAAAACAGACTCAACTGGAATTTGAGTTTGTACGTATTTATCATTAGCTCATCATCAGATGATTTTGAAACATTATAATCTGTAGGCTGCCTTCCTGGTTTGAGCAGGGGCAGGGAAGAAAAGCGAACATGAATTCGGCTCACTAAACGTATCTGCAACATCAGGCTGAAATTCCTCTTTCCTTGAACTGACGTCCACGCTTGATCGCGCATGAACACCACGTTCTCGGTGAACGGGGAGTTATTAATTAAGAAACCGAAGGCAGAGAGTCATTAGTCCTCCTTTTGTGCTGGTGACAAAAAAACTAAATACATAAAGCCAAAAAATTATGATCTCTTCCCCTTCCCTGACAGCCTTCATCATCAATCAATCCTAAGAATCTGAGAACCAAATGAGCTCAAGTCTTTCCCACCCACGCGGTGTCATTTTCTCATAGCAGGGACAGCAGCACTCGATGTGATGAGGAGTGGTCTTCTTGCATCCTATGAAGCCTGGGGCATATCCAGCTGGGATTAAAGCAGATTCCACTGTAATGTGGTATAAAAAGGATGGCAGAAACAGGTTAAGTCTTCCTCTTGGGCATTCCTCTGCATTATTTCCACGTGGCAGACTGTGGGATGGACCGTGGGGGAATCATATCCAGGAGATATTCACGCTGGCGGTCTACTGCTGAAGACGACTTGTGCACAGCTAAACTAGGATTAACAAAAGGTAAAGCCCCACCTGATAAAATATAAAGGAGAGCAGAACAAGCATCACCATATAGTAAAAGCATGGAAAAAAAAAAAAAAAAGATAAAATTAGAAGTTAAAATTCCATAAATAAAGTATGTATCGGAGCAACAGCTTTAGCTAGCAGTTCAAATAATGAGGAATTCTAGGTGTAGGTACTGTACTTAAAGCATGGAGATCTATTGTACGTTGATTACAGCAAAGAGAAAACACCAGTCAAAATTAAATGACTGAATTAAATTCCCAGAATTAAATGACAAACTCCTGTAGTGCAGCACTGACTGTGCATACAGACTCAGTGCTGAACAGTTCATTACCACATTAAATCTATATGCAACAGTGTAAAGCAGTGCTGGTTTTATACAGTAGCACTTGACCAATTCTGATGAACATGAACCACACCAGGAGCAGGTGCGAAGAAGAATATTAAGAGCAAAACCTTGAGATCACCAAGTTTTCAAGCAGGAAGTGTCAAAGAGAAAGCATTCTTACCCAAAGAACTATGATTGTTGCATAGAGTGCAGCTAGTAAGCACAAAGAAAAGAAACTTTAGAGAAAAATCTACCTGTATTGATGGGAGTCTTCTTCCAGGTGGCAGCGCTGCCCTTGCTGACAGGTCTCTCAGCATGCTTACCTGGCCTGCTCCCAAGTGCTGCTGCAGACGATGCATTCTGCAACTTGGGTGACTGGCTAAACGCATGCAACACTCCTCGTGGGGCTCCAGCACCTCGAGACATCTGGCTAGCAGTCTGCCAAGGGAGCACAGAGTTACGTGGGCACAACAGGTTTTTTCTCTTTCAAATAGCCCCGACGAATTGTCACTGTATTTCCCTCCCCTACCCTCTAGATCTGGAACGGGGTGTTAGGGCTGACAGCTTCAAGTGATCTCTGTATCAAAATAAGAATTGGCTTTATACTTCTGGAAGCGTCTGTAAGAATGGAGAGGCAATCAGCTGCAAAGCAGCAAAGAAGTGCTGCGTAGGCATCTCCAGACACAGACCAACACTTCTTCTCTGTCAGCATCAGCGCGCCCTGGTTATTTCACCTCAAAGCAGCACTTTAGCAGTTTCCATTTTCTCCCAATTCAAAGGTGGCATTGCAAAGTGTAAAAGATCCAGACCCTGAGGCCATGGATACCACCCACTACCTTGAAATTTCACAAAAAAAAGTTAGGTGTTCCCGGCTCAAATGTCTTAGGGATTTGCACTGGAGCATAATTTGCCATTTAGTATATCCTAAAAAAAAAAAAAAATCAGGCCCACGCTCTGTGGGACGTAAGCTAAAAACCCTAGGATAACTACAGTGACTCTGCAGGAGGAGCATCACCAACTTCTTCTCTTCGGGTACACGGAAGATAGTTTACACATCGCCACGACACGACAGAACATTTTAAACAGCCCCGTTTTGAGCTCAAACTCCAGTACACACCATGGAGCTCAAGCAGAACACGAGGCTGGGGCAGCAGCTTCCACCTGCAGGCCAGACACCCCACGCCCACGCTGCACGCACAGATGATGAGGCACCACCGGGATGCAGCTTCCTATGGACAGATCCATACCTGCTTGAGCGAGTGGTGCTGCACTATGGGCTCCGATTTGCTCTGTGCAGGAGACGCAGTCTGTTGCAGTATCCTCTGCTCGATCTCCTGCTCTTGCTGCAGGGCTTTTACAAAGGCAGCCTTCAGTCGGTTGGTGTGCTCGGCTTTCAAGGCCTTTTTCTGGTTCGATGTCATGCAGGTTTCACACATAATGGTTCCGTTCTTCTCCTCCCTCCAGCGGCAGGTGAAGTCAGTCTTGCACTGTGCACACATGTAGGGCTCGCGAGATGATGCAGCAACTGAAACTTTACCTGAGGAACACGGTGGGGTTAGCCCAGCTACACCTGCAGCTTCTGCAAAATGAAAGCTAAAACCATCTCCCCTTGAGGTGCGGGGCAGGGAATTTTACACCTTTGCTCCATCTACATAAATTAGGCAAGAATTGGCTTCTTCCTTTGTTTTAAGACAATTTATCCAGGATATCTATCTCCTTCCTGCCTATGAACATATTGGTAAGGATTTGCGAAAATCTCTCTTTGGAGAATTCGGTGTTGATGGACAAAAAAGTGGATGAGGGAAAGTCAACCGCTCTAGGGAGAATTAGTTGCATTTTAGAGAAATCTTTACAATTAATGCCTAGCACAAAAGTCAGACCATTGTGAATTCCAGAATTATGCAGTTAAATAAAGCAATTTTAAAATTGTCAAAGAAAGTGAATCCAGTATTAGGCAGCCTATGAAAATTTAACTATGTAATGCCTGAAGCTCTTCACCGCCTCTTTTTCTAGCTAGAGTTCACATGGGAAAGTTTTTCTCTTCATCTATAAGATGTTTAATGCTGTCTCACCTTGAGTTTCCAGCAAATTCTGCACAACTTCTTCCAACCCAACCAAGTAAATAAATTCATTATTAGCTGCACTTGGCAGGAAGTTCATCTCTGGTGCGGGTGGCTTTGGAGGAGGAATCTCGAGCAGCGTTTTCTCCAGCTGCTTCCGCAGGGCGAGCTTGGCGGCAGCTTGCCGGCTCGCTGGCGACTCGTTGGAGTTCCCGATGGAAGCAGCGCTCGTCGTGGTGGCGTTCGCCTGAGCCGACGTCACCGTTGTACCTTTTATTGAAGTTGGTGACGCCTTGGAGGAAATTTGAACATCTTGGTCAGTGACAAGTGCCAGAACGGTCTGCCCTTTGGAAATAGCCCTTTCTACCGAGATGGTCAAAAGGAAGGACGACAACCAGTGTTTGCTGTAATAGTGTGTGTAATAGGTGTGTTTTTGTGTATGTGCGCAATGAAGACCATCTCCCACTAAGTCGTATTCTATGCAGTCTACCAAACAGATCACAATACATATGCACGTTTAGATCCTATTACAAATCACAGGTTATCTAATCCTCTTATCCTTTTTCTAAATCATTTCGTTTTCCTTCGTTGATCATTTCCACATATTGGAAAACTGGAGGAAAAAAAAAATGTGTACTTTTTGTATGACTTTGCCAAAATCATTACTTTTAGTTGCAAAATAAAACCCTGTGCTTCTTTTATCTACACTACTTGCACGCCAATATCTTTTGGTGTTTCAAAATAGAAGTGCTAATCCATTTTGAGTTCTGTTTACTAGAACACTCATTTTATTTATGCTTCTTAAAGAAGAAGAGACAATATTCTGAAGGACAGTTTCATATTGAAATAGCAAATGGGAAAACTCGTATCACTGATGTGTATACTCCTTCCCAATTATCCGTAATATTTTCTTCCCCCATTTCTGTACAGAGTAGGTGAATATAAGCACAGAAATGGTCTGTGCAGGAAGAGGAGGGTAACTACAGTAACAAGCAACCAAGTCACTTGGTTGACAGCAGGCACCATCAGTTAGAGACTGGTAATTGCATCTGCTCACCTGTATTCTCGCATTAATGTTACGTTTGGTGCAGAACTCTGGAACTCACCTGTGGGATATTGACAAGCAGGCTGGTATTGGGGACATTGGCGACACGGATCAGACCCTGTTGTATAATTCTCTGCCCCTGAATTTGCACACTGGGGACCGATGCCCGCGGTGCCAGCAGCAGCGGAGGCGGCCCTGTGCTGGAGTGCTGTCGGATGTTGTGGATTTGCTGGGAAGACACAGAAATGGGCTGATGTGATGGTTCCATGAAGGATGGGGAGGATTAGATAGTGGGAAGTAAGTGGTGGAAGCCAGATGGGATGACGTGATACAATGGAAATGAGGCAAGGCAGGGAACGCAAAAAAGCGTGATGATTAACATCCTTGTCAAAACATGGCATTTTGCCTTTTCCCCGCTGTCAAAATGAAACTAGTAGAATAACATCACAAGAGAATCTTATGTCTGAGGCCTTCATATTAAGGACAAACAGTTGCACCAAAAATCTAAAGTTTTCAAGTTGAGTTTCTTTCAGAATGTACAATAGTTAAGCCTGCCTCATTTTAAAGGCATTAGAAAAGCTATTACACAGAATGAGCAGGTTCTCTACATCACTGTAACAGAAAAAATGAAACACCAAATGCTTTATATCTTCTTCTTCCTCAGCACTGGCTATGCAACAGATAAAAGTAGGCCTTTTACTGAAAAATAAATCCTCAATTAAAAAGGAAACATTTTTTTCATGGTATCTCTCAGAAGTCATAACTCTAGAAGAACACATCAAATTGCATGCTGCACCCCTACTCCTTTAGCGACACCACTCTTTTCTCTTAAAGATGACAATGACCTCACAAGTCAGCACCTTCAAATTTCCAACTCACTATCTCATTTCAGCGGCTCTTTTTCAATCTGAAGACAGACACAATGAGGAAAAAAGTGAATTCTACCATTTTAAAAGGTGAAATTGATAAGACAGGAAGAATAACAGGGGAGAAAAAGTGAAAGAACGAGTTTCATTTCCTCTGCTGCTGTTCTCCTAAGCAGCAGGTAAAACTGGAAGTCTGTAAAGTAACTTTCATTAAAAAAAGAAACTTTTTTTGGTGCAGCTAAAGGAAGAATTATATCCCATATCACCAATCTCATGGTTCACTGGAAGTGTTATGGAGCAGCAGAATGTATAAGCATGAACTGGAATGACGGGGGAACTATCAGTAGCATTATATCCAACCCTATTCAAGAACCATAGAGAATCCTTCTGGACAAGAAGGATGACTAAAAAACATAGTTAAGAAAAGACAAAAAGCAGAGTATATCTGCCATGAGGCATATACTTACCTGTGCACCTCTGACAAGAGGTGGCATCACTATCTGTGTGTTTTGCTGAGTTCCTAACTTTGAAGAAGTCTGCTGCCCACCACGGACCAACGGAGGAGGAATAACAGTGCCTGGTATACGTGTAGAAGAGGTCTGCAAAACAGAAGACAATTCACTTGTCTTTCTTTATTCTAAATATACATGCTTCTGTTGGTTAGTGTGCTGCTAAACAGTATCAAAATCTTATGCAGCAATATAAACAGATGCAAGGATGGGATAGTAGTCTGGCTACATGCTCAGAGATGGTTCTCTCACATCCTGCATGGAATTCAAAAGGTAAAAAGCAGTTCTGAGGGACATTTTCAACAACAACAACAACAATCCATGAAATTCAATAGCTCCAGAACTGCTGCACTGCAGACATGGAAGAGGTGAGGCATAACTGCAGCAAGAGAGAATGGGGCACATGGAAGCAGCCCCAGGAACATTCATCTGCCTTTTGTCTCTGCTCTCTGGCTGGCGAGGGCTGCAATATCTATCGTGAGCCAATCAGGATCAGAAAGATCCAGAAGACCGAGCCAGGCTGGCTTCGGTTCAAAGACAAGTTTGTTTATTTTTTTCTCTGCTGGGAGTAAGAGAACAGGGAATTGCAAAATGCCATCTTCAAGGAGAACCATGGGCCAGACAGAAGCTGGAGATGCAGGGGCCTGGGAAGGTGAGGGGACTGGACACACGGACACAAGCACGTACGTGGGAAGGAAAAAGGAGAGTGGAAAGGGGACAAGCTTGAAGAAAAGAAAGCAAAAAAAAAAGAAAAAGAAAAGGAGTCAGGCTAAAGACATTTGAAAAACTGCTGTCCATGCTTTCTGGGCTGCGGACTATTAAATCCTCAAAGTTTCTCATACTGTTATAAAAGGTGATATGGTTTCATGCACCACTTACATTCCAGCAGAGGCTAGTGCTACGCCACGTCGCTTGAGGAGCGCTGCTCGAGAGCACTAACCCCTCCGTCCCGTTAACGTGGATTCACATCCCGCCGCTTCCCCACTCCCCAAACCGGCCATCATCCTCGAATTGAGACTTCTAAAACACCGAAGCTCCTACTTTTACTATTTATCATACGTCTGCACGCATGTGCACCTTTAAGCAGGGGAGAAACTTCATCCATTTCTGTTACGCCTTTTTACTAAAGGCCAAATGTTAACCCCAGTCCTGTGCACAGGAATTAAAAGGGTTCTTACAGTCAAACCAAAGCAGATGGAGATTAGGTTAATTTGCCCACACACTGCAAATTAGAGAGATTGACCAGAATTCTGTATTCTGAGCTCTCGGCTCTCTGCCCTGATCGCTGCCACGTACAACCAAAGTTTCACTGCCTGTTTGCTGAAGATTTAACATGTGGTCCAGTTCCTCTGAAAGTGCTGTCTTCAGGCAACTTGCCTCAATGAAGAGATTACTCAAAAACGAACGAATTAAGTTTTGTGAATATTTCCTAAAGTGATAGCAAGGTTAACCCTTTCCCCCACGTATTGTATTTCAGAAGAATTAAAATAAACTTAGAACATACGTCTGCAATTTCAATATTTCCAAATGACGTTTGATGATTGAAATTTGTTTGAAATTAACCCAAAATAAAAATCAAGAAAGTTTTAAGACCTGAAGTGGAAAAAAATATATGTAAAGCTCAAAAAGATTAGGTAGAGAGACGTCAGTTTGCTCTGTGTTTCCTTCCACTCCCTGAAGTTTTCCAGTATTTCACTTAATTTAGTCTAAACCAACATCTTGCCCACTATCAATTGCAAGCCAGTCATGGAGTCAAGAAAAAAAAAATCCTACGTTTCACTCAGCTCTTGCAGTTACTCATGCTGAGGGTAGAGTTAAACATCTCGAGGGTACAGCCATAGGTTGACAGTGTATTTCTATGTCAGAACTTCAGGGCATCTTTTTTGGCCAAAGTTTTTACTATTAGTATCCCACACGTATTTATGAGCAGAGTGGATTAGGCCCTCCAGGATGAACAGCCACTGGAAGCTCAGCTTGTGAGTTACCTGCGGGTGACGTCTTACTCCTACCTCCCACCCCATCAGCTCTTACAGCTTACAGCGGGGCCTGTGGGAGTTAGCACTGGATCTGTTATAAAATAAGTACATAAATAACAAAAAAACACGTTTGCCAGCTGGATCCAAGCTATTCATAGGGATGGAATGCCCTTCCTGCGACTCCGTGTTCTCCTCCAGTGCAAAGCCTAAGCCTGGCAGCCTGGCCCACCCCACTGACCTGGAGGGCCGGCTTGCCCGCAGGAACGCTCTGCGTCCCCCGCACCAAGGGCGGAGGGGTGGCCACAGCACTCCCAGAGGAACCAGCAGGCTGGAAGAGGAAAAACCAGAAAGAAAGCAGACGAGTGTAAGGCCGTAAGCAGAATTACAGAGGCTAAGGGAATTAAAGCGTTTCCCTCCTTGTGTCTGAGCGAAAGATGCTTCAAAGACTGTGGCTTTTCCCCCACCCCCATCCCCTTTCTTCCTCCAAGCATCTAAACATGCGTATTTAAATGAAGACGTTATTAAGTAAGCATAGATAAGATTATACTAAGAAAGAAATAAAAGTGCCCGTACACCAAAAACACAGCGAAATAGAAACAGATTTCAACAGCCTCAGTTTATAGCCTACTTCAGCCTTATCCACCATTACTACTGGTTGCAACTAGCTAAATTCAAGCATAGTGTAAAGTGACCACTGTTTAGGGAAAAGATTTTGGATAAAGAAGTTTAGAGTATGCCATGAATTCAAACAGCCAAAGTTCACGCGTTGGACAGGCAGCAATGAACTGGTACTTGCACACGTTTTAACTCCAGCTACTCGAACAGGCGAAAGTCCAGAAGAAAAAATACCAAGAGAACAACCAGAAACAACCATACTAACATCCATCTGCAGAGCGAAGCACACGTAAATCTACACCTCGCAAAATGCATCAAGTCAGCAACACACACTGCAAAATAAAATAGTTAGTTGCCGCTGTTCCAGACACTTGAAATTAGTCCCAAGTCTTGGCAGCAGTGGGTGGGGTGTTCACACTCCTCCCTTCTCCTCCAAACCACCTCTGCCCTTTGTGCCAGCAGGAACAGTGCAGAGAAAGTAGAGAGCCAGAGCAGGCAGCTCATCTGACAGAAACGGCATATTTTTTGCTGCGTTTGTTTCCTACAGATCGGATTTTCTCCCCATCTCTCTATGTGTCATGGTGGGGGAGAAGGGAATACAGGGCGGGAGGGCTGAGCCATCCCTGCCAGGGGCTGCCTGGATTTCTGAGTGATTAAAGCGTACATCTAACCACAGACCTACTTCACCTGGCAAGACGTGGAATCCAGATTTGGAGTTCTGCCACGCATTATAACGAACACAGCCATCAACTGCCAGTTCCCAGTGCTTGGGATTCAAATGCTTTAATAAACGTGCTGACAGGCAGAGTTATTTGCAAGAATCTCCTCCAAATGTGTTTTAGTACTCTCTGTGCTGCATTAAGGACTGCATGGTGTTTAACACTTCGAAGCACATTACATTCATAAATGCATCTAAGTTTCAATAAAAAGGCCTTTGGCTTTTGGACTTGGTCGCCAGGATAACTGTCTTGTCATTTAGTCCTGACAAAACAAACCAAAAGAGAAAAGAATCCCACAAAAATGAATTGTTAACAGGATAAGACCCAACAATCTTTGTGAAGATTTCATTAAAAGTGAGATGTTTCTTGTGTGACAGTTACAATATACTCTGTAGGCTGGTTATGGCAACTGCTACAGCTGTTCTTCTTACGAGCATTCCAAAAGACAAGATGATAAATAACCGTAGGAAAAATAAATACCTTCTGAGTAGTGGTCTCCTTCTGGATTTGACTTTGCCGTAACTTTTTCAATAAAACAAGCTTTGCTTCTTCTAACCGTAACTCTTCTTTTAATTGTTTAATCATTCTCTCACGCTCCTCTGGACTGCTTTTCTGCAGGGCCAGTTAAGGCAATACAGGATGGGAAAAAAAAAAAAAAGGAGGGGAGAGGCAAAAAGATACAAGTTATGACAAGAACTTAGAGCAGTGCAATTGTCACGTACGTCTTAATATCACTGATAGAGCTGCAATATGAGCGCATAAAAACTAACTACAGAGAAAGAACTCTTCGAGGTAAAAAAAGGTGAAAGAGACTTTCAAGATTTCTTCATTAGCCAAGTGAGTAAATGAAGCAAAAGGAAGTCTGAAAACAAATGCTGCGTAAGAAATACTGCATCCGCAACAAAAACTTCACTAGAAAGGCACGTCTGGAAAAGGTGCACTTTAGAAACAGAAAAAAATAGGAGGAGCTTCAAAATAAATAATAAATAGGTGCGAAACCTTCAGTAGAACTTCAAGATTCCCTGCTTTCAAGTCAATCTTACGAAGCCATATATCCACCTCATTGCAAGTACCCCTGTGGGAACAAGCGCCGTGTTTTCTTACGGCACAACCTAAAGTGGTGTCAAGCCAAGCAGACTCACCATGAGCGCCTCCGTGTTGGTCTCTTTTAATGCTATTTTTGTTAAACCATTCATTCTAGGGCTAGAAGGTTCATTGTCTGATAACACTATAACATCTGGGGAGGGTACTCTCTTTTCTCTCTTTATTTCACTGTAAAGCAGAAGAAAAAGCAGAGAGAATGAGTCAATAAACAGAAAAACAAACTACTTCACACTGCATTGAGAGTAATGTCGTTTATTAACTCCCGACGCGTTAATCTTGAATCTCTTACGTTCTGCACGGTTGACACGAATGAAGTCATGAAGTCGATCCCAGTCTCCTTTTCATAATGCAAATGTTTGCAAGCTGTGACCTCCCAAACAAGTTATTTATGAGAATCTTAAGGAAACACGAACTATTCACGTGTGCGGCACTTACCTAAGGTTAAGCGCTTAATGACATAATCCTCTTTCTGTACCAACACTAACAGATTTCTTTTCTTTTCCGTTACTTACCAGCAGAAACCCATTACAGTCTCGACACACAGACACACACATCTGTGAAATTGTACTGAAAACAACTGAAATGCTTCCAGATGGATATTGATTTTAACCTTTTGTTGGGCTTCAGTGCTCAGTGCCTTGCGGGATGGCTGCACCTGGCACATGGTTTGTGGACAGTGAGTCGCCTCTCAGCTCTTGTGCATGAACACCGTATCGGCACAACGTTTTGAACCACGCGAACCAAAAGGGGCAGCGACACACGAATTGACACCCTACAGCACCCTGCCTTCTGCCGGGGTTTTTCCTGGACATTTGGCAGCCTTGTGGCCTGGGACATTCAGCAGAAAAGTACTCACGGCAGCTCAAGTGAGGAGTAGGTGCTCTTGGATGCTAAGATTTGGGACAACAAGCAGCCAAGGGGAATATTTAGGACAAGGTGGAAAAGTGCCTCTAGAGGGCACAACGAGCCAGGAAACCAGAGCCACTTAAACTCTAAGGAGGTTTTAAAAGTAAGAGCAGCACAGGTGAGATATCTCAAGCTTTTACTCCATCCAAATGCACCAAAGGGGCCCAAGTACTTCTGTAAATAGGCTGAACTTGGTCAGGGCAAGTTCCAGCTGCCCTGGTTTTCTCTTCCCAATAGCAGCCAGCAGTAAGAAGCATCAGGGGCTGAGCTGGACACTTTGGAATCCTGTCCAGGCTGGCGGTTCTTGGTATGAGAGATTAAGATGTAACTTAAAAATTAAGATGCAACTGCAGAAGCTTCTTGTCTTTCTTCCTCCCGCTTCTCCTTAGGTCACCCCCTGTTCCTGTCCCATGAAAAGCATGGAAAGTTACACTACCCAAAAAATCGGGAATCACTTAACTTGAGCTGAAAGAATCTAAACCAGCGCATTGCTGGGGCACTTTGGGATCTTTCATTAGCTCCACCCTCGAAACGGCTCCTGCTTCTGAAGGCGGAGGATCTGCAGGGAGCTCAGCAGCCAGCACAGCCCAGCCGGCTCGCGCACCTAAAGGCAGCCCCGGCGGCCGCCATGAGGATCTGACTCAGCGACGGACTGAGAGACCCGATGACACAATTTGGGAATCCCTTGCCCAGCCGCGGCGCCGTGGAAGGACAGTGGAGGCCCTGGCCCCTTGTTTTGGGGTCACACAAGGGAGGTTTCGGGCTTGCCAAGCCGGCTGCCGCAAATGCTGCGCAGGAGCAAACGCGGCCCACGCGAGGAGCCCCCCGGGACGGCCCGGCCCGGCCCGGCCGCCCTTCCCAAGCTCCGCGGGAGCGGAACCCCGCGGCCACGCGGGACAGCCGGGGATTTTCCAGCCGTGCCGGGGGCCGACGTCCTCACGCCGCCTTCCTGCGGCCTCCCGGGCCCGGCCGGGGGTCACGTGGCACCGCCGCGCACGTGATCCGCCACGGCGAAAACCATGGCAACGGCCGGTCCCAGCCGGTGGTGCCCGGCCTTCATTTTGTGAGGTGAGGTCAGGGCTCAGGTGCCGGGAGAAAATGGAGCGGGCCGGGCCCGGGGTGCCCCGTGCCCGGGGCGGCCAACGGGCGTTTCCCTCAAAACACCGAGAAACGGCTGTAAAAGCCACGAGAGTCACTGGGTGGATTCCTCTATTTTTTTTTTTTTTCTCTCCCTCTTTTTCTTTTTTTAAGCTAACGAAGGAAGGCGACCTCGCGAGACGACGCTCGGCAACTCTCCCGGTCTTTTTTTTCTTTTCCAGGCTACTACAGGGAAGGTGGTGGTGGGGGAATAAAAAGATAAATCCCTGCAGCTTAACGGCAAACTAGTCAAACAACGTGAGCGAAGAGCCGAAGGGAGACGCGGCCAGCGGGAGTCTGCGAACGGCAGCGATCCGAGCGCCGCGTCTTTGGGGAGAAAAGACACCGATCCCCGGGAGCCGCTTCCGTCGCGCCGGGGAGGCCCCACGGGCCCCAAACTGGAGCACTGCAACCCCCCGTGAAGTCTGCACGCAGAACGTACGCGATTCCAACACGAACGCCGCTCTCGAGCGCGAAACGCGGCGCGCGCGGCCCCTCCGAGCTCCCCCGGAGCCGCCCGGAGCGTAAAGCAGGGCATGGGAAACCGGCGCCCCAAAACAAGGCGGGCAACGGAGCGTCGCCCCGTGCACAGAAACGCCGCCCGGCACTTCACGGTGCGGGACGGCTGCCCTGCTGCGACGGCCTTCATCCCGCCAGGCTGCCGGGCGCATCCTCTAGCCAAGGAGAGCCGCAGCTTTGCTTCGTGCCCTTCAGCTTCTGTAAGCGCAGCCGCCCCAACGGGAGCCAACGGCGAAGACGAGAGCAGAGCCGCCGCCTCGCTACGTCCACGTTGAAGAATTCGCGACGATAAAACACAATTTACCACCTTGCAGCAAGAACCCATCACAGATCCACGGCGCTAAGGGCCCTCGGAAGTTCTGCCTTCCTCTCTAACACCCTATTTAAAACCTTAGGGTTTCCTTAGAGTTCACCATTCAACTGGACCTGTTTTATCCACAGAAATCAAAGAAGTTGCAATGGATCCAGAGACTGTTTGGGGTGATCTCGGGACTGTGGGGTGACACGGATACAAAGCAGACCTTGTTCCTTTCCTGTCCTTCCCTCTGCACCTCATGGAATGGGATTTGATTAAACTACATCGGCAGTTAAAATGTAATAGCAGAACTCCAAGAAACTTCGGCACCAACTGCCGTAACATCCCTTCACAGAACAAGCAATTATTACGGAAAATGTACATAAGCTGAAAGGAGATCTAAAATACGGCGCTGTATCATATTCTAGATCCTCTTGCTCTTCCCTGTCACCAAGGCAATGCTGATTGCAGTGAATTCTGGTAACTGGAGAGTTTGGTTAGCCAGAGGCTGCCCCGTCATGTATTTAAGAACACATCAGAATTCCAGAGTTCAAATCCAGCTCCTTATAAAGTTTTAAATGTGATTTGTCCAATTAAATAAACAAACACATGCTCGGAAACCCTCAGAGCACCAAAATTTAGCATCCAGAGCACAGCCACTAGATCAGCTTTTAATACAAACTGTTTTGAAAGTTTAAGAAAGTTATTTTTAATTGCACTGTACGACAGAAGGACAACACAATTATTCTGAGCTCCCAGAGCAGGGCAGCATTCCCCAAGCACACAAATCATAACCTGCAAGACCTGAAATTAAAGGGGGGAGAAAAAGTTCGAATAGATTATTTGCTGAAAGCCCAGATTGTAAGGAGAGTCTACAAATTCTCCCCTCATCTTTCCTGGCGGTTTTCAGTTAAGCAAACAAGCAGTGGCTCAAGCCCGACCATTTCACAGGTAATTTCAAGCAGCAGCAGCTTAAAGCAGCGGGTGTATTTGATCTGTCCCTGTAACAGACAGGAGACAATAGATGGGTGCAAGCATTCTCTGGGGAAAAGAAGCTAAATAAATAAAATGCGAACTTTAGGGCTTATCAGGCTTCTGGTTTTGTTTGAAAAAAAAATCTACAACAAAATCCAGACTTTGTAGTTTAATCTGAGAACACATAATCCACATACTACCCTGGGGCAAGTTATTGTTATTATTGTGACATTTAAATACGATCCCAGCTGATACAAAAATCTTAGGAATCATTTCTGTTAATCAACTACCCTTAAATTGTTTTCCATCAAGCTGCAATTACTATAGCTAAGATAGTTTATATGATACCTTGGCACTGTTGGCGCTAGAAGGAAAGTTCTGCCATCCCACCGTAGGCGGTACACGTCGGCATCGGGAGAGGAGGACTCCCTCCTTCCTCCCATCCCCAGCTCTACTCTAACGGCACATCAGCACAGCTGGTTTTGAGTGTTGTCAAAACGCCATGCAGAGGAGCAAGATTTTGGTTTGGCCTTGGGTGACCTCTCAAAACTTCTACCACTACAGCTCGCTTCTGTTTCTTCTGGCATCACAGAGCGTGCTCAAACCAAATACTATTTTTAAATTTAATTTCAAGGTCTAGAAAAAGAATTAAAAGAAACTTTTTTTTTTTTTTTTTTTCCTGGTAAGCTTGATGCAGAGAGATATTGCCAAGTTCATATTTCAAATCTTGAAAAATCAACTGATTTCGGAGATTATCCATTCTACCAGCTTTACGTCAGCTAAACTGTGATTATTGCCGGACTCCCTTCCCAAGGAAAATATTATGTTTCCAGTTCTAAAAGCATTAAGGAAGTTTAAAAGCCAAAACACCATACATCACTAAGCATGAATTTATCCAACCCAAGAAGTTTGTAGCAATCCAAGCATTTTAAGCAAGAGATCTTTTCCATCTCTTCAGAGAAAAATCAGTTCAACTGCTTTAAAGACACAGTCCTCTGAAAGCTGCAAGCTAAATTCCTCCAAAGATCAAAGGTCTGACAAAGTAAGTCCCACACTTGAAAAAAAAAAAAAATCCTTATGAAATTAGGATTCTCCTTCTCTGCAATGCCAATTTTATTCTTATATATGCAGGAGATCAGATTAATTCAATGATGTTTGTTCCGAACCACCAGCATCTTAAGTCAGTTTTCATTCACTTGGAGGTATCTGCATCCTGAAGCTGGTGGGCAAGGCCACACTGACGCCCCAGGAATGGAACCGCACCCTGGAAAACCAGTGGCATCATCACCAAGCAGGAGCAGAGCCCCAGACCGGGCTGTGTTCCCTTCAGAGATGGGCAGAATTACTTAGGTTCTTTCTTTGTCACTTTTTACAATTTAATTACTTAATATTAAGAGCTTTATACAGATATATACTATTAAAGTTCTTCTAACTTTTAAATAGTAATCAAAGAGAGGATCCAAGTCTCATTAAACTCTTAATTCAATTTAGTGTGGCCAAGTTCAGTGGACGTGGCATCAGGCTGCCCCTTACACGAGGGCATTTTATTTGTGCAGGGAAACACTCTCTCCTCTTGTAGAAACTAAATACAACAATATCTTTATTCCTACCTGAAATAAGAACACTGTACAGAGAGAAGATATTCTCTCTTCTAGTCTAACTAGATGCATTCGCTGCGGATGCTTTCTGGAAAGTTGAGCATAGATTGTTTTGTTCATCATCCCATCCGTATATCTCACAACACAAGGGAGCGGAAACACTCGCTCACATTGCAAGAATATTATGAATGTTCCCTTACGAACTCACAAAGAGAACGTGCATGCAGGGACAGGTAACAGGAACATTAGACTACAGTAGTCTAGTTCAGTAGACTTCTGCTATGATTGATCTTTTTAAGATATTCTTCAGAAAAAAAAAAAAAAAGGAATATGCATACCTGTGTTAATTAGCAAGCAGTGATTATGCCAAAAGGCACCTTATGAGATTTACTCCTAGTCATGCAACTTTGACATGGAAGTCAATCTCCTGCTACCTAAATTAACCAAATCTGTATTAGTCAATTAAGTCCATCTTAAACATCTCCTTGAGCAATTTTTTAAATTGCCCTTTTGGTAGTAGGTTTACGGAGCAAGTTTAAAACCTTGCCTCAACCAAATCGATGGAAAAGGTCTTGTTTTACATGGACTGAAGCAACAGTTGCATAAAGTAATACGACTTCCGTAGTACTTGGCATTCAAGAGATGATCATAACCTATTATATGATGCCCCATTTTTTTGTAAAGGATTCCTAAAGCACATCCACTTTGTAACTTGGACTTCTGTTCAAGCCCATATTTCTTTCTCAGCTGCTCATCGCAGCCGTTACTGTTGTCAAAGGTGGTGAGAAGAAAAATGAGCAAGAAAGTTATAGAGAACAAGTTGTTGAATGTCAAACGAGGAGCCAGAGCTGCAAACATACCCTTGGAGGTTTACTTCTCCCTTTAAGATGCAGGGAACTCGTTTCCAGTGCCCTTTCACCACATTTACTGTGCAGGTACCCCGAACATCACAGTGCAAGCTGGGTTGTACTCACCTTTTTGAGGTACTCATGTCCACAGGTTCATCGCCTGTCTGAACCTCCACTTTAATGGTAGCTTTCACTTCTCCACCTTTTAATAATCCTTGCACTTTTGCAGCTCCAGGATCTGCTTTTATTTTCATGTCGCCTTCAGCGTTTACATCCGTTCCTAAGAGTCCTTTTTCCATTTTTATTTTTTTACTGTCCACATCGTTATGCGTTACCTCACGTTCTAGTGCTCGTTTCTGACTCCGTGTCCTGCATGCTTCCTCTGTCATTGTGAGGCTCTGCAGAAAGACGAGACACAAATGAGTTACGAGCACCGAAAAAAAAAAAAAAAAAAAAAAGTTGGGCAAAACACCTTAATTTCCAAACAGGGCAAAGTACAGTGGTTACTGCACAAGAGGCTCAGAAAGAGGAGCAACAGCGTTGCCGGGGCGCTCACTTACCCTATCTGTAAAATACATCTCAGTTGGGAGTTATTAAGCACTGAGCATCCACTGTGCCTACACTTTTTATGCTAAGCAAAAAACAAACAACAAAAAAAGGCAAAACAAAACAAAACCCGCACCCCCGCACACGAACCCCCTAAGTATAAAGTAGGATCACGATGGGTCAAGAAAACCTGCCCGGGAGCGCAGGGGAACATACAAACCGGCATGATTGCAAAGTTTGGGGCTTTACCAAAAAGCAGGAAGAACGTGCGTATTTGTCTCGTATGCAAATAAAAGTAATTACAAACCCCCCCGCTCAGGATCCCTCCGGGAGTCCTGCCATGGATTTCTTAGGGCTCTGCCCGCATGCAAGTTTCGGGGACCGGACGCTCGGGCCGCGAGGGGCGTCCCCCGCGCGCGGCCACCGGCCACTACGGCACTGCCATTGTAGGAGCCAACTTGATACTTTCTCCCCTCCTAATGAATGAGCCCGGCTTTTCCAGGGCTGCACAGGAAGTGCTCCGCTCCCGAGGGATCACGGTTAACTCCCTGCGTGCCGGAGGCACCGAAAGTTGGGCCGCGGGCGCCGCTCGGGCCACCTCCGCTCTCCCCGCGGCCAGGGCCGGACCGGGACCGGCCGCCCGGGAGCTGAGTCAGGCTTTGGTCCCATGACATCACCCGGCTCCACATGACCCTTCCCAGGATGCAGCCCGACACACAAAGCGCTTTCCAGAAACCAGTCTGCGCCGGCTGCCGGCAACGCGGCGCGGGGTCCAGCCCGCGGCCGAGCGCGCCGCGCCGGGCCGGCATCGCCGCGAGACGCCCCCCGCTCAAAAAACTTTCTGCCATCGCAGATGGTTTCTTTTTTTCCCCGCAAATAAGCGGATTTCAGGAGCAGTGCCAGCAATGCAAGAGTTAGAGCAAGTGTGTGCAATGTTGTAGAGGCTGGAATTCTGCAAGCCCTGTTAACCTCTGCTTCTCCCCAGCCCGTTGTCGCACAGGGAGCTGCGGCCGCAGGAGGCCGGGGCGCGCGCGCGGCGTGCAGGGGCGCGCGTTGCACGTGCACGCGCAGCAGGGCCACGCGGCAATGTAAAGCACCGGGGAAAGGGCGAGCGCGGGGGTCCTGACGAGCACCTTGGGTGTTTAGGGAAGGGAGCAAACGGGGGAGCCTGGGCGGAGAGCCAGGGACACGGCGCCTCTGGTGACACGCGGCAAATGCCCCTAAACCGGAGATCCCAACCCCGCTCCCAGCGCCATTCCAGTGTCGCCGCCGGCCGCTCCACCATCAATTCCCTCCCTGCACAAGGGACCTTCTTGCCTGGAAAGGAACCTGCTCAGGCGGCTTCGTTCCTGCGTTTAGACCCCTGAGCCTCGACACAAGTCGAGGGATTCGAACCTCTCCATCGCCTACGAGTGTTAACAAACTTCACACCCTTTTACAGCATTTACCGTGCACCCCATGATTCCCTCCCGAAGCAGCAGCAGTAACGTCGCGATCGCTCCCGTATCGGACACGCACAACTTAAACCTTCACTCGGAAAGGGCTTCAGCTCCCTGCGCGTTCCCTGCTGGCACAGCCCAAGGGAGACACCGCGCACGGTCCGTTCCCTGCCCTGTAACGGTGCAGCTGCTAGGACAACTCCTCTGCAGACTAAAAGTCAAGTTTGTGCTAAGAGTTTGAAGTATTTTGCCACAGCAAAAAAAGGGGAATAGGGGAGCGTGCGGGGATAGGAGAGCATCAACGGCAGCGGCGAAACGGTACAGCCAACATCTGCACTACCACAAAGACCTTGGGATGAGATTGTGCGAGGATTTTACCACCCAAACTCACGACTATTGCAAGCGCAGGCTCCAGATTTATATATATGCACATGAGTGTAGAAATCTGACTGCGCAGCTCCCCTGCCGCCGCGACGTTAAGTCATATTTATTATAGATGAGCCTTAAATGACGCCGCCTACAAGAGCTGTTTTAACTCTTTCAGGAAATAGTACTGGTGCATCCAGTGCTATTGCAACATGTCACAGGTGGAAGAGAAAGGCAGGATTACACAGAAAATGTTCAGTTTTATGGGTTGCTCTGCTTTTTATTACGAGGAATGGCACAGCTCAGGGCGAGGTGTCGGGATCTGGGCACCCAATCCCGTGTCTTAAGTGCTATCCCTGTAACAGATTAACCACTAGGATCAATTCTAAAGAGTTTAGTACACAATATACACGATATAAAATGCAGTAAAGCTCTTGCACTGCAGGCCACAGGGTTACCCCATCACATGCAGCTATTTTAAAGTCCTATCAAAAAAATCACTGATTCACTGCCCTTTTAATACACGAACAATAAAAGAAATCCCAAAATCTTCCACAAGTTCATAACCTCTTCATGCTATGCTGTTGAATATTATGGACACCTATGATTCCACCTGTATGCTTTCCTTTTGGGAAAGCATCGAAAGGGACCTCTTGCCATCCTCCAAATGGTCTTTTCCAAACTGTCCTCCCTCGGGACAGCAGAGCAGCAAGAACAGAAAGACAAACCCGGTACCCGAGGCAGGACCAGAAAGGGCCTGCAGATCCCCAGACACGTCCAGGGAACAGCCGTGGAGCCAAAAACACAACTAAAAGGAGTCCGTTTTGCTGCAAGCTGTAGCAAACACTTCCACTTTTCCTTGCACCACGCTTGCAAAACGCCATGCGCCACCTCCTGTCTCTTCTCCCATTCCTGAATGGTGGCTTCACAATAGGAGCTGCAAGCAACTCTGGATTAGAGTTAAAAATTCTATTTGGACTCTGCTGGAGTCTGTTATTCTGGCGAGTATGAGCAGCAGATACTGGTTGAACATGGACCATCTACAGAAGGTTTTGAATCTGAACTACAGCCGTACACCAAACTATCCAGCAACAGGCTATTTGCCTTTTTTTAGCAGAAAAAAAAATAAAATAAATAAAACATCAACAACCCTCTTGCAGCCTAATCTGGAAATTTTTACAGTAAGAAGAGGGAAAAAAAATAAAAATAAAAAAAAAGTTTACTCCAGAGAGATCTGGAGTTCAAGTTAATGCCTTGCAGTGAAAATTATTATTAAATATTATTAGATCACTTTAGATATTTTCTAAGTGCGATCGATCAAAATTGAGTTAGTGACTGAGCCGTCCCTCCTGTTGAGGGCACGGGCTCGGCTGCCCAGGCTAGACGGGCCTCCCTAAGGGCAGCCAGCGGGGAGGGGATGCAGGGGAGCCCCTCGCTGGATTCAGCATTTGGATCTCTGGGCAGGATGCAAGAGGTTGCAACGAGGTGCCGCTGCAGCCAGGCCTCAATCTGTTCTGCCGTGATTTTTTTTTTCCTTTTTCTATGCTCAGTGTTATCTCAGCGAGAAGTGACATGTGCTGCAAAAGGTCACGTTAAAGTCTTCTCTACGCACATGTGTGTGTGCAGCGCGCACACGTGTGTGCACGGATGAACACGGTGCCTCCGCGCACCGGGGACGGAGCTCCTGTCCTCGCCACGTGGATTCTGGGGAGAAACTTCGTCTTGCTGAAGTAAGAACCAGCTGCTTTTTAAGGAATAAAACCACCCAACTGGAGTAAGATCAGAAACACTGGTTATTTTGTGGGTAGGGGGAAAAAAAAAAAAAAATAAAAATAAATCCATGACTGAATTTGAGTGGACAACCGAAAATCCCTTCCTTTCCCTGCGGCTCAGCGAGGAGCAGGGCAGCAGCCAGCGTGGGCTGATGCGTTTCCACTTGAGCCACGCTGCCCCCACCCTGAGCCTTAAATAGGCAGAATTAAAGCGCTGAAGTTTCCCTTGCATGGAAGGGGCGAGCGCGGAGCCCTCGCCCAGCGGCCGCTCTGCTTCTTTCCCCCGGACCCTCCTCCGGGGGCAGCGGTGCCAGGAGCCGGCCCGGCACCCGGGTGGCCGGCAGGCACCCAGCCCGCGAAGGGTTAAGCCCTGCCATTTTGGTGCCATTCACTGATATGTCCATTAAGGGTGTTACATAACAAAATGGCAGCGCTTAACCCTTCCCGTGCCGGCTCCCACGGCACCTTGTGGGATGCGCCTTTTTTTTTTTTTCCTCCCCCCTCTGGCCTCTTGCCACCGTTTTTCTTTTTGCCCTGAGGCTTCGAGGGCAGGAGGAGGCCCCTCGTTTGGGGACTGCTGGCAGGGAAGAGCGGGAAGCGCCCGCGGGAGCGTCACCCGTGGCATCGGGGACACGCGCTGAAGGACACAGAGTTTAGGAAAGTTCCCTGCGGCGCGGGCGCCGCTCGCGGGCAGCGCGGCGACGCTCCGGCAGCGGCTTTGCCTGGGAAAACCTTACCCGGGGATACCGGCCTAGGGGATTTCGGGAGGAAAACGCTGACAATTTGGGGTCACGGGGTGCTAATGCGCCCCGAAACCACCGCGGGAGCCGCACGGCTCTCCCTGGTGCCACCGCGGACCCCAGTCCCCAGCACAGCCCCGCTGCCCGGCGTCTTCCAGGGACGTCGCATCCAAGGGCCCGGGCAGGAGGCGGCTGCAAACATGGGGCCCAGGGGCACCGGTGCCAGCACGGGAGGAAGCAGTGGAGCCTCCCGGTGCCTAAATATTTACTGGAATCGGCACACAAACACTTTGGAAACATCTCCAAGCGCAGCCCGGGATGCCACAAGCCTTAACTCGGGATTCGGGCAGGAGTGAAACAAAACGTGCACAAAAGCAACAGGGTTTTTTCTTCCTAAATATCTTTCACTAGTGCTGCTGTTCTCTCATCAGCGTGCCCAGCCTAAAATTTCAGAGAAACAAAACAAAGCAAAAAAAGCACTTCCCAGCTCTGCCACGATGACACAGATTCCCCTGCTTGCCCTGCAAATTGACACAGTTTTTTTTTTTTTCCCGTTCTGCAATAGTGATTCATAACTGCAGCTCTCGGGACCGGAGCAGACGGGTCACACCGAGTCTGGGCTTTGCCACTTCCACGCTGGCCTGGGGATTTCTACCAACCCCACGTACGAGGCGGCGAGAGAGGAATGATAAAGGCAAAGATCATTAGCTTAAATAAAAAGGCCATGCTTATTTATTTAAACTTTTCATTATTTAATAGCTCACAATAAAGGGACCTTTTTTGAGAGAGAGAAGTAGGAAAAGACACCTATTTATTATCAGAAGCGCATGGCCTGACTTCAACCTAGCAATAGACACATGAGGTATAGGTTACCTAGTCACCTCAACCCTCAGAGACACTAACTAGTGATTAAAACCTGTTTATCCAGGGTTTATTTTGACTCAAAAATAAAACCTTTCACTTATAAATCACTATAATTTCATTTAAGCTTTTATTTCATGTGGGCAGATTTAAATATTAAGTAACAGCACTGCAGACTGCAATCAAATGCTCCCCCCGTCCTCCCTTTAAATGTATGCTTCTCATTAGAAAAGGGATCTAGGTTGGTTCATTTAATGCAAGAACAGCAAAATTATCATCTTTAGATCGTCACAACAACAAGCAGCTTTTCTAGCACCACATGCTGGGTATATTATAATACAGGCTATTCCTCATTTCACTGTAGTTTTGGAAGCCAAAGAGAGCAGGTTTTCTGTGCGCACAGGCTGAACCGGGCTGAGCATCACTGCCCTGCAAGAAGCACCACCTTAGGGTCATGTTCACACACACACACAATATATACACACACACACACATTCACACCCTTTACAGCCTCAGTAAGTTCATGGAGGTGTTAGTGTACGTAAATGTAAAATAAAGGGTATGCAAAAGAACAATTCTGAATTTTCCTATTTATCAACTAACATTCTAATTCTTATAAAAACCTTAAAACAGTACTAATTCTACAGTCCACTTCTCAGGATTTGAAGAGGTGTGTAGAGGGTACTACTTACAGCCACTAAATGAGGAATTTGTTTGACCTGAATTCTGCCCCAAGTTTCGTGGATCTATTTTTGTCTAGAAACTACTGGGCAGGAAGTCTGCTAATGACTTATGTCTGGGCTTTGTATTACCAACAGAATCACGGAGATTCCTCCGTGTAGGATATCAGTTAAGTACCAGTTTCGGTTATGGTCCATAACAGCAGCACTTGGATAAAAGTTGATTCGGAAAAGTAAGATCGTAGTTATAGACATCCCTGCAGCTTCACAGAGATATTTTTCAAGTATTGTCTGGCAACTTTTTTTAAAACACAATTCCATTTAACCTTTTTCTCTCATGAAACATGGCACGAATCACTGTATATTTAAACTCTGGAAGTTGCATCTCCAAAGATTCTTCCTCCCCTCCAAACTCCACTGCTTTGCACAGACGTGGGGACTTAGGTAAAAAACAGTCACAACTAAAAAAAATCAGCAGTGCTTACAGCTTGCACCACAACATTAGCTCTAAAGCAGGCTCTGGTAAATCACAGTAAATCAAATTTGTAAATTTATGAGTAGACACATCAATATTTACATTGTTTATAACAAGCTGCTTTTGGTACTACAGCAAGGTAGGCGAGTATCACTACGCATGAAATAGCTCATCAAGACTATTTTCCACTGCGTTACTTGTATCCCCAGCACTATATCATTGTGAGACCTAAAAAAGTATCTGCAGAAATTTCATATTCATTTACAATTTTTCTTTTTGTGAAATGATTAGCATATACAGAATTCTCAAGGGAAGAACTTTTGCGCACTTGCTTTGTACTCCACATCACATTCAGACTGTGCAGCTGTTGCCAATGCCTAGTTAAAAGGAAGTGAAACTTCTCTGTCCATTTGCAAACTAGGGAGATTCACCTGCTCTGGAGTGTTGATCAACGGCTCAGTGAAAGGTGACATTGATCAAGACACAGGAACCAAATCCCGATCCCAGTTCCACCTACTACAGACCTTCCTCATCACCCTCCACGAGACAGGAGCAGAGGTGCAGGAAGAACAAGATGATCCCACCTCTCCCATTGCCCATCCCCATCTTTTATTAACAAATTTGTGACAGAGTTGAAAATGTCCAAGCATCATTAGAGATCAGCACGTCAGGCACTTATCTATGAAGAATCCCTTACCTGTCAATGAAGTTCATGGGTTCCCAGTGGAATCCTGTCCAGTTCTGGTGGCTGAAAGTGATTGCAACGGAGATCCTGGGGGGGAAAGACAAGATGTTTAGCATGCTTTGGTTATACTAGTTGTATACCAATGCAAATAAATGTTTTGCTCAGGAAGGTTTTCAGCTGCTTTCAGCTCTTACTGTGTGCCAGCAAAGCAGCAAACCCACTGCAGAAGCATTTCGGGAGCTGAGACAAGTCGGTGCGGTGCAGCAAACCAGACGTACTCGCCCCATAGACTCGGGCAGCTTAGTCTACTAGAGCCTAATGACACAAAACTGCAGGAAGAGACCTGCAGCTTGAACAACTTCTTGTGGACAAAATTCAGCCTGGGAAGCCCTGGTACTCAGCTGCACAGCTCACGGTCTTCCTTGCTGCCCGGCGAGACGGTCTGCTCTTCCTGCTTCCCTCTCTCCCGCTTCTGCCCAAAACGTGTGCTGCAGCAAATCTTACTCTTCGTTTTCACTGCAGAGCATCACACAGCCTCACACCAAGAGCTTACTCTATGAAAATAGCCTAGGTCTTCATTTCTATTTTGTCGGCAACACTAACATTCAGAGATGCAAACGAACAGAGCTCGCTGTGGACCCGGCACCGCGATCATCTGCACGCTCACACGTATCCTCAGCTCAGCTGTTCGGTGACAACTTGGTGTTTTGACTTACAGGACATCAGAGCAAGTCCACCTGAAAACTGCCTAAGAACAGCTGCAGGTTTTGGTGGGCTACACCAGCCTGTGCAGAAGGCACCGACTGTCCCCGTGTTCCTGGTCACACTGAGCACAAGCCACAGCTCTTCGCAGAAGCTTCCATGAAGTCACACATGAAGCAGGAGGGAGTGGGGGAAATGACTTCTCAGGGAAGGTTTTTCCTATAGAAGGGCATATAAAAGCAGATAAGCACCCGGACACCCTCCTTTGGAAGGGCTGCATTGAAGGGCTGGGGTTAGCAGGCCGGAAGAAAATGCACGGAGATGAAGGCAATATCAGTTACTTCTGACTTAACAGAAAACAAAACAGGAAGATCCCTTGGTTTTGTTGTTCTGCCACAGGATCCCACTCCCTTTTGCTCGTTACACGGAAGAGAAAGGAGGAGCTGGGTGAGGGCAGGATGCAGAAGAAATATCCCTACTGGAGAGCAGGGATTCCTGCACAGCCCTGCTTGCCCACACTGGGTTTGCCTTTACAGAAGTTATTTTGTAATCCCGCGCACACAGCATTTGAGATTCCAACATTCCTGGTTCCTCTCTGAAAACACCAAGGGCAGAACCTGCCAAGGAGTCGTCACTGGCCACATGGAAAACGCAGCAAAAAGCAGCTCCTTCTGCCGAACGCTACATATATATGTGTATATTTATATATACGCACAGACATACAGAAGGAACGTCAAGGTCGCCGTGGCCCGGGCTGGAGCAGCAGTGCACGCTGCCCGCCGAGACGACTCCTCGCACTCTCGGCCTCCCGTTGCTGCTCAGCCACCAAGAACTCGGAGCCATTTCCCTTCTCCGAGCGACTCCAAACTGCTTTCCGCTGTCCCAAAGGCGGGACGAGGCTCCACAAGGTCTCCTCGTCCTCCTCTCCCGATAAGTTTCTCCCAACGCAGCCCGGCCGCGGATCAAAGCTCTTGCCCAGGGCAGCGCCGGCGAGTTCGGAGTTACCTGATCCCCAGGTCGCAAGACCGGGCCCGGTGCATCCTGCGCCGCCGGCTGCTCCGAGCACTCCGAGAGGTTCCCATCGGTTACACAAACTGCAAGAGCGCGGCTAGAGAAACTTAATAAATGGATCTGCGACCGGGTTCTGGGCCCTGCTTGGCCACCCAGAGGGGAGGCCGTACTAATTATAGCTCATCCTATTAGTCCAGTGCATTGCTAATGAGCAGCCAATTGCTACCATTGCGACTGAGGCTCCAGGGACCCAGCGGAGCTGCAAAAGGGACAGACACGGGACACCCGGGGCTGCGTCTCCACGCTGCTTCGCAAGCACCTGGCTCAGACACCAACGAACCTTTTGCTACCATTAAAAGACTCCAGAAAGGAACAGGCGTAACATAACCACCCCTCACAGACACCTCCGGTACAGCGTGCACGACGTGCTGCTACCCAGCCTGATACGACGGTAGCGATGACACTACTGCAACGAGCAGGAAGCTGCAAGGGACAGGAAAACAGGGGATTTTTCTGCCTCGTGCAAAGAAATTGCTGCACTGCCCTGGTAGCACTCACAGTCGGGGGGTAGGACCGTGCCGGCGTCGGCTCCGCGCAGGATCCATGCGGCCTCCCCCCGTCCCCAGGGAAACCTGGGTGTTCTCCCTTGCGGATGAAGCGCAGGCTCCGAGGGCCTGGATTCCCCACGTGGGGACACAGATCCTCGAGCTGGCTCCCAGCAGCAACTTGGCATCGGGAGCTTTTGGGCTTCCCAACACGCTCAACGCCGGGAAAATCCTTCCTCGCGTGGCACGCGCGGGAAGGGCCGAAGCTCTCGTGGCCCCGCACCGTCGGGATCTGGGATCGCTCCCGGAGCGCTGCTGTCATGGGACCAAAATAGTTTTCGTCTTGCGAGGACACAGAGCAGCAGTTTAACCGCTCCACTGCCGCGGGCAGCGGCTCTCCCTGCACCGCTGCCATTAGTAAAAGGGCCCCTATGGGAAGGTGCCACAGCAGGCTCGACGGGTGGCTGCGTTTAGAAATTAAGCAGGTGCTGGATAGCGCGTTGTCTTTTTCTAACTCACCAGATCCCAATGGTGGGGGGAAAAAGAAAGAAAAAAAAGAAAAAACAAAAACACAGGTATTTTAGGGGCTACTTTATCATCACTTCCTTATGTTTCATGACCAGCATATAGGAAAAAGAAAAAACAAACAGTATGTTAAGACACTAGGAACTGCATTCTTAGGAATATTGCAGAAACCTATCGATACTATCGTAAAAAGAGTTACTAGTCCGGAAAAGTCAAAAAGAAGATTTTGCATGCAAACTGGGGCTTAAAAATACAGTATTTTCAGACTGCAAGAGGCTATGGATTCTGCAAGTTTCCTGGCACGGGGGCCATGGCACAGGTACGGCGCTTTGGGATGACTCCTCTATGGGCCTCCTCCAATGATCAAGATAAGAAACCTCTGCACTTGTCAGCAGCAAACGGAGCGACGTTTCAGTTCCAATATTGACACACGAGGGGCTAGCGCCCGACAGGGCTGTCCCGGCCTCGCTTCCTAAAAGGAGGAGGCAAAGTTCTTGCATGAGCAACAAACTGCCCTTTCAAGCACATGCAATACATTAAAATATCAGTTAAAAGCATTTTTCTGTGCTCCAGAAATACAGATTCCCGCCCTGCCATCAAGAGACTGCCAGGAAGGCAGGGATGCGGTGGATACAGTGCAGGGGAGCAATGGGCACAGAGGGTCCTCCTCCGCCTCTCCGTCAACGTCCCCATCCACTTGCACCTCCTGTGTGTTGGGAGTGCTCCAAGTACGCAAAAAAAAAATCACTTTTTAACTTCTGCCAGCTGCCCAAAGATGGGGGCTCAACGAGGCCCTCGTGCTGGGCACCTCTGCGTAGCTTTAGGGGGCAGAAACGCTCTTTCCAGACACACAGCACAACTGCCGCCACGTGAGCAGGCAGATTCCCAATAAAACCACTTATAAATAAGGAGTCTCAGCATGGTCTCCAGCACGCTTATCCCAGGCACAGCGCACACGTCCCCTCCGAGGCACCCGCGCTCTTCCCGCTCGTGTGAGGGGCAGGAAAACCAACCAGGCCCTGGTTTTAGCCAGCCCGTGCGAGGGCGATGGGAGGCTTTGCCGTAGGCTGGGGGCTCGTGTGAGACAACAGCAGAGATGTGGGTGCGGAAGGACGCGCTGCTGGCCGCAGCTGCTCTCCAGGCCCGTCACCTCCGCGCGCGTTCCGGGGAGAACGCTTCTTTTCCAGCATTTACTCTCGAGCGGATGCCAAGCGAGGAAGGCTGCCAAATCACATGGCAATGCACGCAGGCCTCCGAGGAGGAACGCGGGCTTCGCTCTGGATCCAGGAGAGCCTCATCTCCTATCCACCGACGGCACTATGTCCATACAGCAGCTACAGACGCTCCATGCGCATCCTTAGCTTACCGCGGCTGGAGCCCAGCTCTGCCACCGCCCCTCCAATCCCATCACTCACATACTCCGGTACCAGGAAATGTCATGGAGTTTGTTTCCTCCAGCAGGTCCAAGCTGAGCCTTTTAAAATCCCTGGTATAACCCAATCTGTTGAAATTAAGACAGTACTGTTTTGAGACCCAAGTGCAAATGCATTTTCATTTCTCCCATTTGTAGCCTGGAGTATCTCGGTGGCAGTGGCATTAGCAGCCCCCTTCTTCCCTCTCCAAGCAAGCACCTGTTTTAATCAATCTCCCCAGCTTTTACTGAGATTACGCCGAATTCAATCAAGTGTGGAGACCTGAGAGATCCAAAGATAAAGAGGCTCCAACAGTGCAGCTGTGGGGGAAAAAACAAAAGACACTAACCAGTTTTGTTTGAACTATTTGGCTAATTTGCCTGATTTTGACAGGCATCATCCCCTGTACAGAAGCAGCAGAGCAATTTTATGCTCTCACTCAAAGGAGCAGGGAGGTAAGACGAGGAACTAGGAAAGACCTTGACTAGAGGAAGTGCCAAGTTGTGTAGCAGTAAGGAAACATTTGCATCGTTAATTTTACATGTAGTATTTTGCATTGGGATGCAGTTACAGGATTATCTCCTTTCATTACTATTTTAAGCAAATAAGGGAATGGGAAGTTAGGGAAATGCGGAAACCACTGAGTTAGCTGCACCAGATCTTCGAAAGAGTCAGGCCTAAGTCCAAGCAGTTTGTACATCTGCTTCACATCTACCCGAACGAATCTTCCTAATTGCTGTACGGATAGACTTGACTCATTAAATCAAAATCTTATCAAGAGGCCAACTTGCAGTAACAACAACACCGTGCACGTTAGGGACAATAACCAAGCAGCAGACGTGAACAAAACAGCATCTATTTTAAGAGGAGGAACTACAGTATCTGCTGTTAAGCGAAAGGAGAGAGCACTAGGAACTAAAAAAAGATCTTTGGTTTGGAGGTTCTTCTGCACATGCACAGCTCGGTTACTCTGCGCTCGCAGAGAGCGGCATCGATCCTCGCCCAGGGCCACGGGTGCGACCGGCTCAACGCGCTATGTAGGCCAGCGACGCGGCTCCGCTCCCGCGCCTCGCGCCAGCCCGGAACGGTTGAGGTTGGCAGGGACCTCCAGAGAGCATCCAGTCCACCCCCCTGCTCCAGCGGGGACACCCAGAGCACGGGGCACCCAGTCACATCCAGGCGGGATGGGAAGATCTCCAGGCAAGGAGCCTCCACAGCCTCTCCGGGCAGCCTGGGCCAGGGCTCTGGCACCCTCAGAACTTCTTCCTCACATGGGGATGGAGCTGCCTGGGTTTCAGCTTGCGCCCAATTACCCCTCCGCTGTCACCGGCACCACGGAGAAGAGTTTGGCTCCATCCCCCCTCCATCCCCCCTCGGGTACTGGTGCGCGTTGGTCAGATCCCCGCTCAGTCTTCCCTTCTCGAGGCCGAACAGGCCCCGCTCGCTCAGCCCTTCCCCATGACACAGATGCTGCAGCCGCCGCTCTGCGCTGGCCCCTCTCTAGAAGCTCCACGTCCCTCTTGTCCCAGGGAGCCCAGGACTGCCCCAGCACTCCGGGTGCAGCCCCCCAGAGCTGGGCAGAGGGGCAGGATCAGGATCCCCTCCTCGCCCTGCTGGCAGCTCCTCCTGATGCAGCCAGGAGCCCATGGGCCTTCTTGGCCACGAGGGCACATTGGGGCCTCATGGTTAACCTGTTGTCAACCAGGACTCCCAAATCCCTCTCCATGGAGCTGCTTTCCAGCAGGTCAACCCTGAATCTATACAGGTGCCTGGGGTTATTCCTGCCCAGGTGCAGGACCCTGCGCTTGTCCTTGTTGAACCTCATGAGGTTCCTCCCTGCCCAACTCTCCAACCTGTCCAGGTCCCTCTGAAGGGCAGCCCAACCCTCTGGAGTGTCGGACGCTCCAGCCAGGTTGGTATCGTCCGCAAACTCGCTCAGAGCACCCTCTGTCCCCTCGTCCAAGTCATTGATGAGCAAGTTGAACCGCGCTGGGCCCTCAACTTCAACTCAAAATTTAACTCAATTAAAATGGGGCACTCCTGCCCTGCGGCGTGGACAAGCTCGGCCACGGCGGCTGCAGCGGACGGGCGCAACGCAGGGACTGTCCCGGCGGCCGCGCGGCGCAGCTCTCCATGCAGGGCCGCCCAAACACATTCCTCAGGAACCTGAATTACTCTCCTCTCTTTCCAGAAGTATTTAATAATGTTGACACAAGAGGTAGCAGAGCCGCTCGGCTGAGCGTTGACCGCGGGAAGGGAGCTGGGCGCGAACCCGTTGCCTCCGTCCCCGGGTGCCAGAGGTGTCATTGTCACCCGCGGGATCGGGGCGGGCACATGGATTTTTATCTTGAGCAAGGCTGACCACGAGCAACAAACACATAGCAAGGGTCCCTTGGCCCAGAACAAGCAGAGAGCGAAGACTGAGAAGATGAGGAGCATGAAAATCAGACTCTCAATTACTTTTTTTAACGCAAAACTTCTAACATCTACAAAAACGTAAGAGGATCCTGAGCAGAAAGCAACCAGAGGTGGCACAGTTATACTGAATGTCATTCATTTGGCCCAACAAAAGATATTAATACATCCCTCTATGCATAGCTTTGCTATAGGAAGGAGAACAAGCAGGAGATCCTTAAATGCTTGCAGCACGTTAATGGAATAAAGATTACATGCAACAAGTTTGGAAGTGCTCTGTGCCTGCTGGCTACCGGCTTTCCCAGCGCGCAGAGAAACACGCGCTCCTTCTGGAAGGAAATTCATTTGGGGATGTCAAGCAAAACTTTTACCTCTAGAATCTGCCCAGGCCTTCAGGTTTTCCAGGCACAAAGCCCTTCCCGCGCTCCCGTGCACTACGGCCCGGAGCATCCCCGGGACACAGAGCTTTCCGCCTGCTATTCGGAGGTGCTGATTAACAGGGTTTCTTTCTCGACTCGTCATCAGCCTTCCCACAAAGGGTCTTTGTGAAATACATCACGACCCGTTCGACTAAGCTGCTCTTGGGGATGTTCCCGTGTGATTTTCCAAAGCAAGGCAGCCGTGGCAGCACCCGGAGATGCAACAGCCCCGCACACAAGCGGCCACGGCAAATTCAGCTGCATCCTCACCTGCAAGCGCTGCCTGCTGTGTGGGAGCACAAATTTAATGAAAATAAGAACCTGGATTACTCTGGAGCTGAGCTACTTAAAATCACGCCAGGATTATTCCTCAATTTTATCCAGAATGTCACCTACCTTCCCTTCGGAAAGACTGTACCGCACAAGTCAAGCAAGTCTCCTGGCAGTATCTCAAGAACAGGTACAGAAAAACTGCTGCAAATGTCATCTTTTCCTCCACGTCTACAAAAGGTAAGTCTGAATTTAAAAAAGGCTTAAAGAGCAGAATCTGTGTCACATTTAGAGTTAATTAAGGCACCAAAGGTGCACTTTTTCCTACCGCACATCTGGCCTGCAGAGCATCCTCCACTGTTCCCAAGTACAACCCATATTCAACCATCAGACTGAGGTAATTTTACAGTCTAACCTTCATGCATGGGAGATACCAAGAAAGGGCAAGTTCACCTAGTAAGCACCTGAAAGACCACGTTCTTCCCAAACTTTGTCATCTGAAACAACTAGGCGCTTGCTTTCAAAGGGTACATTACATCCATCTCAGTCTGTATTTCTAAGGATTTTAAGCAGAAAGCAAAATTGAAAGTCCCTACAGCCAAGTATGTGGTTCACGCATTCGCACATACTGTAGCTTTAGCCACACACACAACTGCAGCACCCGGTTCTTTTGGGGACAGGATTTCTAAGATCCTATTAAACATGAATGCTTCCAGTTTACTTCCTCTAATTCTTGCAAGCATCTCAAAGCTGGCGATCACATGGCTAGTTCAGTACATGAACATCCTGGTCATTACCAGCCGACTGCGGCAAGGAGGTTGTTCCTGCTTACAGCAACGGGTAAAGGGGCATTAGAAACCTAATGATGCAGCCTTCTGACTAATTCTAACATCTGCAAAGTCTACAGAGTCAATCCAGCTAAGGAGGGCTCGCCACTGATGATCCTCTGCAATGCTCCCTCTCTACAGCAGTGCCCAAAGTGACTTTGCTCTGCGGCTGTGCTCCGTGTTCAACGCCGCCCCGTTGCGTTGCAGGGCACGGTCTATTCCAGCAACACCCTGAGCATTCCCAACAGCGCTTTGGGAAAACCTCTGCTGTTGATGAAAACACTGGAAGTGTGAAGGGGGGGAGGAGGAATAGCGTTTACTTCATGTCAGGGCTTATCTCCTGCCCCGTGGGAGTGCTCCTTTATCAGCCGCGGCGTTTCGTTCCCATTCCTCCAGCTCCCGGTCACACTGCTGGGGCAGAGCCGCAGAAAAGCCACAGATTGCACATATTCCATGGGTGACCATGAGCACCGTGGGCTGCAACGTGCTGGGAGCACGAGGAACGATAGCGGGTGCAAGCCTGAATTTACTTGGGTTCAAGTTTATACGAGAATAAAAAGCAGAGTGATGCAGAAGGCACCAAATGCGAAAGACAGAGTGGTTGCACAGCAGGGTTCACTACAGGGCACGGTAAACGAGCAATGAAACTGCATTCTGTTATTAGTCACCTCCTAATTGCCGAAGGATTTGGAGAGCGGCTCCTCTTGCACACGGGGCAGCAGCAAAGCCTTTCAGGTAGAGCTTTAGGGTAACGCCAAGTTATCCGGACTGCCAGGCTTGCAGACTCGGGAAAGAGACAAGTCAAAATCCTGCCCCTAAACTACCTTATCCAGAAACAGCCCCCAAACTCCCTTCCTCTTGGGAAAAGGCAGGTATTCCTGCTTGTACTTTTGGGCAAGAAAAAGCGGAGAAGCAAAGAGAGAGCGCGGGAAAGAAAAGGGAGGCAGTAAATGAATATAGCCTGAAATGCTTAAGATTAGAAAAAAATAGTAAAAAAAAGTCAGAACCAGAATTCAGTAAGAAGGAACACAAGCAGAGCAGACAGAGGTGAGCTCCGATGTGTGTTCTGAACACTTCTTTCATACCACAGTGAGCTTGCCTTACTTGAATCCCACAGAGCATTTCAAGACTCCCAACATGTTTTAGGCACAGAATTACTTAGTGTATTTGGCTTATCCTACATCACCCGGCCGAGCTTCAGGAGAATCCAAACGGGCCAGTGACACCCGCCAGCATCTGCAACGCGAGACAGGAGTCGAAGGGAGTGGCTGGCGAGCGCGGAAACCTAAGAAATCCAGCAGCCTGCCAGGAAGTTGCGTCATGCTTCCGAAGGCCTCCCTCGATCCCCCCTTTTTTTTTTTCTTTTCAGAAAGGACATTGGTGGGAGGAGAAACGGCCTCCTGGAATTGAGCCTTTTTAAAAATAAAACACAAAATAAACACGCCTGATGACAAGCTGCCAAAAGCCTCGGTTCAAAACACACTATAGATTCAAGCACTCAACCTTGGGGCTTGCAGGGAACATCTACGGCAACCAAGCCAAGAGACTGGATGCACGAATCTACGGAGCTCCAAAAATTCATCTGACCAAAGCACATCAACTACCAAGACATGAAGTCTTGAGTTAATGAATATTAAGGGACAGAGGAAAATTCATTACTTCCCTTGGTCTAGGCCACCTGATGTTCAGCATGTGATGCTCCTAACCCACATCTGTCCAACCCTCAGCGTGTGACCGGTCGTTAAGTATTTCTCAGATGGATCTTTTAAGTGTTTGTATTTGCTAATATAACAAACACACCATTACAGTTACTAAGGTAAAATCCACAGATCTTCCCCAGTAATTCTCATTGAAAAGCAATGTGAGGTTAAGGCGTTTCACAGAGGTATAAACTAAGGAAGATCATAATTAAAATAAGACTAAAGGGAACTGTTTTAAGCCACATTTTTTGTGCCTTTGTAACACACAATTATACCCATTTTGCAGATGGGGTAACCCACGCATGGAGAAGTTTCAACTTGTCCTTAGGAAAAGCAAAGGAAAAAAAGCAAAAACAAGTCGTCCCAGCACACAGGGCATCAGCTGGTCCCCAGCGGCTTTTCAAGATGCAGTAGCAGGAGGGAGGAACTGGGATCCAGCTACCAGCACCAGACCCAAAAGCCCCAGTCTTTTGCAGATACACTACCAGCCAGACGGAGGTGGACGCTTTTCTTCCCGCACCTCGATTCTGATCGCATTTCCTCTCCGTAGAGGAGCTCTCTGTCCCTCCAGAGCCGAAGCCCAACAAGCCGCGCGTGGTGTCCTGCTGAAGGCTCCCAACACCTGACGCACCAAGGAGCCAAACACCAAAAAATGCCATTAAAGACAACGAGTGCTAAAAATGCCAGCACCTCGTGCGGTCTGGGGAAGGTAGAGGAAAAAAAAAACAACATAGGAAACTGCATATTAATAAATCTTAACCTTTGTTCTGTCATAGTCCTGTAGTGCTTCCCTGGGGCAATTCACTCTGTTTCTCCACCTGAAAATGGACACATGATTCACCTCACAACAGAGTTCGGCGGTGCACGCAGGGCAGGCGGACTAAGTGGTGCTACGTGGCTAGAAAATACCAGAAAGAAACTAATAAGTTCACAAATTGCAGGTGCTGGGCTGTGCATGAGGAACACACCAGGGATTGCTCTGAACTGAATGGGGGTCCAGTACTGGTTGTCCTACGTCCTTGTAAAGGGATGTTACAGAAATATAAAGCAAGAGGAGCGATGAAGAAGGGGAGAAATACCCTAAAAAGAAAATCTGTAGTGATGGGCAAAGGAAGGAGCGCTCATCTGCCATTGCTTTCAGTCAAAATGTGCTAACTGTGTCACACTTCACGTACTGGCCTACATTGGGATACCCTAAACACAAATTGCACGTGTGCACAAGTATTTAATAAAAGCAGACCAAAAAGCTCTGATGCCCAAAGATTTAAATCCAAAGCATCCAAAAGATGCTCGGGATAAAGTTCAAGGCAGTCAGCTCCAATATGTTTGCCATCTTCCCCCTCTCCTCCTGCAAGGGCCCAGCACCATCGCTGCTGACGCTTATAGCACGCGTAGAGCCTATACGCACCGGTCGGGCTGAGGGAGAGCACGCCCAGAATTAGAAGTGTTAAGACTATAAGACAGTAAGCCAGTGGTTCCTCCCACAGCTCCAGTTCCTGTGAGAGCAATGGGATAATTCCTGTGCAAACTTCCATGCATCCAGAGAGCTCCCCAGAAGGGCCCAACGTCACCCCCGCGTGCACAGGTAGCTGTTCGCCTGTCTGAACAGCCCAAACCCGTCACCGTGCCCTTACCTAGGCCCAGGGAGCACCACATGACTTATTGGGGCTGCCAGGATTTAAACCCACAACTTTAAATTCCTCTGCGCTGCTGCTGCTGCAGCAGGAGGAGCGTCCTCAGCTCTCTGTCCCCCTACACCGGTAGCGATCGCAGAGAGGCGGCTCCTCCCTGCCGGGGAATGGGACAAGGTGGGAAGTTCTCCCTTCCAGCGGGGAGCAAGCTCCTTCACACCCGCACACCATTCCATCGGGATGCGCTAACCACAAGATAGTCGCTCTTTTTCCAAGTAAAAGATGGGAAAAGATCAGTCCATACCCGCAGGCAGCGTGCGGAGGGGCCAGCATCTACAACCCGAGTATCGTGTGCCCAGCCATGCAGCCCTCCCAGCTTTCAAAGCCTGGCAGTTGAGG
>WBNA01000236.1:419963-439078 GCA_013398345.1 Nothocercus nigrocapillus | reverse complement strand
AAAAAAAAAAAAAAAAAAAAAAAAAAAAAAAGGAAAAATGAACTGCAGCGCTAAAAAACACTGTTCGTGTCCGGCTGGGCATCTGCCGCCGGGCTGGCGCTTCCCAGAAAGATCCTTAGGGAAGGAGGGGCCAGCAGAGGTAAAGCGATGGGAGCAGCGCTTTGTTTTTTAGCGCTAACACCCGTCTTTGCTCAGTTCCATCCTCAGTCCGACTGACACGGCTCATTACAGGATTAGATGCACCTTCCTGCTGGGTTGTTTTGTTTCTTTCAAAGGTGTAGAGAGGAGGTAGCGCTTATTTGATTATTTTTCATTCATGCTTTTCACATGGAACGTGCATAAGTTGGTGCCCTTCCCACTTCACGGCGGCAGGGAAGTGAAAGCGGGAGGCATCTTGCAAAGGCTTTCACAGGACGAGCAGCAGAACCAGAACTGGGATCCAGGTCTCCCTGCGTCCCATGCAGAGCGCTCACTCCGGGGCAGGATAGTGCCTACGCTCAGGAAAATTCAAGGCTCTCAACTTCTTCTCGGTGTTTTCCACCCTTGATTGAAGATTAAACACATTTTTTTTTCCCCACAATATAGTTCTGAAGTACCTTCCTTCACCCTTTGTATAAGCCAATTTTAGCTACAGCTGATTAAGGGTTAATAGTGTAATTCACTCATAACTAGTTGTTATTCTGGTTAATGCGCTGAGCACAAAAAGCCACCGGCTTTACCTCAGGCCATTCACAACTTTATGGTTAACTACTAAGGATGAGAGATCCTTCTGAAGTGATGCTTTAATTACACAGTGCACGCACAAATGGGTGCATTTTGGTTTTCAACTTACTTCACTCACAGTGTTGTCAGAAGAGCTTCAAAGCAGGTTTAGCACAAGCTGCATTTCATTACCTAGCAGTTAGGTAAATCTGTTTCCAGATCTTTGTGAAGATTTTATTTCCTTGTCCCGGTTTATCAGTTTTACTGAAGTGGCAGCATAAGAGGCACCAGTTCCAGTAGTTCTAGCAAATGTTGTAAGATCTGTTGTCTGTTTCAATTCAGAAGCCTGCTAAGGTGTTGAATGTAATAAGCTAAACTATGTCAAAAGTACTTAACTGATAAAGAAAAATGGAAGTTGGAAAACTGGAAAAAAGTTTGCTGTGTCATGCCACAAACCTCTGTGCAGTGAGATACAGTGTGCGCTATGGTGAGAAATCAGGTGGACGTTTCAATCAGGATTTTCTGGTTCTTGCTGCAAAACAGGAGTCCTCAGCACAGGGACGGCAACTGCGGGCGCATCAGCGACCGAATCCTGCTTGGCGCTTGTCCCCCCGCCACCTCCTCAGGAGGCCTCGCTGCTCTTCATGCACTGACTTGCACACGCAGCCTGCGGCTTCCTGCCCCTCTTTCCCAAAGCCAGGAATGCTTCAACAGCTCCCAGCACAGGTCTGGGCAACGGGGCAAGCGCCTCTTGCCACATAAAACGGATCCCTAGGGAGGCAGCATTAGCTGCACATCAACTGAAGGAACTGGTATTCTGCAAACTGCTAGAAGTAAAATTAAACTTTATTTAAAAATTCTTCTAATATAGAAAACGAGAGGAAACAAAGGCAACAAACTAATGCCCGCATTTCCATCTCATTACATGAGTTACTGTATTTACAGCTTCAGAAAGGAGCACTGGCAGAAGGTACACGTCCTGCTAATTATGGAGAACTACAAACAACAATACATTGTACAAACCTGACATAACATTTAAGGTTCATTGCAGGAAACAATTAAATACACTTGCTAAGACAGACAGCAGAAGAGCACAGACAAGTGTTAATTCATCCTGACTTCAAGGATTCTGTACAGCCCGAACTACCCATTTGATTTCCTTCTCGCTCAGGAGTTCTTGTAATTGTGGCAAGGATTGCCATGCGTTACATGAACAGGTTCGTTCAGCACGATCTGGAGATGTCAACAATCGGCAAGGTACAATGGGACACTGCTGAACCATGACTTACTTTCTGAAGAATTTGGGAAAACTGAATAAAATCAACATGGTGAAACAGCATGGAATATATTGTGCCAAACTCCATGCGTCCATAGGCAGCATAACAATGTAAGGCCCTAATATTTTGTCAGTGTTGATTTTTGCTCATGGCTTCACAGTGAGTGCAGATATGGGGTGGCAGGGGATGAAGGTTTTAATTCCCCCGGCCCAAAATTAAGCTCAATTTCCTGTGAACGTGGGCCTTCCCAATGTTCATACTGTAGGAAATGAAATACAACAGGCAAACACTGTTCAGACTGTGTTCTCTATACATACATAAGTTTTTACACTATCTACAAAACAGTGATTAGATGCTTCTGTTTAAGTTCTTGCTACTCATTTAAAAATACTAGAGGAAAAAAACTGTACAGTTTTCTAAATTACATCTTTAGAAGAATAATTTTTTTTAGAAGTTCATAAAAGACTTCGTGTTTGTTTCTATAGAGAATTAAATGATAGGACAAGGAAGATTAGAAATATGTTTTTCAAATCAAGTTAAGACAGACCTAGCACTTAACAGAATATTATTTGTAAACGGTAAACTTCTAGTTTTCTTTTCAACTTTACATACGCATTTGAAAATTAGGAAGAACTTCAGTTATGAGGTCCTTGTTTTAATCTCTGCAACATACAAAAGATACTGAAAAGCAAAAACTATTAAATAATTTAATATACAAGTGTAGTTAAAAAGCACTGTACATTGTAACAAATGTACATTGAGTTTTAGAGATAGAAAATCACCAAGTTATTTTCAAATTTACATGATCTGTGAAATTCGGTAATGGCAAAAGGACACAGGGAACAGAGTTCTGGACTCCTCGGGGCTAGGGGGTATTAATGCCTCGACTCAGCAACTGTGACTGAGTGCCATCTACGCAGGAGAAAACAAAAAATCTTGAGGTGAAGCTGCCTTGTCCCCGAGACCAGGTTGCTCTTCCCGATTTTACACGTTTAGCCACTACGTTCAGCGAGCGGTTCTCATGAGGAACGCGGGAGCACTTGCATCAGAAGCAGGGAGCCTTTCCCTTGAGCACTTCCTTCCCTCCTGGGAACAGCCTGGCAAGGGATCTGAGCTACAAAGCAGCCTAGTTTTGTGCAGGACGGTGAGAAGCCAGAAAATTGTCCCTGCAAACCCTCTTCCTGTAACTCTGCAAATCCTGGAGCTGAAAGAAAAGGTCTGGGAGATGCAACTACCTGAACGAGTGCTAGCAGAGATCTTGCTTGCTGCAAAATAGTTTCCTTAAAGTAAGCCCAAACCACAGCTCTCTACATTTAACCTTAAAAAAAATAAAAGCCTTATAGAAGCAGCACTTCTGGGCTAACATTTAAATTAATTTATTATAGTTGCCATGGTCATTTAGACACCTAAACAGACTCAGATTGAACAAAGAAAAAAAAAAAAAAAAAAAAGTGCTTGGATTATCAGAATGGGACTCCAGCAAGTTTTGAAATACACTGGTACCATCCTTTTCAGGTACTAGACATTCCCCAGCTGTTCCTACTAAAAGCTTAAGAGCACCATCAAGAAAATGGCTATTATATTAAGATGCTTAAACAGGAGCCAAATCCTTGCAACTACTCAGCAACTTACTGAGTGTCTTCAAGGGGAGAGCCAAAGAGAAGCAGTTTCCTGTACCAAAGGGAGCTTGATGGGGGCTGTAAAAGAACAGGGAGAATTAAAAACAGCCCACAGGGTATCCACATGGCTGAGGCGGGATTTCCCTGATCACTCCCGATCAAAATCCAGAGCTGGGTAGACTGGGAAGTTGCTCAGGTGCCTGCAGGAGGATGCAGCACAACGAGCATGACGGCCCCTTCCTGCCACTGTCGGGGCCAGCGCAAAATAGCTGCATTCGGGACAGATGTAGGAGCCAGGTGGCAGACAAGAAATACTTGATGTCACAGAATGACACTGGCAAGTGAGACGGAACAGGAGCCATCTGCACGAGTCTGTCAGAAGGGCGGATTCTCCCTGGAGCTGATACATCAAAATAGCCTGCCCGCTAACAGACCTCACAGGTTTCTTCTCGATTCCTGGAGTTCTTAAGGAACACACGGGATCTTAAACCATGTTGAACTTTGTTTCTTGCAAACTCGGTTATAAAAGTCTCCTTATACCGACCTAGTTTTCTCTGCTGGAGATTTAACAAGGCCTAAAATTTACACGACTTCTGTAAGAGTAAGTTGCTGAGAACAAGAGCTAAATAAGCATTGCATGTTCGGTAGAGGAAGCATAAAATCCTATTTTGGTACTTGGACAAGTACTTGTCTCTTTAATATCATTCAATAGTTCAAACTGAGGGGGTTGAATTAGAAAAAGCAAGTGTCTATATGGCCTTTTGCTGGACAAGGGACAAGATTTTGAAAAAGAATGGCCATTAAAGACAGATTTCACAGTATTCTGTCTCAAATAAATTCTAAGGGCTTGAGGGATCAAATATTTCAAATATTTCTTCTTAAATATTTTCTTCCTCTCTCTCTCTCAAAAAAAAAAAAAAAAAAAAAAAAAAAAGAGGCAGAAAGTCCTGATTCATCTAACAGAGTCCTTTCCCCTCCCCCTTTTAAGTTGGGAGATAAATATGCAGAGCTACCAACAGCGAAAAACAGCTTTATTTGACCCCATGAACCTTGCAAGCTTTACATGACACTACAATGGACTGGCACAAATCCTGGCTATAAAGCTGCGGACACTTCAAGGAATTAGCAATTCCCATGCTGTTTTCTGCAGAACAGACTTGGGCCCTGTCTGCTGTTCTGAGACAGCCGCAGAGGCAAATGCACTGAGGCTTCGCAGATGGAGAGTTCAAAAAATAAAAAAAAAAACTGAGATAAAACAAGAGAGCTAACATAGAAAGTTTGGAAACTTAAGATTTTGCCGAACGCAGGACTGATTGTTAGCATAAGCCTCTCACTCGTATCAGGTCTGTGTTGTGATGACACAGTTTAACACGCACTTCAATGACGTGTAAAAATCCTTAAGGCACAGGTGCTGCCTTGCCCTGGTGAGGCTGCAGTGATGATGCACGATGTGGTTTCCTGCTTCTTGGCCCATGTTAGGACCAGACAGGAGGACAAGGAATCTCCTCCTCCGCTCCAAGTCACCGCATAAAAGCGGGATGAGAGCTGTGGTTCTGCCTTGCCCTGGAGGGACACAGGGAGGTAGCGGGAAGACCCACGTAGGGATCAGCATCGATCCATGGGCCTGGGTGAATGCAGGACACTGAATCTGCTCCTCTAACAATAGTTCGGGCCTGCTCAGCCTGGAGTCAACCCAGAAGAACCCAGCACATCCCCACGCTGGCAAATACCCCTCGCCAGAGCTCACATCTCGCCCATCTCATCGCGCCCCTCATTATGAACAGCGCTGGCAGTGACTTACAGACAATGAGAAGGGAAGAACATCACCCCAGAAGACAAACTTTCATTTTTTTTGAGGCACCCTATAGTCAATCATGATTTAATCCAATTGTTCCCAGGAGTGGAAGGGCACAGAAAAATATTAAAAATGGCATGCATCATTCTTCAGGAAAGGCTTAAATACTAGAGCACAACTGCTATGCCAAAGTCCTCTTAATTTTCTGTGACAATTTTTAAAAAGCATGTATCTAACCAATTTAAGGAACAAGTGTCCTTTGGACTAAACCTTAATTCTCAATAAGAGGAAAGCAGATTAAAACCAGAAGGTATATACACACTAGCTGTATATTCACACACGTTATGTAAAAGCAGCTTAAAATGCCCTTCTCACTTTGCAAGTCTATGAAATGTACGTTTTCTTTATGCAATCCATTTCCTACAAGGCCCTCGCTAGAAGAGGAATATGCTGGCTTTTCTTTGAAGAAAAGATTTTGCATGAATTTTTCTTTTTTTTTTGGCTTTTTTTCTTTTTAAACACACTGTCCTGACAGTTATTCTGTTTCACAGGAGACTGGCCAGGCTGGTGGTGGGTCCGTTCTGTGCCTGGAACTGTACGGGAGGAGGTCCATCTGTCCACTGAAAGATAACAAACAACATGAACATCCTACAGCCACTACCTGGGGAGGGCAGGAATCACAGCGAGGCTGGAGGAAGGAGCTCCCCACGCAGCCACCTACTACACTGAGATAATGACACATTTCGTCATGGGAAGTTGAGTATCAGGTCAGACTGTTTTACGTGCCCGGCGTTCGCATCCCTTGGACAGTGTTTTGCTCAAGCTGCAGCTACTCCGCATGCCCGTCATTCCAAACCTGGCTGACGTCTCTGCTGAAGCCAGGATGAATAATAATCAGGTGAAAACATTTCCTGTTCTTACAGGTAAAAGGCTGTTTCCCCAAACAGGAGAAATGACGACTTGTACAAATGGTGTTATGAAAGACAGGGCCAAAATGTAGATGTGTCTTTTTGAGCCCAATATACACTCTAGCTACAGTGTTTCCACAGAGTAAGTACAGCCTTTAGTCCTCAACTGTTACTAAAATATTCTTTCACATTTGTCAAAAGTCTTCTGAAATTCGCACCTTTCCTATTTGTTTCTTAAGCCTCATCCCATCCTCATTTTTAACTTTGTTTGCATAAACCAGCAATGGGAAGTAGGAGAGGGGGCTGAGGTCTCTGAGCGCTGCCCGCCCGTGGACTAACTCACAGAGACTGGCTGTGGGCAGCTCTTAACATGGGCCACATCTCACACATTTGTTGTTCTCACAAGTTTCTCCTCAGCCCTGCACGTATGACTGGCTTATTGCACACTGAGTAATGGACCCAACTTTAGGGACAACAGCTATACATGTATAAAATGGGATTTTAACTGTAAATTCAGAGGGGTGTGCAACAAGATTTATACATAAACAGAGGAGAAATGCATTTTTAGCAGCATTCCCAAGAACACAGCAGGCTGGATGACTTAACAATGAAAATTAAACCCAAGTACCTAGAAAGCTTCTTACTTTCAAAAGCCGTACTTGTCACCTAAATGAACTGGCTACTTGCTACAAAAGCCATTAAAAAAATAAACTTTCGAGTACCAAGAAAAGAAAACATATTTAAGAAACAAAAACCTTACTCACCAAATAACCTTTATAAAAGTTAACTAATTAACTGAGTCACACTTCCTTTTCCTGTTATCAGTCCAATTTAAATACTAGGAAGTAGACTGAGTTTTGGCAACTCACTGAGAAGTGTGCACAGCAGATTCAAGTAATAGTAAAGGAAAGCAAAGCCCATTATTGTGCTCAAAAAATGCCACAGAACTGCAGGATGAAGCCTGCTTACCGTGATGAGATTGTGTTCTGGAAGACTGCATGCTTCGATGTGGTCTTGAAGGAGCTGTTGTGAGAAGTTTTGATGCATCTGTGCCGCCTCGTGTGCATCCATTGCATTTCCACAGGCTTTGTTTAGATCTGAAAGATGAGAACAGCGGCTGCTCATAAAGAAACAACATATTTGCCTTAAACTGCTGGACTAGTTTATCTGAAGAGACAGTTCCACTTTATGCTTGGTGACTACTCAACCACTTGAACAGTCAACACACCGAAGTCACCTCACTTTGGAAGAATCAAAACCCCTTACAAAGGAGGGGCACGTGGAGAACCTAAAGTCTTCCCTTTTCCAACAGTATGGACAGTTCCCGCTGCAGCATTTATTTCAGTTTCCAACCCAGCAGTGCCAAGAGGAGGCAGCCAGCTCTGCTCCGGGCAAACCCCTCTGCATTTCTTTGGTATTTTTAGTTTGCAGCCCCATCTAGCGGGAACGGGAACAACTCGTAGGGCTCTCGCTGCAACTCCACGACAGGTTTCCAGAGGTTGAGCGATACTTCAGGTGCGAGTCCTCCCTTTTGTAGGGCTTCAGAACCTGCTGCTTTACAGCAGCTGAATGCTGGTTGTCATGCCTTGTTTTCCAAGAGGTTTACTCACTAGTATTACATGGATCAGCGATGAGACTGGTAACTAATTAAGCATTACAATTTCAGCCAAAAATTCTAAGCAGTAAAGCACAGTAAGGGCTGAGCCCCCGGCCAATGCTCTGGGTCTACGATGGAGCCCCAGTGCCTTGTCTCCTGCCAGGTCTGCGATTTCCTCGCAAGAAGCTTCAGAAAGCAGCTGCTGAAGCTGCAGAACCATCGCGGGCACTTTCTTTTTGCATTTTCCAAAGTTTGCTTTCCTTAAGATCCAACTTCTGCTCCAGAGGCCCCCAGCCCAGGCAGCCCAGGCACCAGCTCTTCTGTTAGTGCAGATGAGGCGTCTCTTCCTGAAGCGCAGGTTCGCTCCTGTGCAGAAAGCTCCCTGCATTCGGAGCGGAGAGCGGCACCGCTCGCTCTCTGCGGCCGCAGGATCCCACAGTAGGCAAGAGCAGCCGAAGAGAACATGGGATTTCATCTATGACAGATTCATCGTCGTCTACCAGCACATTTTGTGTGTGAGCTACTGTTTGGAAATGAACGAGAAAAGTGTTTCCAGAGCTGCCTGGAAGCCGCTCTGTTGCGAAGGCAGCAGCAAAGCCGGAGAGCATCAGCCCAGCCCACAGTGCTCAATGAACAGCGCAGTGCTTAGAGTAAACATGACAATTTAATATAAATTGAAGCTGCGGGGTAAGTTCTTGGAAAAAGGGTAGAGTTACAGCTTTATTTTCTAGTGAAAGCAAATCAATTGCAGCATTAATGCTGACTGTCTGCCAAGAAGCTAGTCAATATTTGAACAAAGCATCCAGGGGCCCATGTAAGTCAGATTAAACAATATTTATGTATGATGTGATAGAATAGTTGTCTTGATATTTATTAAAGCTCACACACAGAAGCAAAGCCTAAGTGAAACTTAATCAAACGCTTGACTGCGGCTCCTGCTGCATAAAGCAAAGCACAACAGAATAGGTGCTGCATGTGTGTGAAGCCTCTCCCAGCAGTGACCAACTGAGCCCCATGTTTCCAACCTGCCTCCCAGCCATGGCAAGAGGAACCAGAGGATCCTGGCTGCTGCGCTGGGATCCCCAGGGATGCTGGAGCTCTGCACAGGGCTCCCCAGGCGACTGCAGCAGCCAAGAGGGATGCTAGAGGTGCAGCCAAACGGGGATGCTGACAAGGATGCAGATCAATAAATGCCAAGAACCACCCTGCACATCCATCAGTGTTTTATAAATCCATGGATTCTTTTGTTTTGTCTTCTTGGTGAGGACTAGCATTGACAAACATCCCCACACCCAGTTCCCAGCTATCAGCAGCAGCCTTTTGCTGCTTGCTTTAAATACAACACCTTTTCCTAACTTACCTCTCAACAGAGCTGAAGACCAGAGCTGCACAGACATATCTGGTATCTTGCTTGCAAGCTGCATGGCTGGTACTACCATATTATTACTTTCCTGGTGAAGAGCAGATATCAAGATAAGACGGATTTTTTTTTTCCCCTTGTGAATATATATTATATATAGGAAATGTGACATTTGTGAACTTGAGTTTGTCTACTTAAATCAGAATTGCTGACATGTTCTAGCTAATAGGTAGAAGTGTTTAAAAGGACGATAACTCAAGCACAAAGCCTCAAGCTGTCTAGAATTTTGCTGTGTCCTAGGAATCGAGGGGGTCTGTGCTGTGCAAGATCACAGAAATATTTCATGCATACTGGCATATGGTGAAAATTAAAAAGAGCTTGTATATATAATTCCTTCCAAAGCAATCCAGTTGAATGATGTGTTTTGTCCTTTATTCTGCTCCTTTGTTTTTTTTTTCAAGTGATTTCAGGCATTATAGAAATACACACCTCTAGAATAGACTTCAGATACTACCACTTCGTTAGTTTCACTAAATGTGGAAACTGTTACAAGAGAATTATGTAAACCAATTAGTTACCAGCTTTCAGCTGGATATCAATAAACATTCTTAAATAAAATTAACAAAACCTCCTCCTCATTTTCTTTGGCAAATGACAAATCAAACATTTATAGTAGTAATACCAGAGACAGTAAAGGCTTACCCTGTGATTCCCTAATACATAGAATATATGACCCAGGAGTACAAGAGAACATGCTGTTAATCGATTCAAGTCTTCTGCATTTGACATTTTCAGTGTCTCTCGCAAAAATCGTCTACCAAAATAGAACAAAAATAAAGTGTCCTTTAAAAAAAAATCTACTCTCCTTCCAATATGTAAGAAACATCATTAAGAACAGAAACAATCCAGTCAGCAAATATTAGGACTCAGGGATAAATGTGTCCTGTAGGTGACCTTATATAAAGCACTTAATTCCTGTACTTCAGCTTTCTTGTAACTAAAGTGACTATGATACAGATCCCTCCTCTGAGGGAGGGATCCTCCTCCTTTTGTTTCGGATGTGCGACTGGAGAACACTGCACGAGTATTATTATTAATGTTCAAAACTGTAAAGAGATTTAAAACAAACAGTTGCACGGTATTTGCCCTAAACAAAACAGCAGACTGACTAAATCAACACAGAGAAGATCTGAGAGGTTTGAGAACAAGGCCTCGGGGTTTCCTTTTTGATTTTTAAAAGCCTGATTTATTTTCTCCTTGTTTTCTCCCACCTTCCACGTGCACTGAATTATACTCACTTTGCCTCATTGTATCTTCCTTGAAAGAAGGAGAACAGACCTCGGATGTAGAAAGCTGCTGCTCGAAGACAGTGAGAGCTATGGACGGACAAAGCAACGTGTTTAAATCTCTGCATTGTACAGTGATATAATGGGTTACAGACAGACAGATTTCTAGGAATTTGCCTAACAATCAAATCCCCAAAACAAAACATTTTATTTACTGCGCAGTCAGAACTTCTGCCTTGAAAAGAAGTCATTTGTTTTGTTTTCTGTCCTTTTAAAAAAGCATGCTACAAATGCAGCGTTACCATCACCAATGCAACATCGGCACGTAGGAAGTTTCTGGAACTCTCACCTCACGGGAAAATTATGGTCTGGATTTATCCTTTCCAATAAACTGTAAAGCTATGAAGTGGGGAGAAAACAACATAAATCAGCCTCTCTCACATATATAACCTTTAGTACTGATAACAAGCGTTTTTACAGGAAACACACATAAAACCAAAACAGTGCAGCTCACTACAAGCACCAAGTTTACTTGCACTGGTTAGATCATAGCGCAAACATTCCAAAATTAAGAGTTATTCTTTCCATTTTAGCCTAAAAATAAATACAAGATCAAGCCTTACGCAAAACATGCTTTCTTAGATTTGAAAAAATTATTACAAATTGTTAGTATTTCTGCTGAATGGGCACCATTATTGCAAAAAAAAACAAAACAAAACAAAAAGCAAAATCCAAGCACAGCAGTCTGCTTCTTTGTAAGAAAGTTTTGACTTTTAGAAGAGAGAAGGCAGCAAGCAGCTTACCTCTTGGTGCCGGTTGCCTTCCCTGATGTACACGCTCGCCAAATTTGTCACAATAAATGCCCACAGCTCTTGGTGTGTAGTGAGCTAGAACAAACAATACATAAAACCAGTAGCACAGTATAAGTATTTTTGCATCTGACCCTCCATTGCTTCACGCCATTTTTTCCTCAAATATGTAACAAAACATAGTATTGCAGACTTGGTGTCTGATGTGAGCTTTTAGTAGCTCCCTGACTTGAGCCAGCCTTAGCAGAGAGGACACTGAAATGATACAAGCCTTTTGCTGCAATTCCTTTTATTTGAGGGCTACATAAACCCATGCAGAAAGTGGGAACATTCGGGTGGTTTGAGCGTTTATAGGAGTCCTCTTCCTGAATCTGCATTTCGACTTCCCCCCAAAGCTCTGTGGCATCTATTCAGGTCACTTCACCAGACAACATTCCTGACTTATCAGTGTGTATAAATACCTGGTGGGAGGGTGTAAAGGAGATGAGTCAGACTTCCCAGTGGTGCCCAGTGAAGGACACAGGCAATGGGCATAAATTGAAATACAGGAAATTCCATTAAAAAGCTTTTTAGCTTTTTACTAAACTACTCTTAGTAGTTTTGGTCTTAGTAAAGGCTGAGCCTCAAGGGTCAGCCTAAGTTCTAAACTACTAAACTACTCTTAGTAGTTTAGAACTTAGGCTCACCCTTTACTAGCAACCACCCTTATGTAAGGATGATCCAACACTGGAACAGGTTGCCCAGGCAGGTTATGGAGTCTCCATCCTAGGAAATATCCCAAATCCGACTGGACACCGCCCAGAGCAAACTGCACTAGCTGCCCGTAAGTGGTGGGGCTGAACTAGCTGCCCCTCAAGGTCCCTTCCCGCCTCAGCCAATCTGTGATTCCGTGACTCAAAAAAAATGATTTGGGGGTAGCTCACACTGCAAGGCTGTTTCCACACTCAACAGCCAGAGTAAAGTTTAGGAATCAAATCTTACCCTTAATGCTGTAGTAAACTGTGCTTCTGCATTGTCCATGCAATTAACAGAAATGCAGTAGAGCCCCTGCAGAAGACAAGTTAATTCCAAAGTTTAGTATTTTAGTATAACTCTAATAAGCCTAAAGTGTGAGGAAGAAAGGCATCTACATAAATACAGGTATCTTACAACATTAGTGGGGAGGCAAAAAAAGTTAACCAATGAGTTTTGGGGTTTTTTTGTTGAAAAAAAAGAGGAGATTTAAGTATTTAACAGTTAATGCTAGGTGCTGGTCCCTACAGGATAAGTAATCAATGAACTAGAACCCATTCCTCAGCAGGAAATCTGCTAGAGATTCTGCATCATGACGTTATCATTAGTTATTGATGATTGTTCAGTATGAATCTTAGGCACAGCTCTCCAAAGAGGCAAAGTTTACGACTAATCACATCCACTTACTAATAGAGTGTGCAGCTGGGCAGCATGGTTGGAAAACAGTCTGGGAGACTGCTGGCAGAGCTGACAGACTTGTGAAATCTGTTAGAAAAAAAAGACAGTATTTCTTTTAAAATACTTTTTCCTTCATTTTGTTTAACGCCCTACATCCTTCTACCTGCATCATACAAGTCATTCAATACATTTCACTAATTGGTTCAAAAATTCGTTAAGTTACACTTCTTAGCTAAGGACAGAAGCTATTCCTGCCTCAAGCTCAGGTACAAATGCTGCTCCCCACACTTCCCAGACAGACACACACACACTCAGGGATCTGCTCTGCAGCAGCTCCACTGTAAGGTGGGACCAGCTGCAAAAAGAGTCACAGATCTCTTCAGAAACACCCAAAAGCCAAGCTGGCATGAAACAGGAACACTAGAACTGAGGCCTTCCAAGGAATTTGGAGTATTTGTTCATAAAAAGTGCTATAATCAATGGCAGGCTAATTTTTGCATCAAGAACATTAATGAGAAGGTTTAAAACAATATGATAATTCTAAAGAACATGTGATAAATAAAGAGCAGGCAAACTGGAACTACAAGAGGACTGGGCAGACAGAACATCAGAAAATACCATCCCCCTTCTTCCTTCCCCGAAATGAAATAAGGCTGCACAGAGCTGAAAGGCTTGGGAGTGGGGAGATAAAAAAAAAAAAAAAAATTGATTCCTCATATACGAAATTTCCATATTTTAAGTTTTCCGGCATGTTTATGAAGGGAGATAGTCAAAACACTATTACCTCTTGCAATGCTGTGGCTTTGTGGCCTGTGACAAGCCGGCACATGATAATATGTTCCAACAAGATGACTTGGAAAGATGACAAGATAGGACTGCAGTCCAACACTGAGGAGGGGAAACAAAGGTAATTTAAGAAGTTAAGACACTGTTAACCTCCTAACCCGACAGCTTTCACTGTAGGCAGGTTTCTTCTTTAGCTGCAGGTGGTTGAGCACAAGAATTCCTGTGTAGAAATCTAGGGATGCCTTTTGCTGAATCACTCGGTACCTAAAGAGTGAGCAAACGGCCCAGCTCCTTCTCTACTGCTCTGGGAAGGACAGCTCAGGCTTTCAAAGAACTGATTCCAAACCAAGAATATGAATCCGAGCACCAGTGAAGGAAGAACTCTTTGGAAACACACTTGTTTTAGAGAAGCAGAAATGTGGACAACCAAACACATGGAAAAAGCTGACATACAGTGAGAAAATGCACGCGTCTGCTGCCTAACTTAACAAGTTACAAAAATAAGGCCTCCCAAAACTCCATTTCTGGATTCATATTAAAACAATAATCCAGTTTTAAAGCAGAGCACAACTCTTAGTTATAGCACAGATAGGCTACAAACAAGGTATTTGCTTGTTTTTTTCCTTTAAACCAGCACCAAATAATGGAATCTTAGAGCATCAGCCAAACTGTAACCCTTATTCTTACTTTTTAGCTTCTCCAGCTGCATGAGTGCTTTGTCCGTATACTTCTGAGCCTTCTCCAGGTACCCTGCTTGCATGGAATGCATCACTGTCACCTGCAGGAGAACAAGGAAAGATCACAAAAAAATACCTTTGCAAAAGGCAAGGTTTGGGGGTCCACAAAACTTCTCAATTAGCAGATTTTTTAAAAGCTGAATTTTAAAATCAATTAAGACTATAACCATATTCAAGACGTAGTGCAGCTAGTTTCAGAAAGACAGAAGTGTTCTTCTGTTGGTCAAAGCAAGGCAACGTGGCACTACTTCATATGAACTATTATTACTTCTACTTCAAACACCGAGTCCACTGAAAGCAACAGTCTCACAGATGCCTCGGTAGCATTAAATTATCTAAGCATACCATAAAGTAGCATATGGTCTGCAGAAAACCCATCACTGCCGGCTATAAGCCATTTTTAACTGATTCCTCACTGATTAGCAATATCCACTAAGTAAAACAAAAGTGCTCACCAAGTACACAAGGACACACATGTGTTCCTTGGGCAGCCAGTGGAAGAGGTCAGCAGGGTTGCTGGGCAGAATTTCATCGTCGTGCAGCGTGGAGATGGTCTGAATACACTGCTGGAGCTGCTTGAGACACGGCTTCACACTCTTCACCTGGGAAAAATGATTCACACATTCACAGGCACAACTGCTGGAGTCCAAATGGCTGAACATTCATTTAGCCCCGAAAACGTGCCAGACAACACACAATTCCCATATTCAATAACTTAGTTGATACATAAATCACTATACTAGCATCACAAAACAGTGACCACTAAGTTTGTTACAGGATTAACAATAATCAACTCTTAGTATTTGGCAAATATAACCAACGAACACTCAAAATGGTTTTCAAAATCATACAGAGAGCCTGTCGATTCCTCAGGAATCACGTGCTGCTGTAGGAAAAGTGGCTGCCGTAATATACGTGCATCAAGCTAAGCATTTACTTGGGGAAGAAGAAATGACTGCTCTATTGTAGCATGTTTTCCCTTCTCACTCCCCATTTTGTGATTAAAAAACACAGAGAAATTAAGTCCATCACCAAAAGGCGAGGCCTAGCAAATTAAAATTCCCAGAAATTACGTTAGTGTAATAATTAGCTACTTCCAAGGCAATAATCTTTGACCAGCTCTCTCAACATGGGAACTAAAAAGAGGCACAACCCACACGTACCTGCCCAGCATCCAGGTAATGCGTTACCTGCAGAACCAAAAAGAACACACGTAACGACTCTTTCTGGATGGGGTTTCCTTGCCAGTTTTCAACTATCTGCCCACAGAGGGTAAGGAGAGGGTGCACTTCCTGAAGCTTCCGTTCCATTAGAAGAAGCTATAATTTAAAAAAAAAAAAAAAATGTTATATTTTGTGCCAAAGAAACAATTTTAACACTCAGAGAAGCACACAGAGCCCCAGGCAAGTTATTCGATTATTTAAATAAAAATGAACTTAAGGCATCCATTAGAAAGAGCATTAGTTTTTTTGCATGATTTATTTTTCATCATTAGGTAAAACAGTTCCAATGACAATTTGCAGTTATCCTCTTTCCTTCAAGGAACCACAGATTCGTCGTAATTAATAAAAGAAATAATCCTCTAAAGCAAAGGAATCCTGCTGTCTTATAGCTAATTTCCTATGTATTTTAGTACTGCGCTTGCTTACATGAACAAGGTAGAGCATATAAAGCACAGATAAGCATGCAAAGTACCTTAAACAAATAACCTACAATTGGGCTGGTTATATTCTATTACCCTCTAACCTGTTTTATACCAGTTAAGCAAGGAAATATTTTATTAGAAAAGTATATCCAACTTACCATCCCTTTGCTTAGCAGAAATAGTGCTCTGAAATAAAAGAGAACTGAGTCACACACACAGAGTTACCTAAACCATGACTGTACCTAAAATCCCTGAGGAAAAACTTGTGCCATTCTCCATTTCAAGGGCATTAATCAAAACAGATTAAGGGACCTGCCACAGAAAGCAAACTTCTAAGCTAGATGGTTCAGTCCAGTCATTGTGTCAGGAATTAAAATCTGAGCCTCTGGTTTGTACCGAAGATTTGGACAATCCCAGTCAGAGTTTCTAAGATCAAAGCCAGGCTATGGGGAAAATAAGGCATAGGGAACTTACCTGGTGTATTCTGACCCCACCACCCGAGCATATTCTGCTCCAACTCCTAGAAGGTCACACGCAGATACTAAGTCTTTTTCAAGTGTATGTAGTTGCTGAATGAAAAAAAAAAAGTCATGATACGTTAGCATTTTTGTAGCAAACTTGCCTAGCAATTTTTTTTTTTTTTTTTTTTTTTTTTTTTTTTTTTTAAATTTAATTACTCCTGTGCTTTGTATGAGATACAAGTATCCAACCGGATCTATCACGTGAACTTAGACCCACTTTGCAGTTGGCTTTTACATTTGCAAAGAAAATCTCTCAGTCCAGACTCACATTGCTGAGTTGTAATTCAGAGCATGTGCAGATCAGACCCTAAACAGCTCAAAATTGTTGATGTTTATGGGCCAGCACCTCCAGTAGGAACCCCAGAGAAAGCCTGCAGGTCACAGAAAAGGAGGCAGCAACCTCCAGAGCACCTCTCAAGCCTGCCCAGCTTTCCAAGTGGGAATTTTTTTCCAAACTCAGGTAGGAAGCCCAACAACCACTGTATGGTCATACAGCGAAGCTGTGAGACATATAGGCCCTTCTGCTCAAGCAAAAGCCCAAAAGGAGAAAAAACAAAAGAAATCAGCAAAGACTGTCAAGTTTTGAGGAAGGACCTATTTAGAGGCACCAAGGAAAAAAACGTTTAAGCTTCTCGTGAGTACTCAGGCATTAACCGACTGCAGAGCAAACATTTGTCCTTTAATTGATAGGATTTCAGCACGCTCCACATTTCAGTGATCCTAAACTATACAAAGGAGTTTGGCAATTCCTTTTCAGGGAACTTAGCCTGTTTAAGCTCATCAAAAAGGGAGAGGAAGAAAAGTGCAGGGGACCATTAAGACAATCTTCAAAGATAAAATTGGTTGCTAACTATCTCTCTGATGGAAAGCACCTGTACAGAGCAATTAACTGCCTCAACTCTTGTGTCAAACAGCTTAAGGTGCCTTAGGAACCTTCCCTGTCTGCTACAAAGGCAGTAGAAAAACAGCATAACCTAAAAGAACAGGGAACAGTTTGTCAGCAATAATCTGCTCCTTGAACTGATCAGTTTTCTGGATAGGTCTGCATCCTAACAGCATGGATCCCCCGGGAAAAGTAGCACTTTAAGAACAGTCTAGCAACGTATCACTATTTCACAGCATGAATTCTTCTTCCTGTGTTTCTCCATTAATACCAGTGATTATAAGAGAGAGACAAGCTCTTCTTCCTCTGGGAAAAAAAAAAGAAAAAAGGACTACAAAAGCAATGACTTTTTAAGAACTACACAAACGTTCTCCCAGCCAGTGTTACAATACAATGACTGTTAGCGTAAGTTACTTACTGCAAGTTGAAAAAGTAGTCGACAGTGCCAATATGGGGTCTGCTGCGAGATTTGAATGGCTTTGCGTAACAGAGGCTTCGCTGTATCCACTGAATTCTGAAACAGAAACACACATCCTACTCAGCACAAAAAAAAACAGGCTACTAAGAACTTTCAGCACTAAGAATAATAACATTTAAACAAGGTGCTTTCTATGCAGGTGCCCATTTAAAGCTGGATAAGTAAAAAGCCTTATTTGGCATGCAGAACACCTACAACTGACTCAAAGTTTGCTTAAAAGTATTGGCTGATCAGTTCCTTTGTTCACTACTCACACACAGGATAAAAAAAGCATATTAAAAAAGGCAAACATTTGTTTTATATAAAGACCAACTCAAGCTTTTCTAGAGAAAAGGAACAGAAATAACCAAGGGACACAACAAAAGCCTTAGAAAAAACTTTCCATTTCCCTACCTTCCCTAAATTAGCCTGTCAAGGGCTAATTACCCTAGCAAGGACTAAAGGAATACTCTGGCCAAGGAAGATCAACATTGCGAGGGTGGCAAGTGGCAACTGCAAGAATGGAAGAACTAAAAGCCTTCCAGACTTACATTGTAGCATTCTGTGGTTACGTTGCACCCGACCTCTAGAAATTTGGTATATCCTACTGTCAATCGTTACATATTACTCTAAGATCAAAGACACAGAGAGCACAAGGAGCCCTTGACGGCTGGGATCTGGGGACCCCCATGCCGGGTGACTTTTGGCCGCACTCACCTCCTGGCAATAGAGCTCGGACAGAAGACTCGCTGCCTCAAACTTAACATCTTCAAACTGGGGGATCTAGCGTCAGGGTTAAGGAAACATTAAGCACCATCTGCGGCGCGGCAATGTCCCAACATCCCCAAATTCCTTAAAAAGGCGCAAGCACTCAGAAAGCAACCCGCAACCACGGAAGCGGATTAAAGATCCCCATCCCCGGGCGCTCCCTTGCAGAGACGTTTCGCAGCAGCGCTGGCCCTGCCCGAGAGACTCGTCCGGGCAGCGCCGCTCTCCTCTTCCAGGAGGACACCCCTCTTCCAGCGCCTGGCCAAAGGATACTTGCTGCGATATCAACCACTGCAAGAGAAGACGGCGGGTTAGCGTGCGCCCCCCAGCCCAGCCCCGCCGCGGGCGCCCCCCAGGCCCCGCCGCGGGCGCTCACCGCCTTCTCGAGGTGCCCGCGGGCCTGGTCGCCGTTGCGGGTGTGGTGGTAGAGCACGGAGCCGAGCTGCAGGTGCGTGCGGGCCTCCATGCGCGCGGGCGGCTTGCGGGGCAGCACGGCCTGCAGGCAGTGCACGCAGAGCCGCACCTTGGGCGGGCTCGACGTGCGGAAGTGCTCGG
>WBNA01000236.1:351851-368383 GCA_013398345.1 Nothocercus nigrocapillus | reverse complement strand
GCCCCCCCCGCCACAGCCCCGGGCCGGGCTCACCCTGCCGAGCCCCTGTTGTTTCCGGCCGGAGCGCTTTGGAGGGAGCGCCGGGCGGTGAGGGGGCGGGGCCGGCGTTTCCGTCCGGGGCGGCTTAAAGCGGGCGCTGACGGAAGCGGAAGTAACGGCGGGGCGGCAGCCGGTGGCGGCGCGATGGAGGAGCCGGAGATGCAGCTGAAGGTGAAGAAAGGTGAGACGGGGCCGCCCCGGGCCCCGCAGCGGCCGCTCCGGGTCGCGACAGGCCGCGGCCGGCACTAGCGGGGCGAGTCGCGATAGGGCGGCGGTGGTGTCAAGTCGCGATATGGCCAGTCCCGACAGGGCCCCTGGGGCCGCAGTGGCGCTTGGGGCCCTCAGTGGGGAGGGGTGCGAAGCCGAATCGGGTTTTGCTCTCGCGCTGGCGGGTTAAGTTACCCAATTTCCCCGCGTTTTGCGCCGTCCCGCTGATTTTCTCCCCCCTGAGTTGCAGCTCTGGGTGCCGGGGCCTGGTCGGGTCCCCGGCCTCTGCAGCCCGCGGCAGGTCCTGGGGCCTCCCCAGGGATGGGACGGGCTTCAAGGGAGCCCTCTGCAGCCCTGCGTTCCTCCCTGTTTTTCCCGGCTTTCCCAGCCCTGTGTCCTTCCCGTTGCAGTGACGGACAAGTTCACGGAGAGCCTGTACGTGCTGGCCAACGAGCCCTCCGTGGCTCTGTACCGGTTGCAGGAGCACGTGAGGAGGTCCCTGCCGGAGCTCGCGCAGCACAAGGTGGGTCTCCCTCCGCCGCCTCCGGAGGGACTTGGACACGGGCGGCATTCCAGGCCCGTTGTGCCCAGTCCTGGGCATGGGAAAGGGAAGAAACTGCCCATCGCTGGCAGGACAGTGACACGTGCTGTGGGACCTGCACTTCAGTGAGCTGCAGGAACTAGGGGACTTGTCAAATTCCCCTGCAGAACGGTGAAAACTGGTCTCTTGCCATTGAGCTTGAGCATAAAGAGAAGCAGCGGCGTGTCTCGTATGGGGGAAGCAGAAGGGAGATGGTAAATCTTATTACCGCTTGCTGTGCTGCGAGGTTTTTATTTCCTCCATAAAACAAGGCAGGGGAGAGTGAAGAAACAAGTGAGAAGAGCCCATGGGAGGCAAAGCAGGATAATGAATCCCGTCTCGCAGCTGTGCTCTGCCATTCCTCCGGAGCATGGAGATGGTAATGCCGGCCTTGTTGTCCTTCTCCCTTCCCTGCCGGTCACAATTCATTAGGAGTGACGTCTCCTGAATAGATTACTGCTTCGTGTCTATGCTAATGCGCTGTCAGGCCTCATTTTTCACCTTTGTTTTACAGCCTGCGCTTCCAAATTAACCTGGACTGTGGCACCTTATTATTCAATTTTTTATTAACGTTTTTATATATGGGTCTGCTTGCAGGGGGAGGTGTACAGAGATGTATGTGTATGGATAGCACGTGCTGCTATCGCCTCTCTGGGATGCAGGAGGTTTCTAATATTATTCCTGAGCTGTCGCTTGCTTTGATTTAATCAGAATTGTCCTGATTTCAAGGAATATGCCCAGAACAAAAGGAAATTGAGCAAATTGTATGACAAGTCATGCGGAGGGGAGAGCTCAGTTTCCATCACAGAATGGTTTGTAATGGGCATGGGGGCAGGAGCGCTCATGGAAAGGATGGCTTGGTGAACGCAGCGGATGCTGAGCGTGTTGCCAGGCCGTGGGGCATGTGCTGGGCAAGAGCTCTCAAAACCTCTGCTCCTCTCCCCTTTCCTGCTGGGCAGACTTGTCACAAAGCACTGCAGATGACTCAGAGAGGTCTTCTCAGTTAGCTAAGTTCATTTCCTGGCTACTGCTATCCCAGAGAATCCTTTTTTTAACCCAAATTGCTGCTGCTTTTTCCTTTCTTCCTGTGAGAAAGGGGGTCATGGATTCCTGCAGATCCCAAGGGCAAGGGCCCTGCCCGTCCCCGTGCGACTGCAGCCCTCACAAGCCTCAGATGCCTTTAGTTTTTGATGCTTTCCTGTTCAAGCTAGTCCCCGCTGGGCAGCAATTGCCCTCAAAGGCAAGAAAAGATCTCGCTGCTCCCCATGGGGACAGCATGTTTCAAGGTGCCATAGCCACGGGGCCCTGCCCAGTGCTGCTCCGATGGCTGTTCCCCTTCCCAGCTTTAGGAAGTGTTTCCTAATGCTCCCTCTGTGTTTCTGTACTGATGTTTGAGTCCATTTCTTTTTGCCCAGACTGTGGGCACCTCCAGCTTTGCAAACAGCTTTCTGGTTCCTGCCTGCTGGTGCTCTGATGTGGCAAGAGCTGGGAGAAAGCAAAAAGTAGTTGTTGCTGCTGAAAAAGCAGCTCCAGAGCTGCTGCGGTGATTCTTCTCCAGCTCTGGTTCTTCCGAGGCCTCAGGACTGCATTTGAGGGTTTGTTCTCCTCCCTGCCGGGCCCTGGTTGTAACGTTAGGGTTGAACCCAGTTAGATGGGTGCCCTGACTGCACTGTCAGGCTGCGGATAACCCCACCACGAGCCCCTGTTCCCTCTTGTCCCTGATCCTGCTCTTACTCCATGGGTTTCATGCACCGCTGTTTGCCGGGAACTGTCCGGGCCTGTCTAGTTCTTGCAACCAGGTAGCCAAACCTCCTGAAGAGAGGGATGTTCCTGGGTCCTGATAAGGCCGTCGTCACTTTGGCACGTTCCGTTAGCGGGGGTGAATGTTTTGGGTTGCTCTGCCCTCAGTTTTGTGGCAGGACACTGGAACAGGAGGGTGGCAGCAGGGCTGTGCACTGTGAAAGCGCTGTCAGGTTTTATCTAGATCAGAGCAGAGACACTAGACAGAGGTGAGTTTAATTCTTCAGAGTGGAAAAGAAGAAATGGGAACGTTCTGTGTGGATCCGTTCATGTATAATTTAGTCTCAGGATATGATGTATGAAAGGAAACAAGGTTTATTAGGGGTTTCCAGCTGTACTTTGCCTGTGCAGCAACTCCGTCTCTGTAGGAGTCTGCCAGCCAGAGATGCAGCCTTTGAAATTCCCAAAGGGCTTAAACCTAGGGAAAAACTGGGAGGGAAGGGATGGAAAGGTCACCTCCATGCCCTTAAAACAAACAACTTGATTAAAAACAATCTTATACCTTTTTTCACCATCCCAAACTCTCCAGGCAGATTTATCACCCCACTGATAAGATGTGGTGCGAGGCCCTGGCTGCCTCCGTGTGTCTTAGTGCTGCTAAGCCCTGTTCCTGTGCTGCACAAAACAGCCTCTTTGCATTTCCCCAATCTTTTGAGAACTGGTATCTCCCCATTTAATTTACTGCCAAGGAACAGTAATACATTGTTAGTGTTATTGTATATTAATAGCTGCTTTTAGCTATAAAACAGCCTCCAAAGACATGTCCTGGGAATTTGAAAAAAGGACATCACGAAAAGATTAAGAAGTCAGGCGCTCTAGGGAAAAACTCTTGTCCCTAATTAAGGGCATGAATTTCCCAGCATTTCCAGGGATTGAGCATCACTGGCTCTGATACAGGATAATGATTAAACTTTGCTGGTGTTCAGAAACTCCAAGGCCAAAGGAAAACCACAGTTGTACCAGACTGGCCTTATTTTCACCATTTTTTGCAGTATTTTTGCAGTAATTGGTCTCCAGTGCTGCTTCTGCACCCTCACCCTTGCTGGGTTTTGCAAGCTGACAGTTGGTGCTGTGACTTATCTGGAGGCTGCCTTGCTTTTAGAGGAAAGGGGATGGAGATCCATGAGCTGGGATCTCCTTCCCTTGGTGGGTCAAATCTTCCTCTCTCCAGAGAGGTAGAGGAGCAAAGTGCTGGTGCTGCACACAATGGAGTCAGTGTGTTACTGAGTCCCTAAAGACCGTGGGGGGAATAGGGAGAAGCTGCTTCCTCTGCAGCTACTTCCACTAGCAGAGTGTGTGCGTGGCAGCCCCTGGGGTCCTGGAGAACGTGGCTGGATTTTGGGATGAGTGTGGGCCCTGGAGGACAGAGCATGGGGCTGTGAGTCCTGGACCCTCTGCTGTGCAGAACTGCCTGGAGCGCTGCATGCAGAGACTTGTTTCTTTTGTAGTTTAAAGCTATGTGGTCAAGTATGCCAGTGCAGGACAGGCTTTGAACAGCAAAAGGGATTTTGGAGGCAGTCCAAGCTCTTACCCGACCTCCTTCAGGCACAACAAGAGGCCTTTGGATTTCTTCTGACCTGTAACTAGAGTCAGCAGAATAGGCTTGAGAACTGGCTCCCATCAGAATGTCTTTTAAAGAGAGCCTGAAGCGCTTAGGGACTGTTTCAAAAGTTACCTGTTGAGCTACGCCTCTGAGCTGAGCTGCGTTTTCATTGTGATTTGTGCATTTGTTTGGGTTTCCCTTTCCATGGAGCTGCTGTGCACAGTTATCTGCTGTGCCAGAACTGGCTGCGGGTCGTTCTGCTGGAGCTCCCTCCGATCCCTTGAAGGGAAAGGCCCTCTGTGTGTTCTCATTAAATGCTGCCTGTTACTTGGGATCAAGCAGCGTTTCAGGGGATCGGGAATCCTGTGGTTGTGTCCAAACGCAATTTCCAGTGAAAAGCAGCCACATCCCTTGTTTGGGCAGGGCTGGCTGAGCGTATCCCGAGGGCTGTGCTATGGAAGATGGCATCTGTCTTGCATGCACCTCGGTCTCATCCCCTTTTCTGTGATCTGCTTTCAGTCCGACATGCAGAACTGGGAGGAGCAGAGCCAAGGAGCGATCTACACGGTGGAGTACGCCTGCAGGTACCGGAGAGCCACGGCCGCGCGTGCTTCCCTGCTCCCGTTAGCTGAGGAGTCCCCTGGCCGGAGCGGGAGCGTGTCAGAGGCAGGCGCTTCTCCCTGAGCTGCTGCCAGAAACCTGGCTGTTTCCCTTGGATTGGCCTGCCAGCTCTCCCCCCTTCCCTGTGCAGGGCAGACCTGCTCATCTCAGCAGGTAATAAATCAACCTGCTAGCAAGGGTCTGAGGGTGCAAAACACAACATCAAGATGTTTAAGAGCACCTTCATTTTGGGGTGGGCGCACACTAAATGATGTCTGTGAAAGTATTAACCGGTCCTTTTCCCTCCCTCCGTCCCCTTCTCTGTGTTTCAGTGCCATAAAGAACATGACTGACAGCAGTGTGTATTTCAAGAGCATTGACAGCCTGCTCAAACACGCCATAGCCATGAAGGATCAGCTGAACTCTGCCCAGGGCCGCAGGTAGCGAGGGACGTGCGATGCCGGCCTCCCGCAGCTGCCCTGCCTGGTCATCTGAATGACCCTCCTGGCTGACAGAGCCTTTGATGTGACCCGGCCCGGTACAAATAAGCCAAGCAGCCGTCTCAATAATGCAATTCCACACGTATTTAAATCATGTGCTGCTTGCCTTCTGGTGACTCCCTGCTTGTGTTTACCTTGGGAAGCAAATAATGTTGTTTACAAAAGGATAACTGCAGAATAATTTATTTCCTTATTTAAAAAGACATGTTTGGTTTTGTAATACGCTAGATGTTTGTCATGTCAAAGGCGGATGGAGTAGAACAGGGGCTGTGCTTGGTGCTGTTCTGTCATATATGTGGCTCTCTGTGGGGAGAGTCCCAGAAAGATCTGGAGAGAAGCAATGCTGACACATGTAGCAGAGAGATGATGCATTTTCATATGTTAGCAATTGAGCTACAGCTACTAAAACACTTGCTAGCAGATGGTCTGAGTCTAGTGTATTTGTCTGTCCCCAGAGATTTCTTGGTGTTGGAGTCTGACTGTGTGGGAGTGAGAAACTTCTAAATGCCTGCGCTCCCCCTAACAGTTTTGAATGTCCATCTCAGATAAAACACCACCGCAAACAGGGTGCCTCTGTCTCTGAACAGTCATTCTGCAGAGATCTGTGGCACAAGCTCTGTATTTTCTTGCTCTGCCTGTGGCAGGATCACACTCACTGCAGCCCAGCAGAGAACTCCTGGTGGTGCAGGCGCGTGCTGTGGCTGTGAAGACGGCTGTGTCGAGACCTCCGAGCTGGTGTTGGGCAGCCACGTGCCCGTGGCTCTCCATAAGCCCTGCTTATCTCAGCAGCTCTCCTGCTGCAAGCAGGGAGGTTGAATTTGAGGGAGCCCTCAGTTCTTGACACTCCCATGGCCACCAAGGTCCTTGCCTGCTGGACATGACTGTGTCTCTCTTTTTACAGCACTGTTGCCCAGCAAGCCAAGAATCCTCCAGCCACTTCCTGATTTCAGACAAGACTGGCCACCCTCTGCCTTGGCCTCGGCGCAGCTCCGCGTTCTCCAACCGCCTTCAGGAGGGAGGAACCTGCTCAATCTGTGAAACTGCACAGATAGATGCCTCTGCCTCTCCATCTGAAATGCCTAGTTGTTGTACCTGAGCAGGCAAATCCTGCTGCTGGGGTGAGACTTGCCTGGGGGATGTTTTAGGGAGCAATTGGGTCTCTCTTTAGAGCACTCTGCAAAAGGGAGAGGAGATTGTTCTGCATTTGTCCTATCCTGTTCTTTTTTTCTGATGAGACTGTTATGAGTCACTTTTCTGTGAAAGAGATTTCTGTACCTCTTGGTTACAGAAACATCTTAGAGAAAAAAAAAATAGGTCTTGCTTTCAGTATTCTGTAAGTCCTTCTGCTGAGGGCTATATAAAAGGACTTGAGGTGGAAACACTTCAGCCTTGTTCAGGAGGCATTCTGCAAGGAGAGGTTTTTTTTTTTTTCTTGTGTTTGCCAGAGTTGCTGAGTTTGGTTTTAGTGAGAACAATAAAAAGAAAAGCATGAAAGTTGTCTAAAGCTTTCCCCTTTTGCTCACTTGGGCTGGGGGAGTCTTGGAACCTGCTGCCTGTGTGTTTCAAAAGGCAGGGAGCAAAACAGACTTGCAGATTTAGAGCTTTTTCAAAGGCAAAAGAAATGGTCTTGTTCTCAGGAAAAGAAAAAGTTCTTCATTCCATGTCAAACAGTGGAAAGCAGAGTTGTACGTGTAGCTTTAGAGAGAACCTCAGAGGGGTTGTAACTTAAATGTTAATCTTGGGGCTCAAGACAGACGGCCAAGCACTTCTGGGTTTCAGTGGAGGCTGCATCTTTGCAGTAAAAGTGAGGACCACCAGGCTGTGGCTGCACAGACTTGTCTTCCAGAGCTCTGTCTGCTCTCTGAGCTCACCAGGAGGGTAATTTAGCCAGACTGAGGAGAGAACCAAAGTCCCTCCCTCCACATGCGAGGGTGGAGGATGGAAAAGCAGCCGTCCCCCTTTGAGGCTCAACTTGTGGGTTCTGGTGACCTATTTAAGCTCTGAATAGAAACGCAGGTCCTGGCCCTGCTGAGATGAGCTGGGACAAAATGGTCTCATTTCTGCTCACACCAGCGTGGAATCCTTCCCTGAGGCTGCAGGTTTCCGTGACGACAGGACATTCCTCATCTCCTGTGTGACACCGTTCCAGGGCTTGCCCTGCACCTGCAGCAGCCCTGACTCGGGTGACAGCGTCCTGTGCTGTCGGGGCAGGTTGTAGCTCTCCCCCTCGGGATGAGGCCCAGCGCTCCCCGAGGAGGTCAGGTCGCTGCTGGCTGCGGAGTCCAGCTGGGATTTGCGTTCCAGGAAAGGAGGGAAGGAGAATTCCCGGTGGATCTCAGGCCGGGGCACAGCCGTGCTCTTGCTGTTCGGATCATTGGTGGAGGCTTCGGCACATTGTGCAGAGTCGTTCTCGTAGAGGGTGTGAGAGACCTCGGAGCAGCTGCGGCGGGAGATGTGGGAGGCCCGTAGCAGGGCGTGCGTCACGGCCATCAGCAGGACGAGGATGCCGGAGGAGAGGATGCAGGCGCTGGCGATGCCGGCCTCGGGCTCAAACAGCAGCAGCATGTAGATGGCGAGAGCTGCAAGGAAGGGAGAAAAGCATCTGTGTTACTTAACAGCAGGTGAGACCTTATCTGGGCTGAGACCAGGCACTGCTGCTTAAACCTCTACCCTTTGCTCAATGCAGCAGTGAGGGGCATTTGCCCCTCTGTAGCAAGCTGGGGAAAACAGTTTGCCAAACAAACTTGACTGCAAGTAGAAACTCGTCATTTCACAAATTCTTGTCCAGAACGTGCGTGCTGGGATGACAACACAGTCCCTGCTGGGACTCCAGGAAAGGGGCACTTGCCTGTCAGGTAGACGGAGACTCCGCAGCAGAACAAGCCGAGGGCAGCGTGGCGGACGCTCCGGCTGTCCAGGAGGAACCAGTCAGCTCTGCAAAACAGGTGAGAGAGGTGCTGTGCTGGCTTGGGAGACACAGCTGGGGTGGTCCCAGCACACGGATGTGCCCTGCTCCCTGCTGAGGAACCAAAATGTTCCAGCTCTGCGTAGCTGCCAGGTTGCTGGTTTGCACTGCTCTGGGATAGTCCATGCTCTGGAATATGAGAGGACTTGAAAATCCCTTGAACTGAGATCTTTCCTGCCTGGCTCTAGCCCTGTTTTGACAACCAGATTCTGGGGAGAGGGAGGGATGGCCCGGGGCTTTCACGGGTGATTATTGCAGGAGGTGGAGAGCAAACAAGGAACAGAACAGGCACATCAAGCAAATATCCCTGCAAGTGTCTCCGGGGGTGCAGGGGCCTTTGTTGGACCCCTCCAAAAGCCCAGGAGGGTAACATGGAAGTGGCACAGGCCTCCTCCAGGCAGGAGCACCCCTCTCGCTGTTCCTTCCATCCCTTGGGATGACCTAAGGGGCCCAGGGTCACATCCCCGGCTCCCTCTGGCCTCCATCCCCTCATCCCTGGCTCCCTGCGGCTGCTGCACAGGGAGCCTGTGGCCGGAGGCGCTAATGGAGCCTGGCCGGGCTCCCGCTTCGCTCTGCGCTGGCTGGCACTGAAGAGCAGCCACTTTGTTTTATTAATTACCTGAGTAGGGGCAGGGGAAGGACTTTGTTTGGAGCTGGTGTGCGACGCTGAGCAGCGGGGCCGTAATTCACTGTGACAGCACCGACGTGGGAAAGGGCCCGGCGATGTGAGCTCAGGCTGTTGCTTTGCAGCGGCGTGTGGAAATGGTGTGGGGAAGCGGATTTCTTGGGCAGCCTTTCCCTGCTTGAGCAGTGCTGCGTGATGGCCACGCTGCCCCGCAGTCTGCGAGCAAGTGGCCCTGTCCTGGTTGCCAAGCCGGGTCCCTCCCCCTGTGACTGCGGCTGCCTGATAGTGGCTTGTCCCGTTTCACACTTGAGATACTTCAAAGTTGAACTTCACAGCTTTGAGAGTTTTGCAGCCTAAATTGATACTGCATCTAGGACAAGGCTACACCTGACTGGGAGTTTTCTGCCAGGACAGGACTGTCTTCCAGCTCAGCTCCCCCAGAAAGCAAAACTTAGTAGAGGAATTTCTGGCTTTGCAGAAATACTTTGCTCTCCTCTGTTAATGAGCCCACTAAGCATCATCTTAGCTTGGAAGATGCTGCAGCTGTCCTGCTCCACATGGAGCATTAAGGATTTTGTTTGATTAGGGACAAAACCAAATGTTGCAATGTTGTAATTTCCTCTAAATAAGTTCCGACTGGCTCAAGTCAAAGTGGTCCTGTGGGGACCTCACTGAGTTACAGCAAGGGACCTCCGTACCCAGAGCACCTTCCACATTGAAATCTGCTCATTTACTAGTTGTTCTTTAGCACTGCACCCCCTGGCAGAGGAGCCACCAGCCCCATGCAGCTCCTGGTGGTGGCAGGAGAAGGTGACTGTTTCAGGAACACCTTTGCAAGTGTAAAGGTGCTGGTAATGATTAAGTCAACACCTGTCTTAGGGTTAATGATTTCAGGCCTGGAGTTTTGCAGGTGCTGGATGAGTGTCAGGTTGCAGGAGAGCAGAGGGGGGGGGGGGGGCAGTGAGGCTGGGCATGGGCCCCCCCCAGCCTGGGGACAGACTGTGTGAGAGTGGCCTGGCCCCGGGGGGGCTGTGGCACCTGCTGAGCCCTCCTTGCACCCCATGGTCTCCCCAGCCCTTCTGCACCCCCGGCCTCGCTCCCCCACGTGTCTCTGCACCTTCCTGAGCCCCCAGCCCTCGGGGACGCCCTCTGAGCACGTTCCCCATGTCGCAGGGGTCCCCTGTGCCCTCGTCCCTCGGTGCCACCACGTGTCCCCTGTGCCCTCGCCCCTCGGTGCCACCGCGTGTCCCCACATCCCCCCCAGCTCTCACCGCTCGCTCCCGGGCTGTCCCCGGCACAGCTCGGTGCTGAAGTAGCCGTGGAGGAGGCAGAGCAGGAGGCAGCTCACGTTGAGCACCAGGCAGAGCGACGCCAGCACGGCCGACACCGGCAGCAGAACGGCGGCGGCGGCCGGCGGCAGCGCCCCGGCGCCGAGGCCGGCCCGGCCCGCCGGCAGCTGGAAGATGAGGCTGGAGGCGAGCAGGGCCATGGCCGCGGCCAGCGCGCCGAAGAGCAGCAGCACCGCGAGGGTCCGCTGCGGGTAAGCGGCGGCCATGGCGGCCCCGGGGCCGGGGGCGCCGCTCCGGGCGGCCAAAGCTGCTCCCGCTCGGCGGGCGCCTCTCTGCGGACTGCGCAGCCCGGCCGGGACGGGTCGGTGCTGCCCCCCCTCCCCCGCCCGGGACCGCTCCGTCCTCCTGGTCCTGCCCCCGAGGGCCGGTCCTGTCTCCGGGTCCTGCCCCTCGCCGCGCGAGGCTGGAGCCGACCTGTCCCCGTCCCGGTTCCTCCCTTTGGGACGTCCAGCGGGTTCGCGCCTGCCCCTCCGGCCCGGGGGCCTCGCACGGGGCCGTGGGGAAGCCGCAGGGCTTGGGGGGGGAGCTCCAAGGACCCGTCGGTGCTGGGGGGACGGACACGCGGGGCCCGGGCGGTGCCACCGCCGCGAAGGCTGCGGAGCGCCGCGTCCTGCCGGCCCCTGCAGCCTGAACCCCCTCCCAGCCCGCTCCGCTTCCCTGCGTCCTGGGCTTTTCCCACGCTGCTCCCGCCAGCCCGGGCTTCCTGCTTGGTGGGAAAATGCTCCGAGTTTGCCAGGAGCTGGGACTGGCCCCATCCGCGTAACAGTCTGACGTCTCTGTCTGCAGATAGACAGACGCATGGGGCACCAGGGACCCTTGGGGACAGGCGATGGCCTAATCCTGCTTCTTCTGGGAACGGTGCATTCAGCTTCCACCTACTGTTGGGCATCCTTGTCCCACCCAAGACCCTTGTACAGCCCAAGACCCCGGCCTGTGTGCCCTTAGCTGGGAAGACCAGTTGCTAACTTGGGAAACCTCAGCCTGCAACCCCGCTGCTGCCCTGGGAAGGATGTTGAGCCTTGGGAACTGCAGGGAAACCAAGGAAACTGGGCCTGGATCCTGGCAGGCCTGGGCATGCTCAGACACCAGCTCTGCATGGGCAAGAGCTCAACCCGATTCCTCCCACACCTAAGACAAGGGGCATCCAGCTGGGTCTTCCACACATGTCCCGGGCACTGTGCTGGGGCAGCTGACCAGGGACTTGGGGCACTGCTGATTCCTCCAGCCTGGGATCCTCTGGGATGGATCTGTGCCAGTCTGGGATCTGCTCGTGGAGGCTGGCGGAGCAGCCCTCTCTGTCTGCCCCATCCCGTCCTGCGTGGGTGGTTCCTGCTGGCACCCTCTGCTCCAGCCGGAGCAAAACCGGACACAGACTATTTTAGACACTGCTGTGTTGGCCTTGGCAGGCAGCTCCATGCTGGCTCCCGCTCATTTCCAGCCCTGCTCACATTTTTTTGGCTGTGGAGGATTTTTCAGGCCCCCGGTGCTGGCACTTGGCCCAAGGTGGCAGACCCAGTGCTGGCACTTCTGTCCCCTACCTGCCACTACAGCCACTGCCAGCTGAGTGGGGGGCCCTGTGTGGTTCTGCAGGAGCAGGAGCAGGCAGTACAGATTTGTCTGGGGGAGCAGAGGGAACTTCGTGCCTGGCTGGAGGCCACCCAAGACCTCTGGTCTGTGTGGGGGGCTCTGGCTCCCCAGACTCCAGTGCTCTGAGGGCAGGAAGGACCTCAAGAGGGAGCTCAAAGCTTTGGAGCTGCTGGATGGGAGCAGTGGGTGAGGGCAGCTGGAGCACCCCCTGTCCCGGGACAAGCACTGGCAGCCCGAAGCCAGGCCAGGGGACGGAGCTGGTGGCTGTGGCGTCACGGGTGGCACAGGGCTGGGTGCTTCTGGGGTCCAGAGCTGACAAGGGAGCACCTGGCATGTCCAGCACCCTGGAGCCAGCCCAGCCGGGCAGGCCAGAGTCCCTGCTGCTCCTGGAGCCGCCGCTTGCTGGAAGCTGCTCCACAGATGTTGCTGCTCCACAGATGTTGCTGCTCCACAGATATTGCTGCTCCTTATGCTCTCCCTCCTCCTCCTCAGGATCAATTAAGATTAGGAGCAGGATTAATTTATGCCTGCTAATTGCACTCCCAAGCCCTCTCTAAATCGTGAGATTTGAAAGCAGCTCTAGGGAAGGTGTCATGTCCTTTCTGCCAGCGCAGCCTGCAGGCAAAGCCTCGACTGCTGCATCTGCCTCCGTCCTAATGCCCACGGCTGGGACTGGCCGCATCCATCAGCACAGCCAGGTGCCAGAATTGATCCAGCTCCTGGATGAGGCCTGAGTGCTCTGTGCCCCAGTGCGGACCCTCTGTGCTCAGCCCTGGGGTAGGACGGAGCCCCCTATTCCGCTGCTGCCCGCAGGCTCCCGCGGGGCCAGGATGGAGCCGAGCGGCCCTTTCCCAGCGCCCGGCCCAGCTGCCGCCCCAGCAGCGCCGCTCACGTAACGGGAGCCCGGGAGTTGCGTCAGGCGCCCGGCGGGGCGGTAAACAGAGGCAGCCCCGCGGGAGCCCCGTTCCAGCGCTGCCGCCTCCCCGCGCAGCTGCAGCCAGCGGCCCTGCTGGTCACGCAGGGGCTGGGGCTGCGCAGGGGCGGCCTGGGCTCGCGGCTGATCCCGGGCGCCGGGCTGGAGACCCGCGGTGCATCGTGGCCTCCGAGCACTGGCAGCGCTTCCCATCAGGAAAAGCCCCTTTCCCGTAGCACCTCCCCAGCCTAATCCCCGGTGGCTCTGAGCGGGTCTGTGGGACCCCGGGCTTGGCCAGCTCTGCTTCCCCCAGCCTGATCCCTCCCAGGGAGGGCACAGCCCCCATGCTCTGCCCCCCGACCCTCAGCCCTGCAGCTCCCCATCCCGCCCCCCCAGATCCTCCAACCCTCCTCCCTATTCCCATGCCCCCCAACCCCATCCCTGGCTGAGGCCCCTCAGGCTACACCCCAAAATGCCCCCTCCCAGGTCCCCTATTTGTCACCCCAACCTGCCCCGCCCCTCCAACCCTTCCCCGAGCGGAGAACGCGCCCCCCTCCAAAAAAAACCGCCAAAAATCCCCGGGAGGGGGCGGGGCTATGCAAAACACCTTGCGGCGGTCGCCAATGGCGAGCCAGCCCGGCAGAGTTATGCAAATCTGTGCCCGTGGGGGGTGGGGTTATGCAAATGTGGCCGGCGCGGCTGGGGCAGGGGAGGCGGCGGCGGCTGCCAGGACCAGGATCGGGACCGGGACCGGGACCCGAACCTGAACCTGAACCCGAACCCGAACCCGACTGGGGCCGGACCGGGGCTGGGCGGGTCCGCTCCAGCGCCGGACACCGCGGCCAGCGGGAACTTGCCAAGGAGGAAGAGCCGGGGTCCAGGTGAGTGTCCCCGACGGAAAGGGGGGGTTCCGGTTGCACCGGAGGGGCGCCGGGCCCGCCGGGGCGCAGAACCGCCCCAGCCTCGAGAACGGGAACCGGTCCGGTCCGGCGGGACCTGCCCGTGCGCTGGCAATTTGCCCTGGGCCGGTACCGGCGGGATATTGCGCTCCTCCATAGGGCGCCGGTACCAGCAAGGTCCAGGGGCCACCAGCCGCACGGAGCCCCCCGCCTGCCACCCCCCTGCGGCCGCCACTGCTGCCCCTTCGGGGCACCCCGGCCGGGACAGCAGGACCGGCCCGGCCCGGCTGTGTGGGTGCCGGCACCGTGCGGCTCCCGGGCCCAGGGGAGCTCCGGCCCTCGCCCCGGCCCTCGCCCGCCGTCTAGGCAGGGAGCGCTATAAAAAGCCTGTGGTTTGCGCTGTGCTCGGGGCGGTTATTTTTACCCGTGTCTGCACAAAGAGGAACGCCTGAGTTCAACCCAAAAGTGCAGGTTGGCAGCAGGCGAGGCCTGGCCCTGGCATCGCCCCTCCGGGTCGCACCGCCGCCCGGCCCCAGCGAGGCCTGAGGCTGGTCCGTCCCTCTGTATGTCGGGGGAAACTGAGGCACGGGGCAGCAGGGCTGTTGGCTGGGGACGGTGCTGGTGGGAGGGCAGGTGCCCAGTGCCAGCCCTGCGGTGGGGCCACGGGCACCTCTGCAGCACCACGGAGCTCAGCAGGTGCCGAATTCCTGCTCGCTCTGCTGGGCTCTCGCACTTCCCTGGAGTTCACAGCACATGCAGAACCGCAGCGAGCGGCAGCTCCATTCCTGCAGCTCCCAAGCGGGGTTTGACCCATCTGTGCTCACTCTTCCCCGCACGGGAGATCTCCAAATTGTCCCAGAGCAGGCCAGTCTCCTTGCGCCGTGTGTCCCTGTGGGGAGAGCGCTGTGCATCCTGCGCCGGATCCTCCTGCCCCTGCAACCAAGAGCCAGCAAGTCCCTGTCCCCAGGGCTTCACTCCTTTAATGAGGGAGATTCCCCAAGCTGCCAGCTCTGGTTTTGCAGGTGACGGATTCGGCTGGCAGAGGCAGGTGAGCTCTGTGTGCTCTCCGGGCAGGAAGGGACCTGCTTCGGGCCTCAAACTTGGGATGCCGAAGGCTGCGTTCCCCTCGCACCCGGCGCATCCTGCGGAGCAGCGGGGCTGGAAGCTCTTCCCAGGGCAGCAGAGCAGCGACTGTTGCTCCAAGCCTGGGCTAAGTGTCAGTGCAGCACAGGGACAGGCCGGGGGGGTGCAAAGGGCTGAGAACTGCAGTGACGCAGAGGTGCTCGATTGCATTTGGGCGCGATTGGCACCCGGAAGGAGGGGTGGAAGTGACTGTATTTAAGACCCTTGCATTTCACTGCTCTTCATTAGGGCGCTCTTGGGAACAACTCTGTGTGGGTTTGCAACCTGTGTAGCCCAAACTCCACGGCGATGGGCCCAGGCCTGCGGGCAGCGAGCCGGGCTGAGGCGCCCAGCAGCAAACGTGCACCCTGTCCGCGATCCACAGCGAGATCCGGCCGCGGGCAGGAGCCGCCTGCTCCCGCTCAGGCCCCCATGATGCTGGGACATCGAAGGGAAGGGGGGGAAGAGCCGCCCAGCTCCGCAGGGACGTGACCGGGCGCTCTCCTTCTGCACAGTCATTTCGGAACCGAGAAGCCTCCGCGCAGGGCAGCCGCCGTGCCGGGCAGCGCCGGTGCCTGCAGGGGCTGGGACTTTTGGCGCGCGGGCGCTCACTGGCTGCTCCCTTCCCCCTGGTCTCTACCCAGAGCTTCTTGCGCAGCTGCTTTCAGATTTGCAGCAAAATGGTAGTTACTTGGGGAAAATGGACTTTTCCCCCCTTGTTTCACCCCAAAAGCCCTGCTGGGGAGGGGGGAGTGGAGCCGGGGGCAGGGGGCTGCAGGCCCGGCCGTGGTGAGAGCGATGCCTGTCCTTAGTGTTTCAGCTGCGCGCACGTGGAGACGGGGGGGATGAAACAAGTCCTGCCCTGCGCCTCCCGCCGTGCCCAGCTGAGCCTACCGGACCTGGGAAAACCTGCCCTTCCCTTCCTCCTTTCCCCCCAGATACGAGCAGGAAGGAGGGAGCCGCCTTCCCTGCGTTCTGGGTTGGGACACGGGACCTGGCCCAGATGCTGCACGTGCTCCAGCCGCCGGTGCTCCCCTCGCGCCCGCTTGCGGCAGGGGTTTAGTGCCAGGAAACACTCTGCGCTCGGGGGTCCTTGGGTGTCTCAGTGAGCAGCGCAAACGAGGGCCTTCGGTAGGAAGTTGGGATGCGCTGCTGGGATGCCAGCGGCCCCTAAGCGCTTCAGATCCGGGCAGCGCCTGAGCTCCGGAGCGAGGCCGGTGGGGCTGCTCGGTCCCAGCGGGACGCGCGGCCGCTGCGTGCGAAGGAGCAGCAAGCGCAGGCTAAAGATACGTGCGCGTGGGAGGAGAGGCAGAGCCCGCAGCGCCCGCCGGGGCCTCCGCCAGCATCTCCTCCTTAAACACAGCGCGGGGGGAACCGCCGGCTCCTCTCCTGGGCCGGACACGGAGAGGAGCCGCCCGGGAGGCTCCGCTCGCCCCAGCGCGGGGCTGTGCTGCCCTTGTGTGTTGTGACCGTGACGGGCCCTGTGCTGCCGGCTGTGCTCGTTGCCTGCAGCGGGGATGCCGCTTGTTGCCTTGTTGTGCGGGCAAAGTGACTAAAACCCAGTGACCCCTCGGGTTCCCTCGCAGGGGAGCCCACAGCGACAGACCCACGTCCCGCGGTGCCCCCCGTGCGGCGGCGCCGGAGCCCCCGCAAACTCGGTGCGGGCGGCCGGGCTGCCCCCGGGCTGCAGCGCCCTGGGGGAGCCGAGCGCTGCCCTAACGAGCTGCTCGGGGATGAGGAAAGGGCCCCGCGCGCCGCAGGAGGCTGCGCCGGAGATGCTGCAGAGCGTCGGGGCTGAGCGCA
>WBNA01000236.1:297160-317538 GCA_013398345.1 Nothocercus nigrocapillus | reverse complement strand
CCGGGCGCTGCCCGGCCGTGACCCGCGGGCCGGGACGAGGACGGGGAGCGGCGGCGGGAGCAGCAGCAGAGCTGCGGGGACGCTGAGGAGCGCGGGAGGTTCCCCCATCTCCCTCCCGTGGGGATGATCTTGTCCTTCGGTTCTTCGCTTTAGAGCCAGCGCGGGCGTCGAACTGCACCGAGGGGCTGCTCTGCGGTGCAGGGGCTGCGCTGGGGGCTCTGCAGGCAGTGGGCGCCCCCGCGGTCCCCACCTTGTCCCCAAGCCAGGCACCACAACAGAAGCGCCAAAATCCCCCCGGCACAAGTGGGGCTGAAGCCCAGGCAGGACCCCCGACTTGTGGGGCGCTGCTGGGCCCTGCCTGAGCCGACAGTGCCACCTGCTGCCATTGCCTGCCTGTCCCTGTCCCCGTCCCCGTGCCAGGATGAGCCCCGGGCTCTGCCCAGGACATCCCGCTGCCCAAGGCGGGAGAGCAGCTTGATCCCGGCTCTATCCCGCCAGCGGCTCCCGGCCCCCTCGCTCTCCGGCGCGGAGCGCAACGGGAGCCGCCGCCAGCAAGCCTGCCACCTCAATTAAGTTTTTTATTAAATATACATCCTCTGTTGGCACAAATCTTAAAATATATAAACATTATATAACAAAGTGTCTTCACTGCAATAAAATAGAACTCCAGATCCAAGAAAAGCAGTCAAAATGGCCACGCGCACGCCGAGGGGAGGCCGCGTCCTGACCAAAGGCGTTCAGCAGTGCCCGCGCGGAGGGCACGGAGGCAGCGAGCGGTGCAGGGAGCGGGAAGAACCGGCCCCTCGAGGGAAAAAAGGGCTCTTTTGGGCAAGGCCACCTCCTTCTGCGGCTCCTCAGCAGCTGCCACGCTGCGGGACGTTTCCTTTTGTGCCTCACCTGCGTTTGAGTGAAAGACACCGCGGGATGAAGATGGGAGCGCCCAAGTCCCTGGGGGCCCAAGGCTACGAGGGGAAGTTCACGAAGAACCATCGTTTTTGCACAGAAAAGAGCGACCGTGGGGAGCGACGCGGATTCCAGCGTGCGCCGCGCTACCACCCCATGGCTTTTGTGGCTCCGTCTCCGGCACTCCGCTCCTGCTCTTGCCACCACGGTCAACGCCGGCTCCTCCATGTCCCTGCCTTCCTGGAGAGCCGGCGGCGGCGGCAAGTGGAGCAAAGCGGGTTGCAAGAAGCCGGCTCGGGTCCTGTTCCCGTTCCTCAACCCGCCCTCAGTGCCGCGCAGGACCAGCTGCCCCAGACTGATCCACCTGGGAAGCGCCAGGGCACAGGGGGCATCACATGGAGCTACCGCAAGGAGCAGATCCTGGAAAGCAGCAGCATCTCGCAGTGCGTGGAGAAGGTGCTAAACTGGACACATCATTCAAGAGCTTTCCCCAAAAAACCCAGATCTTTTGCTCCAGCACCTAGGGCCTTTCAGCTCCTGCCCCCAGACACCAACATCCTCACTCGCCTTTAGGAAGCCTAGGCGGGACGCCTATCACGGCTGCACTTTTGTCATTTTGGATGCATTTCATTGGACCTGATTTTCTTGAAGTGCTAGTGCGGGTCTAAAGGTGCAGAAGCAGGAGGGAGGGAAAGGAGACGAGAAAGAAGCGCAAGTTAATGTTTGGCTGCTAATGCACCGAAGAACAACGAGACACGTGAGTTCAAAACAAAAGCAAGAAGTTTAAGAGCAATATGAAAAAAACAGGGAGTTTAAGATAGCTAAAAAAAGAAAATCTAAAGAAAAGATCTAGAGACGTTTCCTGCTAGACTTGCCTTCTTTCTCAAGGCCATTGGCCTCCTCGGCCAGTACGCAAGGACCCTCCCTTTCCAAACAGCGTGCCCAAAACTCCTCGGGCACTCGCTCCAGGCAGCAGAGATGTGGGACACATCTCAATTCACGCAAGGATTAAGGGAAGAGAACACTCTGTTTCTCCTCTCCTGCATTCAAACCAGAGGGGAAAAAGAAAAAAGAAAAAAGCTATTTAAAACACCCCAAAACAAAGACACACAGTTCCTTTAAACTTTTGCCCAAGAAACAAGAGCACCGAAGTCACCGCAGACTGAATTCAGATGCATCTCTGAACAAGCACTCGGCCTGCAAAGCCTGGAGAAACGTGTTAGGTGAAACCTCCACTGCAGCACAAATCGAGTACAGCTGCTACTCATGGAAGCGCCGCCCTGGAGCCGGTGCTCCCACATCTCCCGAGCTACGAGTTTCCTCTCCTGGAGGCCTCCGCAGGCCTCCCGTTTGTTTAATGCATTAGCTGCAATCGTGACACAGATGAAAAAACTCCATGCGGATCCACCCTCCCGTTCAGTCCCGAATGGGAGGCATCCAGTGTAAATCCTTGCTCAGGGAGCCGGGAAGAATTCCCTCTATTACCACAGGGCTTCGGTGACGCTCGACATAATTCAGGGTCTGCAACGTCCGCCCCTGAGCTACCTACCCGCTGCAGAGCAAAAGAGCCCTCTCCGACGGAGCTGCCACGTCCTGGTGCTCACAGAGCACCAGCCACTCGGAGCACCGGCAGCCTCCGAGCTGAGGGAGAACTTGGCAGGGATGGCACGCGCAGCCGGACACACATCCGCACACGTACGCGCAGAGTCACCCGCTGCCGCTCCCCGCTGTGGCTCTGCGCCTCGTTTTCGTGGTATGGTGCAACTGTCTCAATATCTCCTCACCGGGCCAGACACGATAAACACAAGAGCAGAAGTAACTGGCTTCTCCACTGGAGAAAAAGAGAAAAATTGAGGCTCTTGCAAAGGACGTGAAAATTCACCCATGTGAAAAGGTCAGCTGATAGTCTTCCATTAGCAAGGGGAGCAAAAAGTTTACAGATTTTGTGGCTATCACCTATGCAGACTTACAAGACAACACCTACCTTTCTTTAACTACAAGGTAAATCAGTGATTGCAGTCAAGTTTCGCAACAGAAATAATTGTTTGTGGGCTTAGAGGCAGAAATTACTGAGGTTAATACCCTGCCCATCCACAACCATTACAGTACGATTGATCCCACGTGTTCTGAGAACATTGTGCACACTAATACTTCAGTAAGCTGGCTCTCCACCGTGTCCAAAAAATGGAAGTGTAGGTGCTGAATTCCTAGGGAAATATTTGGCATTAGAAGCAAGTTATGCTCCAAAGAACAAGTGCAAAGACAAAAGAAAGGAGAAAGCTATTTCTACCAATTGTGCAATTACCTTCATTCCCATTAATAAAGTCATGATACAAGGCTCAAACTACAGTGGCCAAAGTATATACAGCAGAGAAGGACAACTTTTAAATCCTACCTTACTTTTCTTATACATGTCATCTCCCATCTATATCTCCAAATTTAATATAAGAATGGAAACTCCTCAAATCTCCATTTCCCTAAAAGGTATTGACTTAAAACAGAAATGCTGAAAGGTTGTCATTCATTTGCAGATTGCAATGGTAGATGATTGGCACTGTATATAATTTCAGAGGAGTCAATACTGGCTGTGGAGCTTATTCTCCTGAGAACAGTGTTAGTCCAGAAGAACTCTAAGAATAAAAGCAAGTGGCTTTAGGTGTGAACTAACGTACAGAGGTGATAGAACCTACACAGCAGGCACCAAAAGACAACAGCGTTGTTTGGAGGTCAACTACTACGCTGCATTCACCAGACATGAGCAGCCTTTCAAGATATAGGTAAGTCTGCAGCACATGTGCATCCTGGAGTTGTTCATTCTCGCGTTGCGGATAAAGCAGCAACAATAATACTGAAGGAAATAATTACTTAAAATGGATGTATGTAACACTCCTAGTCTAGGGCATGATCACTACAAACTGCCACATCCCTCAGAAAACGCTGCCTTTAAGACCATGACATCAGCGAAGGGTTCAGATGGCCCGAAAACGCTACTGCGGTTTGAGTCAATCCAGTCAAGCCCAGGTCCCTTGTGAGTGACACTGACAACAGACATGAGAATTTGATTTACAAAACTGCTCAGAATTTTCCTCCCCTGCTGTCTGCAGTCTTTGGTAATCTCAGAGGGACACTGGAAACAAAGGACATCTTATGTAACTCAACTCAGAAATGAAAATAACATTTGAGAAAGGGCAGCATTTCCAGCCAGAGCTCACACTCAGCTTTCAGAGTAAAAGAAGTGACCTGGACCTGTTAAATCCTGCTGTGCCCTGTTTCAAGGAGACCAATGCTCACTGGTCAGAGGAATGTGGAATTCCCCAGGCAGATTAACTGGAATATTGCACTTGGCAAATTGCCTCCAGCCAACACATGTGCAGTGTTAAAAACTGCCTACCCAGAGCAGCAGTCACTTTCCAGAGTCAGGGGCCCATTCGAACAGCACCAAGTTTCCTCTTTCATCCTCCACCTCTCCCTCTACCCAGAGAGACCAGGTGAGGAGGCAGAAGCAGCACGTGTTTGTTTGAGAGGCTCCATTCTGGTATCACAGAGCAAAGCAGAAGGATGAGGCAGCTACTCTAGAGGACACAGCCCTGCAGAACCGCAAGAATTTCAGTTAGGAAAAGGTTAGTTTCAGGTCAAGGTTTCCAAACAACTCAGAGGCTCTTTAAAAAGGAGGAGAAAAAAAAAAAAAGAGAGAGAGAAAAAAGAAAAAGAAAAAAAGAAAGGTAAGTTCTCAGCTGCAGGAGAGCATGTACAAAGTTTGGGAATGCTAGCACTGCTCTTTGTACGCGTTTGTTGTACTTCTCCCCAGCAAGGGTTGTGGGGATTAAGCTACTACCTTTGGACGTTAGTGCTGTGCTGTAATTTACGGAGAAGGATCTGCATCAGGTCAAAGGTTGTGAAGCTTATTCCCACTGCAATCGGCCCTTTGACCCAGTTCATGCTGAGTCCTTTGTACAAGCCGCGGATTAGTCCTTCTTCTCTTATAATCTCCTGCATGGTGAGAAGGATGGAGCTGTATGTGTGTCCCATAACCCCGGCCGTCTGCATTCGCCGGCGAACCACGTCCAGGGGGTAGGAAGCCGACTGGCCAATCAAGCCTGCGCAGGCACCAAACAAAAGCCGCTCTGGAGGGGATGGCTGAGATTTCCCACTGTGATCTGGGAAAGAGAAAGTGGCAGAGTAGAGAAAGCTTCTCCTAATAAAAACGATTAAGGTCAAGTGGGATGAGAGCCAAAGAGAGAAGCGAGTGCCAGAACTCCTGAGATTTCATTCCCAGGCACGCAAGTCCTTCCACGTGAGGGTGTCCCTCTGCAAGGCAGAGCTGCTGCTTACCTTCTTCGGAGTGAGGACCGGTGGAGAGGAGGCATGAGGCATCCTCTGCAAGCACTGAACTTAGCAGCTGGCTTCAAAGCCAGGAAAAGGTCTTGTATCACAGAGTGCAAACGTTGCAAATTGGCCAAAAGCCTACGCCATGTCACTTGAAAGCAAAGAAAACAAAACAGTCTTTACCTGCATGTAGCTTCTTCAGCGTCTCATAGGTGAAGAAACTAAGTCCAGCATATGGGATCACTCCAAGAATTGTTGGTGTGAATCCTCTGTACAATGTCTTCAATCCTTCCTCACGGGATATTCGGATGAAGACATGAACGATATTGCTGTACCTAGCACGTGGACACAGGAAAACAAAACCTGTGCTGGTTAGCGCCTGCACACGCTGGTAGCGACTTCAACAGGACTCTGGAGGATCAGCAATTAATTAATTTGTCTCTGAGCACATCAAACAGCTCAGAATGGATTAAGAAGCCTGTCTGCAAATGGAGAAGCCAGTCACGGGCTCTCCTCCTGCCCTATCACCACATGCTACCCTGTCTGCTAGGGCCAGTGAACACAGAAGTTTTAGTGAGGTCTTTCAGTATCGATCTCCTGCCAGCCCCTGGACTAACCAGGGCTCTGGTCATTTAATCAGTGCTCAGACCCAAGCTGTAAGAGGTTTATTACACCAAAGGCTCCGAGCAAGAAGTGACCCAGAAAATGGCAATAAAATCATCTGAGCTTAAAAGAAAGCTCTGCGTTTGTTCATGGTGCTTGTACTTGCTTTCATTAGGCACTTACATCTCCTTCGGCGTGACAGCCATTCGAGCTCGAACCATATCCAAGGGGTAGGTTAACATGGCAGCTGTTGTGCCTGCCAGAGAGCCAGCAATGAATCGAGGAAAGGGTGTCAGCGCTCTAAAGTAAGGTGAGAGAAGAGACCAAACAGATCACCTGGAGATGAAAATACAACTTAGCTTCTGAGCATGGCTCTACTCTATCAGCTACTGAATCCCCTCCCTGCCTGGGCACTGAAGAGAGCTGGGTGGGTTGGGGGCTGAAACAGTTGTGGTTTGCCAAGTCAGAGGCTTGGAGCGAATCCCTGTGGAGGACAGGCAGCCTGCCCAGGGTGCCTCGGACACCACATGCCCAAGAGCAAGAGGCTCTTGGCCTCAGAAGGGAGAGGCTCAGATATCAGTGCAAGGCTGGATCTTGTTGCTTCTCCTGCAAAGAAAAGCTCTTTGTTTTGCCTGCCCACTCTCAGCATGAGGCTGTGCTAACTCACTGTCTAGGCCACTTCTTGCTCACGCCTCCAGAAGATAGGGTCTTCTCAAAGATTTCCCCTGTCCAAAACTGGAAGCTCAGCCCATTGCTTAGCCCCTTGCACACCCTGTTCTGGAAAACCACCCCAAGAGGGGCCTGCAGAGCTCTGTGCCAACACGGAGCATTCCGCTCGGCAGAAAGCCGGCACAACGTAAAGAAAAGGGCCCCTTCCTGCACTCTAGAGTCCCTCAAACTGTTCCATCCTCCTCACTATCCCAAGGACCAAAGCCACACTGCCTCTTACTTTCCCTGGAAGCCGTAGTAACTGCCCAGGAGCTGCTTGTACTCCTCGTGCGCGCAGAACTGAATGGCAGCATAAGGGATCACGCGGACCATGGTGGCCGAGTTTCCTCGCCAGAGGCTCCAGAAGCCCTCATTGAGGTAGGTGCGATAAATCAACCTGTAGGCTTCCTGCAGGGACGAGCAAAGGTCACACACGCACATCATGATAAGAGGCAGTAAAAGCAAGAGAGGGGGGAAAGGTGACCCAATAGCTTAACCTCTCCCAACCCTCCTCCCCACCCTACCCAGAGGGAGCGGAGATTGGGTGCTTATGCTCACACCTCTGGCACCAGAATAAGGCAACTAAAAGCACCTCTTTGGGGAGGCTGAATCAGATGCATTAGAGCAAACAAGAATCAGCCAGGAAGACAGTTTTACATTCAAGACAGCATCTTCATCTTCCCTCTGAGGGTGAGGCTCGGAGCTGGACTGATGTTTGCACAAACCACTTCTCAAGCCAAATTAATCTTCTTAGTATAAGACAGAAACATTTGGATTACACACATTAGCACAGCACACACGGAGCATTCACAACACACATGCAATGACATTCAGCAAGCCACAGTAGCGATCAGCTCCCAAATTCAAATTTCTTATAAACTTTGTGACAGCTCCAATAGTGGCTGGGGACAGAAAGTAACCACTAGGGAAGAAGATCTTGCAAAACGGCCCTGAGCGATGCCACAGTCTTTACTGTCCATGTTGAAGATGAGACCTGGAGCATGACTGAGGACTGAGGCTCCTCTGTGTTAGGTGCTGGACAAATATGTGAGGAAGAACAAGCACTGTCCTAAGGAGCATTATAAACAGTGTGGCTTCCAGTCCACCCCTCTGTGTTCTTTTGCCCCGAATGCAGCTAATAAAACCCAAGCGAGAAAGTACAGTGCAAAAAGAGGTTGCTTTTAGTACTATTACTACCATTAATCAAACACATCAAGTCAACAGGAGACAGACGCATCATCTCACCTTGGCAGAAAATCTTTTTGAAGACACTAGAAAGAAAAAGTGTGCATTAGGTCTTGCAATATATTTAGATGTATCAAAGAAAACACACAGTCATTTTTAACTAAGGAATAAAATTAGAAGCAAAAGAATTAATGCAAGAAAAAAAAAAAAAAAAAGAGAGAGCTTCTTTACAACAATGATTTTAGCACAGGTAGGAGTTTCCAAACTCTTTAGCAGGCGAGAGATTCATTTCTCTATTTACTGCTATGAAAATGCTCTCTCTCTGTCACGCTTCTTGCTCTGAACACACACAAAAAAAGAAACAGGCTAATTTTGGGAGAGCACTTCCACACTTTTGTGTGCTGGTTCCACATTGATGCCAGAATCCAGCAAAGAGCAGGACTGTTTAGCAAGGCTCCACGCAAGGATGGTTCCAGGCTACTGAAACTCAGACGAGCGCTCAGTCTCTCTCCTTGCATCCAAACACATTGACAGCACCCCTTTGGTTAGGTAATACACACAGCACTTGGGGGCAGGATTTCTTTGGCATACAGCAGCTGTGTTTTGTAACATTCCAATTGCAGGAAGGAAACCCAGGCTAAAACCCGAACGGCAACACTAACGAAACATGGTTCCAATTAAGTGTCTATTGCACTTTCTTTCAAATGCCTTTGAGAATTTTAACCTCCCAAGCGTATCAAACAATCTCATGCAAATACATTTTCCCCCACGCTGCTCCTTTATGCAATTCAACACTATTTTTTTTCTCCTCCTCTCTCTTCTCCTTCACTAAGCAAGTGCAGTGAGTTCTGCAAAGAGAAGAGAGCTCTTTTCTCCCACAGGAAACTTCTCCAGGCTCTAGTTCACTGAACAACCTTCTTCGCTCATATGACCTATGGAAACTGTCCTTCTTCACAGCCAGGGAAGCCACCCTAGAGTAAAAACTTTATGAAAGCAAGAGTAGGAAACCCATTAGATACCAAACTGCTGGTCAGAATAGGCAATTTTTAATCATATCCTTTGCAACGAGTTTAACATGCCAAACCAAACAGTATTTTTTAAATAAAATGTAGGCCTGTACAATTAATGGTGATTTATACAGACAGCTGTTGACGCACCCAATTCTGCAGCTTCCACTTCCCATCCTGACACTTCCAACCTCACGCGACCTGTGCTGTTCGTTCGGGGGGGAAGCACAGCCCGGCCTCATCCCTGCCCAAGCTGCAGTCCCCGCGGCCGCCCCCACCAGAGTCCTGCAGTCTGATCTGCGTCCCCGCGATGCCCGTTACGCAAACGATGAAAATCATGTCACATGAATGTCAATTTAAAATTAAATCTCATCCACGGATTAGGTTAAACCTACCCAATTCATTTAATCTGGGAGGCCAACCACATTTAAATTTGTGGCCTGGCCAAATGTCCACTGTATTAACAGCCTACTCTCTTCCTTTTGGGACAAGTGATGCAACTGACTGTTCTTGCACTAAAACAAGAGCCCAGGTTGGGGCTGAATCACAAACTCAGTTAAGTGCTTGAGGATTTTCTACTGAACTTAGCTGAATTTCATTTCCAGTTATTCACTTTTAGATTATGGGTTCCAGAAAGGGTTTTGTAATACAAAGCTAGGTATGCCAGCTTCATTGTCTCTTGCAGTTTTCGTAATTAACTTCAATTCTAAACCAAAGTAATTTAGCTCAAATACAGCACAACTCTTACTAAAAAAGACCATGGACATTTCAGCAAGCACATCCCCTCATCTCGTCTGCGGCAAGAAACATCTCAATTCCCTCCTTCCAGTTTCATATCTCCTCACATTCCTCCTGCTAAAGGGAAATCACACAGCTTCTTTCTGCTTGCCGGACTGCTCCAAACTGAGCAGACACAGAGATCCAAAGAGTTACCATCCAGCTCTTTAAGGGCAGCCTTTACAGCATCTATTTCCTGTACAACCCTAAACACTCCCTGTGTTCGGAGGCCCGTGGCCGAACTGCTATCACATGTCCCCAGCAGTCAGATATGCAGCTCGTCACAACAGTGAAGCAGCAAAGCTCTTGCTGACTACCATGGGACTTGAATCCAACAGCACTGGCCCAACACACAGCTGATTGACACCTGCAATAATCCTAGCAAGAGTCAAACAAAAGGGTTTTAGCCCCGTTTCACTGAGGGTAACATCACTGCTCCGTGTGCGTCGTGCCAGGTCTCCACAGGCTGGAGCGGGGCAGAGCACACGGAGAACAGGCTGGCTGGGGAGAGAGCAGCTGCTTTGGATTCTGCTAACAGCAAAGCCAGGCTGCTTTGCAAAAGCCAGCAGGACTTACCTTGAAACATGATTTTCGTCCGATCCAGAGGAGCTACTGCTGTTTTAGCAACAGCACCAGCCAGTGCACCAGACATCAGAGAGTTGAGCACCTTCTTCTTCTCCTGCGTTCCCTGGAACAGAGCATCATTCAGTGTGACACAGTCAGCCCTAACCAAAGCTTGTGATATTTTACCTTTGCTGCAGCATTTATCCCACTAACCATTTATGAAATGGAATTCCCAGCACTGGACAGAGAGAAAACTGCAAAAAGAAAATACTTGTAAGGGAACTCTGAAAACATCTTGAGGGATGTATATGTATATGAATAGTATATGAATGTTGAAATACAAATTACAAAGTAACAACATTACAGCCCACATTAAAATGAAATCTAAACATTAACCCATACTCTTGCCAGTCAGATAAGTGAGCTGTGCTCAGAGCATACACAAACACAGAGGTAAGCAATGTGCACACACATGAGAATTGGACTGCACCCAAAAAAGCCTCTGAGCAGCCAGCTAGGGAGTTGTTCAAAGGAACTACAATATATGTTATGAATCTTGCCTTACCTTCCCTGCAACAGGCACAAAACAGCGACTGGCTGTTTTCAGATGCTCAGTCTCTCTGACAAGATCCCTTCGTGGAAGATTTCAGACGGCTAAAAATCAGTGCCAGCATTTTGGAAATGCCAGCATTCCCTCCAAAATGGCAAACTCACAAGCACAATAAATTGGAGATCGGATCAAAAGAACAAAGATTAGACTTGTCTGCTAAGACATATGCAAGTTCCAAAGTCAGCCTCCTCTTCCATGCACTGTTTCTTCCCTATTAATATTTCTAAAAGTTATCTCAGTAACTCCTCTTGCTTTAGCCATACACAGAAAGTAAATTTCTCTCTTGCCCTTCTAGTTAACATGTGAGCCTTATTTGTATATTATCCCTAAAGCCTAAGAAAGGTTTCCCGCTATGATAAATGGAACAGAAGTGCTTTTGTTATTGACGTTTCTGCCACAGATCATATTTACCAATCAGCTATCTTCTTGCAACACATGGTAAGTAAAGCAAGTAAAGCAAGTAAAAATCCTCAAATCTAACACCATGAAGGTTATGAACTGAAAGACAAGTCAAGACAAGGCTTAAGAATGTTAACCGTTGATGTGCTTTGTGCCTTCATGGAGAAGTGAGTTAACATTTTCCTGTTCTCATGCTGCTCCACAGCTAAAAAGTTAATTTTTTTAAAAATGAAAAACATCGTTTCCCTTCCAGCCTTTGGTTCCAGGCATAAGGATGGCTATGCACCAGGGTACAGGCAGCACTGTCTGAATTTCAGCTCGTGTTATGGCTTTGAGGCAGCTTCATCTGAGCAGAGACCCTGACCTAAGTCAGAGCCAGGTTCGGGGCCGCTTTCCCTTCCAGGGTTTCTGCAAGGAATCTTGCAGCAGCAGTGTGAGCAGAGAAACCAGGGCTGATGACTCTGTTCCCAGCCCTGCCACTAAAGACATAACAAGACATAACCTTGAACAAGGAGCACAGCCCGGCCTGCCCGTCAGCTGAGCTGTGCCCGGCCTCTTCCCAAACAATTCCGAGCTGCTCTTTGGCGGCTCAGCACCAGGTTTGCATGGATGTGGCGGCTCTTTGGGCCACCTCCTGTTCTTACCTCTGATGGAAGATGAGCCGATATAACTGGCTCCACATCTTGCCGTTTGAAATCCACTTGACCTGCTCTCACACCATTACCCATACCAGTTGCACTCACAAGCAGGCAGAAGAGTCACAGCTCCTAAATTGAAAAGAAGAGCAAAGCAAGAGATAGTGTCAAAAGCAGCAAGTACCCGGTTCATAAAAAAGCTTGTGCAGGAGGGAAGAGAGTCCTACTCCAGAGTACATTTCTACTGGAAAAACCCTATCCTAAGCAGACAGTTCAAGAGCATTTCTTCCCTTCAGGGTATGAGTTTGGAGAGAGGGGAAAGGAGGAGTGCTTTGTCACTTTGTCAAATTTGTGCCACTGATCATCACCATGCTTTCTTACCCGCAAGGAACTCGGCTGCAAGTCATATTAGCCCTGGCAGGGAGACTGGACAAGCAGCTCACTGCATCTCTCCCCAGCCTGTACTTCCACTGCAGGTGTGACACTTAAACACCCAACTCTCAGGGACAATATCAAACCATCCATAATTTCTAGGAGTGAAGAAACAGATTCTGCCCTGTCCTCTTCCATCACTTACAGTGAGGGTCCCAGTTGCTACTCAGCCTGACTGCTCAGCATTTAGATATGGGAGAAGACGTGCAGAAACTTAAAACTAGGCATGGAAAAAGGAAAAAATAGCCCCAGCAGGACCTCCGAAAGCCTGGCATAAGCACTTGGAGGTTATTTTAGGAAGCGGATAGCTCCAATGGCTCACACATGCCATAAGGACTATTTTGATGATGCCAGCAATTTGGCTAAAAGCAGCACATCACTCACTGCACAACTTTGCTTCTCTACAGTTGCAACGCACACGTGCTGGTAGCTGGTGAATCAGTACAGCCTGCCTGGATGTTTCTTGCTGTAGTATATGTTCTCCTCTGCCTCGTGAAAGGAAAGGTCAGTCTAACCTTAGCTGCAGAGTACATACACAGAGATAATATCTAAATAGAAGCTCTCACTTTGGCATCTGATTTTCTAGTATTTCTGCTTTCCTGATTCGAGTTTTTCACCCTCTAATATCCCAAATTTAAAGAGCTTTGAAAAGTGAAACGTGAAAGGGTTTGAAAAACTCACACGAGCACAAAAAGGAATCTTCTCCAAACAAGTAGATGGCAGTGATACTCTTAGTCACAAATGGGTTAGAACTACGAGTTTTCTATGCAACAAGATTGCCCAAATAGTCAGTGTTTCCCACTTCATCAGCCACCTTTCAAGGAAGGTGATATTAGGAAATCTGAATTCCTGACCTGCTCCCCTGTTCTGCCCCAACCTTCCTGCATGTCCTCAAGCAAGTTGCTTCATCTCTGCCCTCACCTGATGCTTAGGAAAACTGCAGCACAACAGCCTGCTTACTGGGAAAGCATTTCCTAAGTTTTTTCTTTCCTCTTTAACAATCTCTAGACGTTACACGCTTGTCAGCACCTTTCATACTTGCTGACCTATTTCCCCCCCCAACATCGCTCTCATACATAAATAACTGTCAGACTTCACTTTCCAACCCCCTTTGTTGCAGCAAAGATATTAAGGCAAAGGCAGAGACACAGCAGCCTTGTCTGTATTTGTGCATGACCAATTTGTGATGACGGAGCTAAGCGAGAGCCATGCACTCGCTTCGAGGGAGGATGAACACGCCTGGGTATCCTTAATGCCAGACATCACTTGCTAGAGCTCTGGGAAGACACGTATCCATGCGTTTACAACTCCTACGGGTGTTTTTGGAAACAGAAGCTCTCAGGATGTTGCTCCGAGGGTAATAACTCAAAATTTTAATAAAAGACAACATCTGAGAGTCCAAAGCGTGACCTGAATTGTGAATAGCACCACTGCTTGCACTTAGAAAGTTTTATAGTGGGAGCTTGGTCACATCAGACCATGCAAACTACAGTTCCCAGGAGGATCAGGACTGAAGACAATTCATAACGCTATGGAGCAGAGCATTTCTTTACGTAGCCTGAAGAACACAAGTTGATCGTTTTTACTCTGCAGTCATTTCTTTTCCTTCTCATTTCACATATCTTAAAAAAATTATTAGTAAAAATAAATAAATGGATAACCTTTAAGTGAAAGCACAGAAGGAATCAGAAGCAGAAATATTATTCCTAGCCATCTCAATTAAAGAAATGTAGGTCACAATATCAGATTTGTCTCTGCTGAAAATAAAACCACAAAAATAGAAGTCATACTGAAGAACTTAGGAATGCAACACATGTTGGCTGTAGAACATGATTTTGAAACGTGATTGAGAAAAAGATAACTAAAACAAAACTAGTAAGGAAATTTTAAATACTAAAATGATATTATTAAGCCTGAAATATTTTAGAATACGTGCATGCATAAAGATGATACCCACTTACTCAACAATATTCTCTTTGATCCTATTCTGAGATGTTGTTCTTTTTAGTGCCCTGATGCCCACACACCTGTCTGTATGCTTGATTTTGTATCCACGCTCTGCATAAACACAGGCCTCAACTTGCAAATTAAAAAATACTAAATGCTACTTTTACATTTCAGCCTCTGCATTTGCTCTCTGCTAAGGGATACAGCTTTATTTTGGAGTTGTGCTTAGCTGAATCACCAACTCCTGGCTGTTCTGGCCAGCGATGCATGTGGGAGCCACAGAGGAGGAAGTTACGCTTGAAAGATTTGGTGTCAATTTGTAGGGCTGGGCCAGCCAGCAGAAACCAAACATTACTTCACATCAGCATCAATCTGTGTTGTTCATGAAGTCATCTGCAGAAACCCAGCAGGCAGCAGCTTGACTTTTCAAAAAATCATGGTATTTTGCACAGCCCCATACACAGTCATTACTTATGTTTAAGAAGCCACAATAAACAGGAAAGTGAAATAGCTGCAAATTAGATTTACTCCTTATAACACATCTCTGTTTCACTTAAATCGTAGCTACGTGAGTCCCTACCGCTCATCTGGACCCCGACTCTTCAAAGGCACCACGTGCCACGCAGCTGCAGAGTAAAACATTCCCTGTCTAGGGGAATATATAATCCGAAAGCAAAACTTCTGGTCAAGACAGGTTCAGAAGTTAGGCAAGTTTAATGAGTAACACATACTGGGCTTTTACAACAAAATTCCTGGTAGCTGATTCCAAGTACAGAGCAGCTCTTCCAGCAGCCAGCCTTGGCTATGGAAACACACTGGCTGCATCGCTGCCGTGCTAATGCAAAGTCTCAGCATTCAAATTTATTTACCAAAGTGCGAAGAGGGGCAGCTCGGGCCATCCCTTCTGTCAAACTTGGGTGGACTTAGCCACGACGGCCTCCTTTGCGACAGTCCTTTGAGCCCTGGGATTCCTTCGAGGTGGCCTGTCCATGCTCTTGCAATTGCAGAAACACACGTGGGCCCCAGCAAGATCCTTTCCCCATGTACCTCCGCGCACTGAAACTAGAGCACCTCTGCTGCCACCCCTCCATTCTCCCAGCTCTCTCTAGCGGCACTTGAGGAATAGCTGACCAAGTTCAATCAAGCTGTCAAACTGACTCTCTGACAAGCTAGACATTCTGCTTTTCTTGGTGGTGGTTTTGATTAAAAGGACAGCTGACACGTAATCAAGCTATTCGGATGATAAAAGCAGCCAACAAGGGAGGACGTCACGCAGGCCGGTATCGCCAAAGGCGGCGGGGGAAGAGACATCCACAGAAAAGGAGCTTGAGCTCTCCAAGCCTGTTGTGAACACAACCACGATGCAGTTCTGGCCATTTGATTGTACTTTAAATTACATCGTCTTAATATAACTAGTTTCTCAGCCAGAGAACCGATGAGTTTCAAAGACCAACATCATCAGCCAAGGGATAAGGCCAAATTCTCTGATTACAGTGCAGTGTTTAAAATTCAAATCACACTGCCAAGTAAAGGCTTGCAGATTATTATACTTTTACTATTGAACAAGTTTTGCAACTAAAGCTTATTTAAAAGGTGAACTTCACATCATAAAGACACCACCTTCCGGAAATCCCTCCTGCATGCATTTGGCCAGGGAGCAACGCAGGCTCCCATTGCAGTCCAGAGCTCCAACTTCCAGGCAGGGGAGGCAGGAGGGAAGCAGCAGAGCTGGTTTCCTCCTCGCTAGTTATTATTTGCACAGAACTTAAAGTGGTGGAAAGGACGGGTTCCTCCCTGATCAGCTGCAAACATTGCAACCGCTCCCAAGCTGCCAGAGCTCAAACCACCTGTTAGCAGCAAAACACATAACCTGTGAAAATGGGGCCAGTTGTGGTAGTTTCCACATGACTGCAGAGTCAGGAACCAGGAGCAGTCTGAGCATTGAGCCCGGAGAGCAACTCGCAATGCGTCATCACTGAAAAACATGTTTGCCTGGCAGTCCCTAGTGGAATTTAGACCTGCCACAAAACACCAAGATTTCAGAAAGAATGTCACTGATCCAGCAAGGACAGGCAGATACTGCAAAGCAAACAGTCAGCACGAGCAGCTGAATGCCAACGGCAGCTATTTCCTAAGGAATATTTGCCTTCTCCTTGGACAGCCCTGGCAGGAATTATAAAGTCATTTAGAGCTTCGGATGTGGGAGAGTCATTGCAGGTAATGGCAAAGCCACAGAATTTCAGCAGGCAGGAGCCGCGGTGACTTTATGCCATGTGACATGCACTGGTTTCATGAGACAAGCAGAAAAAAACATAGCTCTGCTACCTGCTCCTCTTTAATTACCGCCAAAAATGCGGAACTGCTCCCGAGAAGGTGAGATGAGGACAGACAACAGCTTACTCCGTCTCCATTCAGTCACTAGGAGCCAGGAGAAGGAAGCTTTGGTGATAAAAGGCGGTTGCTCCAACCCTGGTAGTGACTCCCTTCCACTAAAAGGTGAGCTGCAAATCGGTATTTCCACAGCAATCGTACCCATATGACTTCCAACCTGGAATCCCTCAAGAGTTCACTAGGACAGAGGACAACAATCTGCCCAGAAACAGCTGCAAAAAGCGTGGACTAAATGGTGACACACGGGCACAGCAGAGAGATGCTGCTTTAGATCACGGCTGCAGGTGAACTCAAGATGAGCAACTTGCTGAGCAGAAACAGCACATTTAGATTTTCACTTGCTTGCTTCCCAGAAAGCTAATAATTCCAGTATGAACAGCAAGACTTCTGCTTTGTCTCTCATATATAGAGGTTTAAATATCCCTTATAGCTAGTATACCAACGGGAACCTTCTCAGGAAGGAAATCACAGATTACTGGGGACTGTTCAGCTCTATCATAATTAAGAGCTCGTAGGCACTACTGTTACATGAACTTTGATGAAGTCATAATTCACGTTTGGGGCAGAATTTAAACTTCGTACAGGTAAAGTCACTTGCATAACCCCAATCTGCCATGCCAGCCTCCCACATTACTCAATAGCTACCTCGTTCCTGTTTGCTCTTTTCTTAAACACATCGTTAGTGGTACTAATGAAAGCATACAATTTAATTAGGAAAAAAAAGAAAACTGAAAGAGTTCCCACAGAAATTTTCACACGTTTTCCCATGGAGGCTGAGGTTAAACAGTACCCAGGGAAGTCGCTCAATTACGTTTCCTTCAATTGTTAAGCTGAGCATTTAAGCCTGACAGAGAAAGAGATCTGGAAAGAGCCAGTATTACTGCAGCCTTAAATTCACCCTTGGAGCAAAAGCATCATAGAAATCACAGGAAAAAAAAAAAGGCTCTGAGCAGGGGATGAGCTACATAACTTGATGGCCCCTCAAGGTCTGTCCTTGCCTTCCAGTTTGATTAAGCCATTAAAAAACAAAAACCAGATATGCCTCAGACTCAGCTCTCCTCAGTCACACTCATCTTTCAGTTGCATACAAATTTCAGCCCCAAACTTTAGTTATGAATAGTCCACAGTGCTCCTTCCTTCTAAAGATCTGCTCAGAAACAATCAGCATAATTCTAAAGAATCATTGACAGCTCAATTAAAAGATTCACTAAATGACCCTATCTGGAGGAGTTTAATTCTTTTGCATGCTCCTTAGCTCCAAAGTGCAAGATAAATATTCCAGCTGCCTCCCTCAGCCAAACACACACTCAGGTCTGCCAGGAAAACTGAGGATAAAGACACAAATTCCTCGCATGGTTTTAGATTATCTGACTTATACTGGTTGTGGAAGATGGAGCAACAGTTATATCTGAAAGTGCTGCTAGCCAAGCCAGCAGCATTATTGAGGGGAGCCCAGGAGAGCTGCGCTCTGAACCCAGCCTGGAACACACAAGCTGCATCTCTGAGAAAATCTTGGCAAAAAACAGCAGTTCTTTAGTTTCTAGAAGAAAGAGGGTTGCTGGGAGCACCACAACAGCGCTTTCCAAGGGCCAGACCTGAAGACCGGTTCTTATCTGCGAGACAGATGAAGTTCTCTGAGAGGGAGTGGAGCAGTTGAGCAGGAGGGCAGAGTTACAGAGTCCCTCCGCGGAGCCGCTCTGCTCGCAGCCCCTGCAGGAGGGCAGGGCACAAAGTTAAGCGTCTTCCCAGCTCGAATCCTCCTCTCAACAGTCATTTCTCCCAGAATTGCAGACACACAGAAGTGCCAGTTAGTAAAATATAAAATATATATAGTATAAACCTCTTAATCTCATCTAGGCCCATGCAAATACAAACTTGCTCCTTCCGAGTAGATTTTAACTCTCTTTCTCTTAATGTCACCCTAGGCACACAGGAGCTCCCTGAGTGATAGCAGGACTCAGCAGAGATGGAATTTTTGATCCCAACCCGAGATTATTGGCAATACAAGCAGCTTGTCAGTACCTGTGCAACCCTTGCCAGGAGCTATTTCAACACAGTAACGGATTACGACCTCTAACCTAAAAAACAGAAACAAAACAAAAAACAGCATTAAAAATGCATCAAGGCACAAAAAGAAAAGAATAAGCATAACTAAAGCCTCCCATCACTGAAGGGGACAATCTACAAGTGTCTCCAGGAGGAGCCATTTCTAAACGACCATGCTTTTCTACACTGCGTATGTGGAATATACCTCAAGCAAGTTGCTTACAGTTCAGTTCACCCTTCCACGCAGCAGTAAAAATTATCTCCCTTCCGCGGGTAGCTACCAAGAATATTTACGCATCACTTTGGAATAAAAAATGGCACAGACACCATGTGTTAAGTACTACCCTCAGTCTTATTTAAGCATGGTGCAAACCTAAATGCATTTTAGTGCAACGAGCAGAAAAGCTATTAGAAAAAGATATTCTTGGTTCCTGAGCTTTTTTTTCTTGCAGGAAACCTGTCTGACCTGTACCCAGCCCATCTGCTTCAAGAGTTAACCCCACATGTAAGACTGCCCTGCTGCTCACCTTGCATTTCTTGTAACCTCTTTGCACTAAGTTCAACACTGCAAACGTGACCCAAACATCCATCTTCAGCTGAAGCTGCCTAACTCACTGTACTAACTACAGGGGCAGGTCAAGCAAAGAGAAGATAATGTTGTAGCTTCTGACTCACGCTTCTGTGCTATGGAGGGAGCTGTAAAGCCCCAAGCAGAGCCGGGGCCAGGCAAGCTCCTGCTGAAACACAGTACCAAGGACACTCCAAGTCGCATTCAGGGATCCCAATTTTGATTTGCTGGGGGGGAAAAGAGGAAAAGTGTCAAGTACCCACAGCTCCAGCATGACGTGAAGATGCTCAAAGACTTCCTGAATCCAGCCCTGATATTTTGGTCACACAGTCGTAAGACTATTTTTGCATACAGTCACTCGCAGGTTGTTCGTGTGATTACAACAACCCTCTGGCACCCTTATTATACAGTCTCTTTCTCCTTAGCTGTTTTGCAACACCCACAGGCACCTCTCCTCTTCCTTTGCACACACCCTCCCCCCAAACCAGAGCCATTTAAAACACGGAATGTTTTCAAAACACTCTAAATTCATCAAGCCACAAAAAAAAACACACACAAAAAAAGCATCTCAAGGGCACATAACCTCTAGAAAAAGCCTTGCTGTTAAAGTAAATGCGACCACGAAGCATAAGAAGGCAGCAAAACAAGTCCAAGTGACAGTGGACTCCAAACCCCACGCAACGCAGCCCACTAAATTAGCAGGCAACAGAAAAGAGTCAACAAACAGAAATGCATCTCTAGCCCCTCTGGCTTTCACAGGGGAGCAGTCATAAGTTGTTTTAAGTTTTAAAGAGGAGAATTGCATATATTAATGCTATATGGCGCTTATTAACACTAAAGAGTCATTTCCAATGCTTCCCGCTGATCCTTTCGTCTTCAAATTTAAGGCCAATCTGAGACGCTCCCTCTATCTTGGCATTTTAAGGCAAAGCCAGGAACGCCGCCCTTGCTCAGTAACTTTTTCACTTACGCTGGACGGAGATAAAAAGAGACGTTTCAGACATCAGCGCTTAACATCTCCCAAGCCCTCAAGCACCCAGTGGTGACGCGAGCTGGTGGCCCAGGACAGGCAGTGTGTGTGGGGGAGAGTAGGTGGCCCAGGACAGACCAGGGGACAGGTAGGTGGCCCAGGATAGGCAATAGAGGGGGTAGGTGGCCCAGGACAGGCAGCGAGGGTGGTTGGTGGCCCAGGACAGGCAGTGGCGGGGGAGGGAGGCTGGTGGCCCAGAACAACCAAGGGGGCAGACGGGCGGCCGGGGACAGGCGGGACAGGTGCA